>OX411548.1:72134267-72499267 GCA_948146395.1 Fragum whitleyi
GATAGATCCTATAAAGTACTTGACGTAAAACTGTTCAAAATGATCACTTGGGTATACTGAAATTCAATAGGGTAATACCATACATGTGTATATTCTATAAAGAGACCGCGCTATAGGAAAAATGTTCATTGTCATTAAATCGAGTGGGGATTTATTGTCGAATATTGTGTATTTCATCCTTATGGGTTTGAAGATGAGACCTGACAAGCGAAACGGTAGGTCTACCGTTCCTACCTTGGGCAAAAGCATAGGCGTAGCTAGGATTTTGAAATTCATACGCACTCAGAAGGCGACCGTCAAAGAATATACAGGATAAAGGCGATATTTGGACCGTGACAAAAGATGAATTCCCTCCATCCGCTCCCTTTTTCCTATAATTTGAGCGTTGGTGAATTATCAAAACATCGAAACTACAGCTTAAATAAGCTGTAGTTTCCATGTTATGATCATTCATCAACATCATTTTTGAAAGAGGCTTTATTTTCATTACGCACTTGCGTAAAAAGCGTAATGGGAGCTACGCACTTGAAAAATATATTATTATAGTCTGAGCATTTGGCTACCAGTATCTCCATAATTACAATTAGGGCTGTAGTTGCGAGATTGAAGTCGTACATGCGCAGACGTAGAAGGTTAGATCGGGGATTTTGATCTCCTAGAGATTTCGACAAAATTACAATTATATTCGGATAACCCGGAAATCCACGTGTTTCCGTTATCGGGAGCCAAAAATCTCGTGACTACAACTTTTTCAAGCTGTTGTCACGATATTTGCTCGTACATTGATTAGTATCATAAAACGGGGGAAAAAATTGTCCGACCCCTACCCTACTTCACGAGAAAAAAATCTTGGTCCACACGTGTCGAAATATTGCATTTTTGATGTTTTATTGACAATCAGGGGCTGAATTCATAAGCCCATTTCGTGCTCTTCTGAGAACACGCTCAAACTTCATATTGAGATTAAAACTATTTTTTTTTACCATTTTGACAAATGTTTGAACACGAAATATAACATTGATAAGTCGTTACAAATAACAATTTATTTATATCATATTTGAGCCAATGCATAAAGTTTCCAAGGATTTCACATGTGCGTATAGCAAAGCTTCTGGCCAGCCTGTGCATCCACACAGGCTGACCAAAGTTTGCACTAAACGCTATGGAGATAGATAAGCTCTAAACCCATCTTCAGGCGGTCAGAATGATATTTTGAATGCACAGTGTGGCTGTCCTTGTTGCTCAATGTCTCAAAATCACGTGAAATTGTTGGGAATGTCACGCACAGGCTAATTTTATGCTTGCACATGTATGTGAATTCTCAGCCTCGAGAAAATTCTCAATTGAGTATGCAAAAAAAGTTTTATGATCTCAGACTCAGATATAATTTGTTATAATCTGGTCCGTTTTCACATGACAGGTCAGAAATATAAGCCCTCGCGTGACCGTAACAGTTATCAACTCTGACCAGGCTGCGTCATCTGAATAGGGAAAATCAATTTTCGCTTTCAACAATATTCAGTCCGTGACCAAAACAAAGATTTACCTTACTAAACAGAGTATTCTGGTACAAGAATGGGGTTAGATCATCGGTGATTAGTAACTAAAACCTCGTAACTACAACTTGATTAAGCCGTAGTTATGATTGTTTCAAACCGACAGTAGCTTCATTGTACAATTCCAAGAAAATACAATTTATCTAAGACTAATTGTTCCATAGTTAACTTTTTTGACAAACATACTCCTGCTCGGATGTAAATTAAGGCAATAGACCCGTCTCATAATAGTTCCGCAACGTTTCGGAATAAAAAAAGTTTAACAGTGTTAACCGATGTATCCTATTGGTTTTTATTAGTAAACCTTGGTCATCATTGTGAAAGATCGTGAGTTTCCGAAATGTTCCTTAAGTATCTTCTCCAGTTTGATTCGCAGTCAGGCTTATGCCAAACCACTCGCATGATGAAGACATTTCGAATGTAGACAAGTCATTCTACCTTAATTATTAAAAATAAATAAATTTGAGAAACTTGATCAGCCTTTACTTAATCAGACATCAGCCTTACGTTCAGGATGATAAAATAATGCAAACTTTTTTCAAATCATTAACCGCTTTGCACGCAAGTGCACGTGCAAAGCAGCGTATAATTTACAAATATTTTTTCCGTTTTGTCATCCTCAACGGATGATTGTTTATCGTTATTCCAATATGTTCCCTTTGCATAAAAATCAGGTCATTTATTACAATTACTTCAAGAAAATATCCAAGTTTTTTTGTAGGAAGGATTACTTTTCCACGCCAAGCCCCATTGTAAATAGTTATATAACTTTGCAAGTTCCCGCTCTATATATAATCCATTCATGTTTTACGCAAGAATGTAACAATATTATTGATAAATCTTACTCTTATCATACGCTTTACATCGTCAGTACGCGACGGTCGAACTGTTAATCATACGATGCCGGGTTCGATCCCCGACAGCGGCACCCATCTTTTCCGACAATTTGTCTCCTACTAATGGGTAGATAATCGTTAACCTATAGATGTGCGATAGCAGCTGGAGGTTTGGAGGATGTAAGGGTAGTACTGGTGCGAGAAATATCAGAATTCCACATTATCAGGTTCTACAGCAGTCGTGGTATGACTAAAAAACTGTTAAAAGCGTTCAAAGATTCACAACAGCTGGTTCCAGGTTTAGAACATTTCAGTTGACTTATAGAAAAAACTTTGAATGCTGAGCTTTGACACGTCGGCGATTCTATTTTACATCGCCCGAATAGCGAAATACTTCTCGCTGATTGGCTAATCACATCTTGCGTGGTCTAGAAATCATAAGGATGTAAATATTAAACCAAGCAACACGTGCTTTTCAAACATTCAGTTAACCTAAATCATGCAGCGTGAAGGCATTAAAATTTAGATATAGCCGGCTCTATGTCTTACTTCCTACTTATGGGTGTCAGAACCAAATACGTTGTGCAAGCACGGACCAATCATTCAGTTTTGCTGAAATATGATTAAATACAAAAATGTTTGGAATCGGCATAACACAGACATGAAGTTTGATCACATCTGTAAAATGTGGTTGAAATCTGATGGACAGTTTGTGAAAGATTTTTATTATTTTTGGTTAACGGACAGAAGTTCGGACGGATGCCGGACATTGATTCATCACAACAGCTCAGCTTGAGCACTTGGTTAGCCAATCAGAGTACGCAAATCTTGATCGACTCATCTGAAGTTGAAATACAACATTTTGGTATTTTGCTGACCATAACTTCATCAATGGGCGAGCAGATGTGACAACACCTTGAAAAAGTTGTAGTCATGAGATTCTTGGTGCCTGATCGCGGAAACACATGGGTTTCCGGGTTATTCGAATATGAGTGTCGTAATTTGGTCGAAATAACATTCTTAATCCTAAAAAACGCACCTAAGGTATTATTTTTAACGATTAGCGCACGAATGAACAACAATTTCTTCTAAAAAGTCGGCGTCTTTACGTCACCTTTTTGTGCCCAAAATTTATAGGTTATGTTAGGTTCAAGTCTATTTAAGTCTCGTTTTACTACATCGATTATAGATACATGTAATAAATCACAGAAATGTGACCCGTAAGGCGAAAAGGGACAATTTTGGTCGTGCGTAAAGCTTCTAACCTTGTCAGACTGCGCGGCTTGCGCTGTCTTACTAGGTTAGAAGCTGCGGTTTACGATTTGCTTTCTAAATCTAGCATATTTATCCTACCTTTCCATAGAGTTGTTTTTGAAAAACGTCATCATGTAAACCTATGCTGTATCCAATCTCTATTTTCAAACATTCCAATATTTTACGAGGTTTCAAGATAGTTCACTTTTGCCGTACGAGTCAGATGTTTCTACAAAGTTCTGCGGTCATCAAAAATAGTCACTGATATAATATGGACAAAGAAAATTTTAAATAAGATGACATTCTATCTGAACCCGAATTCCCTATCAGTCATTGCGCGTTTCTCCCCTTTGAGAATGAATACTTCTCATAAATAAGAGAATGGCGTAATTTGTCCAGGCCATAAAGATTACCTCGAAGATTTGGGCATAAGAGAACTTTACAAAATTTGAGCGTTATAACCATACACCATATCTCCAGAAATAAGATTGCGTCACATTTCCAAATACTGTACATGTATTAATGCGCATGACTCAAAAATAAGGTAATTCATATGAACCTGTTAAATAAGTGTCGCTTTCAATTTAAAGTGCATCAAATTAATGCGTTTTTGAAAGACGATCTCTCAAAAAACCTTGATGGCTAAAACTCATTAAAACTCTTAAAGTGACGCCGCATCAAATCAAGTACATAATTTGTCAAATGACATCTCAACCCCATCGAAGACACAAATCTAATGTATCATAAACGCGGAAAATACAAACCCATACTCCTCCGGCAGAGACTTGCTCATATCAGATTAAAAAATCAAGGGCGTAACTTTCAAAACGTTTCAATACGCTATTGCGTAATACAAAAAATCATCTGTCGAAATATGTCTTTGAGGACTGAAAATAATATCGCAGATACAGATTATTTCTCGCAGGACTTTTCAACCCTCTGATGCAGTAGCAGAGATGGTGGTGGTGGTGGTGGTGGGCGGGGGATGGGGGTGTGTGAGAATAATTCAATTCGATAGTCTCGAGACATCCGCTCGCCAATGTATTCTCTCATGGCATATTGATGAGCGTGTACTAATTTCAAAGTTGCTCGTTAGGCTACCTTAATTCTAAGAGCATTACAATCATTTTCATAAATATATATATTAGAAAACGCTTTTGTATAGTCCGTTTGACTTCTATATGGACCAACATTTCGCCGAAAATCTCAGAAATTAATTAATGAAACGCATATTTTTCTTGTCATATCATTTTTTCCAGCTAATACCATGACGAATTTTGTTTTTCAGAATTTTTGAATGTAAAATAATGATTTTGTCCGTCCATCTACATGTTAATTTTCAGCATTTCATACCTACTTGTTGCTGTATTAAACGGAACAGCGAATTGTATAACCAAAAATAGTACTAATTTGCATAGGGGCCGAGTCAAAAGAGTAAGATTTTAAGTGAATTGTATTACTATTAAATCGAGTTTTTCAATATAATTAAGTTTGTCTAAGATCTTTGCTACCGTTGGATATCAAATCTGTGTATATTCTCTCTTTCTTCAAAAACTGTTTGACCAGGTAATTGATTATTGATTTTATTCATTCTGAGATGAACCCTATAGTTACATGTTAAGACCAATCAAAAAGCATTATTAAACGAAGTAGTTGGGAATTTCACGAGGAAAACTTGATGAAAAGGCGTGTACTAACGGTAAAAATCACGTGCTATTTAAGTTTAAGATGATATGACCGTCGATATGCTAATTAGCATGTCCAAATTAGGAATAATGGACATTTCATCTGTCAAAAGTTTAGTATAAGACCACGTGTTTTTACTATATATGTTGACATTTTCTCACTATTGAACAGCCTCCATCACCCCTCGTGTTTAAGAACGGATAATGCGAAAATATTTACATTAACTAGATAGACAAAATAATTATTTTGAAATCATTTTATTTTCAAAAAATATTTTTTGGAATGGTATTAAGCTGAAATTAAGATTTTACTACATACAAATCCTTTATTCAAACACAATTTTATGTAATTGATGAAAAGGTTGGTCCATATAGAAGTCAAACGGACTATAAATCAAAATAATATATGTGGTTGATGTATGACAATGACATCCTAACTACAGATTATTTAGGCTGTACTTATGAAGTCTTAATCACTATGGAATATCATCCGTTATCTGAAACAGGCCACGTCTGTATGAAAGGGGTTGTTTCACTTTATACAAGCCTCTTACTTTAAAGTAAATTGTTACGCCTATCCTTTTAGAATTCCTGGATTTGCCCATATAACTTCTTTATTATATTATCTGCACATAATCCAGTTGTTTTAGTAACTTCGACATTACTTAATGACATTTAAGCAGATTCCTTTTGAAGCTACTTAAACATCATAGATAAGTACTGTTTTATTACTGAAATTTTAGTGACAGAGAATTAACTAGAACTATTTTCAATGAATAACCTCCTTTTACTCGATCAACATTTATAACATCTATTTATGAATTGAAACATTTGAAATATATGATCTAATACTGCTTAGTCAATTTCAAGCACTCAGTGTGCAAAAGTAATAGATCTAAGTGCCTATGAATACATGTGTATACATTGTACATAATATATTATGCACTTACAATATTTTTGCACACAGTCCTTGATTTAAAATGAAATTAACTTGTACTATATGATATCAATCTGATAAACATGTTGTCAGTTTAATTCTTAAACATTGCAACTACAGCTTTATTCAAGCTGTAGTTGCAAAGTTTTAGTTATAAAAGATCAATCTTATGTGTGCATAGATAAATTACCCAAAATGCCAGTTCTAAAAGTGGAATACCCTGAGTATATTCTTTCCTAAAGTACCGTAATTTTCAAAAATTTATAATTTTGTCCCTAAAATTGGACACAAATGGTATTGTCCGTCCCTTAGTTTTCTTATACATATAATATTTCATGGGGTCAGTAGAAAAAAGTTATTGTAAGTAGGCACCTACAATGGTTTTGCACTGACCCATCAGATAATGTATGTCACAATCAACGAAGGCAAGAATCAAATAGCAGTGTAATGCACTTTTAGATCTATCATGAAATTAATAAACAGTTCTTTAATGCATTTCAGTTTAATAGCCTTTTAGTACTTTACATGAAATGAAGCTAAAATTACAATGACATCAGAATGTAACATTTAAAGAAGGCAAGAATCAAAATGCTATGTAATGCCCTTCTATCATGAATTTGATGAATAGTACTTTAACGCATTCAGTTTAATCGATTTTAAGTACTTTGCTTGAAATGGAGCTGAAATTACAATGACATAAGAAGTCTTAATAAAATAGGCAGGGATAAACTAGAGACCTATAGAAGTGTAATGCTGTACAATTATTATTTATATAACAGTTCTTTAAGACATTCAGTTTTATAACCTTGCAATTCTTTAGCTGGAGCAAAGCTACACATATGAATGCATGTAATGCAATATTGAAAGCAGGCAAGTATCAAATACTAAAGTAGTAGTATAATGCCCTCAAATAATGATTTTAACCATCAATACTTCAAAATAAACAAATTTAAATTTGTGCAAGAAATGTGACCAATCACACAAAAAGGGACCCTCTGGTAAGTGTCACCCTCTAGGAATTCTGTAAAATAAATCTATAAAAGAGAGATTGGATCCAGCATAATCCAACTAGAGGTGGCAATTCAAAAATTCTTTCACAGAAAGGTAGATAGATCATTCTAGATTCAGAAAATAAGCAAATAGTCAGGCGGCCATATGGGAATAAGTGCGCTGGAAATCGAGTTTGTGGGCACTTTTGCGGCATGAAGGGCAACAGGGCTTAAGTTGAAGAGAAACATCTGCTCTTTCAGAATCTGCCTGTTGCCCAACTGAAATACCATAATTAAGGTCACTAAATGAGGTCAAAGGTCATTGGGTGCAAAAGGGTGTAAAATTCGATAATAATAACATAAAGACTATGAAAGACGGACATTTGTAATCTGTGCGTGTCAAAATCACATTGAAATGCCTTCAATCTATAGACTTATTGTTTTCTCAACATCAGACACAATTATCTTGATACATTCGTCCACCTGTCTATTATTATTATCAGTTTTTCAAAGGAGCCAAATGAAGAGCTTTGTTTCCTTTTTCTGTTTACCTTTCAAGAAAATCTCATTTGTCGTAAGCCTTTCTTATGCGATTTTTGGGGATCTTTATCTAGTTTGGGTGAATATAGCTTTTTCGCAATCAAAAATAATATCAATAATTGCAATCACGTATCCTCTGAGTATCCGCGTAATGGTAAAATACGTTACTTTAAAAAAAACTATAAATAGAAAAACGTTATTGTGGGTAATAATTTGTATTCTTTAGCAACATTTTTGTATTCTTTTTATTTTGGGCAAATATTACTTTTTCGCAACTTAATATTTAGTTTATAATTGTTACCAGTTATACCATGACTACCAGGGTAATTGTTAGATACGTTACTTTTATATACTCAACATAGGGAATATTATTGGGCCTTTTACCTGACAACTCTAGCAACACTGTTGATAATAATCGTACTGATGAATGAAGCCGTAACTACGAAAATTTTAACTTTATATCGAAATGACTGATCATAAATAAAAGATGTAACGAAAATACTGGTAAAATGCGTAATATCCCAGAATGTTGGTCTTAAAAATCGTCTGTATTTTTTAAGTTTTGACTTCCATTTGATTGTGGTTTTTTAGCTCACCTGAGCACAACGTGCTCAAGGGGAGCTTTAAGGATCACCCTGACTCCGTCGTCGGTCGTCCGTCGCGTGTCGTGCGTCGTCAACTTTATTAAAACTTCTTCTTCTCCTAAACCACTAGGCCGATTTCAATGAAATTTTACCAGAATGCTCCCTGGGTGACAGTCTTTCAAAATTGTTCGCAAAATTTCTGATTGGCCCATAAATATGGGCGTGGCAGGGCGGGGCTTATTTTGAGCCCAAAATCTTTGAACGACATCTCCTCCTGAACCATTTTTAAAATCGGTTTAAATCTACAAGAGTCTTCAAATCACAACTTTTCATATTTTTGTTTTTTACAAATTTACTTTATTACACAATTTAATGATGTTGCTTATCCGAACATATGTGTACTTATACTTGAGACCGATTTATCCCTTTTATAGGCTGAAACGTATAACGTCATTGACAAACAAACATTTGGTAATTGTTTGAGACAGCATTGTTTATATGAAAATGAATCCAAGACATCCACAAAGCACGAAATAAATGTTATCGTAGGTTAACGTAAGGTTAAATAACGCTTTCTGTCTAAAACCATAAAGCAGTGGTCTGTTTAGCAAGGTAAGTCAGCCTTTTTAGTCGAGTTAAGGGTTAAAATATGACCTAACATTATATAATCCAAGACCAAATACTTTTTAAATTAGGATAAAATGTCCTTTAATCATTAACTGATGTTGTAAAAGTTTATTTTCTTTTCAAAGGCGAATCTTATATCAAACACATTCATGCCCATAGAATTCGCCTACGAAAAATGTACTTCGTGACCTTTGACCCCGATTGTGACCTTACTTATGATTTAATTTTTGGGCAACAGGGCAAAATCCGTTCAGGGGTGGTTGCCGAAGCTATTTAGCTTAGTGAGACCTTATGCCGCAAAAGTGCCGACACCTCGCAAATTTTCGGTCTAAACCACCAGTCTAAAAGCCTGAAAAGATTAGACCCTATTCAGCCTGTGCAATCCGCAGAGTCTGACTATGATCAACACCTTATCAATACCAAGATGGTCCCTTTTTGTATGATGGGTCAAACCTTCATGATTGTATTTTTTCAATGCCTTTTAATTTAATTCATTCAGAGGCTGAAATATTTGTAACATCATCTCTAAATGCTCTTTTATCAATTGCATCTTTTGAACACTTCACTGTAAAGTAAATTACTAAAATTATACTTTTTTAGAGAAACTTTACATGAGGAAATGTCAACTTACACTTGAATCCTTTGCCACAGAATGTCATAAATGATTCTTTTTTGCACATACATACATACAAAGTCTATTGATTGTATTTTTTCAATGCCTTTCAGTAAAAGTCTGCCAGAGATTGATTAATTATAATGCTGTTGAATACATAGTCATCGCAAATTGCCCTAATAGTAATTGCATTCTATACTGAACACTTTAATATAAAGCAAATAATAAACAAGATGTGTTTGTGAAACACGAATGCCCCCGTAACAGCGATCTCTCGATAAAGCAAAGGTTAAGTTTGGTTAAGTTTTCGGACAGATGGACAGACGGACAGACAGCCAGACAGACATGAATAAAACAATATGCCCCCAATCTCTCGATACGGGGGCATAAAAATATTTCTTTTCATGCTTTAAGTTTTACAGTGTTTTAATGCCATCATTTGGTTGGTGAATGACCAAAATGCTATGCTTCCTACATCTTTTACATACACACAAATTCAGTCATTAAGTTAGTATGCCATAATTGCACTCCTGACACCACAATATGTGTACATCTCTGACTCAGGATTTTATTACAGGTATTCACCTTTAAATGAGAACATGTTTGAAATTCTATATCTAATAATTCAAGGTGACAAAAAAAAGTCAATAATATTAGAATTATTAGTATCTCATTGCGAATCTGCACTCATGAAAAAAGCAGATTTTAAAAGGAAAGCACACACAAATATTTTGTAATGGATTCGGTAACAATAACTTTAGAGCAAAGTATCCACATTTGAAGATTTTTTGCTGTTAATATAGAACTTTGTTTAACGACTGCTTAATGTAAATGGACACTAAAAAGAGTCGGTTGCTCAAACCACATAGCCTGTTAATATCACAGTTTTTTCCAAATTCCCCTCACACAACACCATCTCATTTCCCTGTAAACGCCTGTAAACCAGTGATGGCACGTCCCAATATAAGAGCATGGATATCGTGAGTTCCTGAAATTGAAAAATAAACCCTTGTCATGCTACTCACAACCTGTAAAAAGTTTTGGCAAACAGTATAGGCTAAGATCAGCCTGCACAGGTACTGTGCTGTCTGATCTAATACTATCCTGCCTGCTTTGATTTTTGTGGTTAAAACTAAATTATCTATCATCTTTTTTCGATATTACTAGTACCAAACCCAATATTCAGCTTCCCATTAAATTTATTATAATTAAACATTCAAAATGATTTTCAGGACATTTTAAGTTTTAGAAATATGTTGCAACTACAGCTATATTAGATACTCTTATCCATTAAGAGTTTCTTTATCCGCTGCTTCAGGTAAAGTTGTATTTCTTTTTTTAACCCTTGTCATGCTGAACCTGGAATATTCCTTCTTTGGCAGGAGGAATAGACAAAGATCAGCCTGCAAATATTTAAACCAGAAAAAATTCGAATTCATATTTTCAAATTGAACATTGACTCACAATAAGTGCTTCAAATGCTGTCAGCACTTTGATTTAATGGCAATTTTACTAAGTTTTTTATTCAGCATGACAAGGGGTGAATTGGTGAATTAACAAGCAAAGGAAGCTACTACTCTTAAATATTTGGAAATTATTTCACATCCTTAACATAGGATAGATTACCATTTTCCAAAAGAATATATAGAGGATAATTGTTTCTTTAAGTCACAGATCCATTTACATTTCATTTTGTGAACAAAAAATTCTATATTTTCACGAGTGACAAAGGCATGAGTGAGAATAATAGCATTAATTGTTCACAAATGAAATATAAATCCGTCTTTTACTTGAAAAATCTATTTCTTGAATGCATGCATTGTAATGAAATTACATTTCGCTTCACTTGATAATGCCAAATAGGGTGGAATGAACAAAAGATGGGTATAAATTTTTAGTAATTTCACTGGTTTGGCAGTGAGTTTATCACATGATAATCTACTGTTATTTCCCAATAATTCATCAACAAGTATATTAGATAATCTTACCTTCGTAAGTATTTACAGCCTCAAGGTTCATCACGTGTCTAATCACATGATATTCATCACTAATGCCATTACCGCCCAACATATCACGTGCATGTCTCGCAATCTCTAAAGCCTTACAACAGGAGTTACGTTTAATGAGAGAAATCATTTCAGGAGTGGCCCTAGAAAAGATTTATGCATAAATGAAACAAGGCTGATAATTAGTTTCATTCTCTTGATCTTGCTCTTGAACAGCAATAGCTGAAAATAATCTGTAGTTGTTCGGTGTCAAGCCCCCTCCAAATAGAATTATTGAAATAATTGGGTTCAAAGCCCAAACCACCAAAAGATCTTCCCTGACACAGGTGAAAGTAAGCTATTGAAAGCCTTTTTAAGCTATGCATGTAGGGTAGAAAGGTATTCTAATAAATCAAAATTGTTTTACACATTTAATCTAAAACATATTGAGGCCATTTTATTAGCCATCTTAAAACCACCAATGTACGATTCTTAAATTTGGGTTTATTCTAGTTGTAGGTAATCCACACACAAAATCTGATTGAAATATGTTTAATATTAAATAGTTAAAGGGTTTGTTTTTTTTTAATAGTACCCATTTTGTAAGCCATCTTAGAAATAAGGGATAAAAAAATAAATAAACTTGAAAATTTAATGAAAGACTAAGACAAGTTTGGTGGAGAATATTCCCAGATTTTCCTATTCCTATATAGCCAGCCCTTCATTTAGGATGACAACCTATGCAAACTGCTTGCAAATTATACCTTGCTTTGCATGCAAGTGCATGTGCAAAGCAGGGTATAATTTGCAAACAGTCTGCAACGTTCTGTCATCAATAACAGAGGACATGTAAATACTTACATATTGCTATCCTTCAGTCGTCCTACTTGTATACAAGCCTGCAGTCCTATGGAGATTTCTGTAAGCATGTCAGCCATTTTCTTCTGCATCAACTGATTCTGGGCCAGTGGGCGACCAAACTGAATCCTGCAACAAGTCATTATGACATTGTACAATAAATTCTGGTTGTAAAGACACTAAATGGATTGAGAAATTATTTCAAATTATGTTGTGCCTGATAAGATTAAGATCGGTCTCAACGATATCAAGTAACAAATTCCTTTTCTCAGTTTTCTTCTTTTAAAGGCCCTTTCTGATTCAAAGAATCGAAGGTAAGTCAAAATACTGAGTGTTTAAGACATAATAAAAAGAGGATTTTGAATGAGTGGTCATGGAATAACAAATTTATTAAATGAGTCATCTATAAACAGATAAAAATGAGGCTGCGCCAAGTTTTCATCTGTTTAAAGATGACTCGTTTAATACACTCAGTATTTTATGAGCACGAATTTTGTATTCTATCTATAATATAACCCAAATTTTTGTGAAAAATCATCAAAATTCTTGAAATTGAACATTTCAATTTTCCAAGAAACTTATAACACCTTTTAAAACTGACGTCACAATATTTACATTATGATGTCATTTTCGCAGTTACAAAATAGTTATTTCATTCCCGCAACATAGGTCATATTATATTATCATTTAAGAGTTATCCCACACGTGTGTTAGATAAGGACATCCACAATTGCTATCTAATTATGAAGACAAGGGTAAATACATGAGAAAATGATGCAGTAGTTTCATCATTATAGAGCCAGGGGTGTGGAATTCCCGACTTGTCCGACATGTGCTTTTCTATCTACAGACAAGAACTTTTTCTGTGCCACTTGTCAGTGGACAATTAAGTACAAGGACAAATATCAGAATGGAAATAAACTTAACAGATCTAAGAGATTGATTGATTGATAATAATAATATCAAAGGGTAGTAAACATTGTTTTTTAATGGAGTGTAGCATTTTCTTCTTTAAAAACAATGTTTTCTCAAAATTGATTGATTATCTTTTGTGGCTAAGTTCTTTTTGATCCTGAATAAGTAGAAAATCATCTTCATTTGTAGATGTGGGTTTCAGCCATTGCCTATCTCTCAGGCATGTTTGACAGCAACTCTATAAGCTCATCTTTTTGTCTCAATCAATCTTCTATGGTTAAGTTTCAATTAAACTAACCTGTCTAAAGTATACTGCCTGGCAGCATTCAAACAGAATTCTGCAGCCCCAAGAGTTCCCCATGCAATACCATATCTGGCATTGTTTAAACAGCCAAATGGACCCTAGATATAAAACGAAAGAAATGCAAGAATTTTCACAACAACTTTAATGGTGCTTTCCAAAGATACATATAATACATCCTTAGTGTTTTGTATGAAAAAAATATCTAACCAGGTTGTGGGATTTGATAATTGTCGAGGCTATGCGGAGACAATTATCAATTCCCACAACCAAGTTAGATCTCTATTTCCCTCGTTTTCCTCAATGTTGCTAACACAAATGCAATTTTCTAAAAATAAATGCATTAAGTCATTGTTCAAAATTCCATGTGATATCATAAAAAATATAATACGGGATGTTATCACATGTGTATTTGTATACTTATTAAATAAATCTCATTCTTATTTTGGCAGTTTAAAGATAAGTAATACTGATTATTCTGAAAGATATATGTCCCTTGGCCATTCGACCACAGTTCTTCATGGATAAATATTCTATGAAAGGTGAGACATTTGGTTGAGCCTTGACATGTAATTTCTGAGCAGAAAAATCTTTAAAGTTAATATGCATTTATAAATGGAATGCATAACAACACAGCTACACATAAGAGCCTTCTCTCTGAATATGACCTTTTAAAGCTGTTGTTATGACCAATTTTATTATTTCATTTGTTTCTAATAGTGATTCCAGGAGAAACAGAAATTAATAAACTCAACCAACCCTGGTATCAAGCTGATTTACAAAATTGTGTGTTAACCCTCACCCTACTGAATTTAAACGTTGTATCAAACTTATGTGACCCGTCATGCAAAAGGGACCATCTGGGAACTTGGAAAAATAAATATTAGAAAAGAGAGCAGTTCTAGTACAGGCCAACCAGAGGTCACATTTCAAAAATTCTTTCACAGGAAGGTAGATTGATAATTTAAGATTCAGAAAATAAGTAAAGTGCAAAAAGTTTCGGTCCTAGTCAGTCTGCGCAATTTGCAAAGTCTGACTAGATTTGACACTTTGCACACTACCAAGATGGTCCCTTTTCACGTGACGGGTCACAAATAGTCCAGTCATATCGAGCATTTCAACCAGCCCATTCTCGCTCATGTTTTACCCTACCATAACTACCGGTAAGTAGAAAGCAGGTAGTGTTGGCTTAGATCAGGCTGCACATCTGTGTAGGCTGATCTAATCATATACTGCATGCCAAAACTTCATATACCAGGGCTCGTGTTTGACCCTTAAACCAGGGTTTTGTCCCCTCAAAAAAACTGTAAATACCTGTATTTGACCCTTTAAAATTTATCCCAATGGGCTCATATTGACCCCCTTATCAGAAATTTCTTAGGGTAAAAACTATATCTTATCCTTTTAATTTTCAATGGATCACCTTATATCCTATCTTAAGTTTTACAAATTTGCTTACTTCATATCTTTATAAGAAAAGGTGAATTAACTCTCTAAACTGCAAAATAATACTGTTGATTTACTTTTTTTGATGTTTTGACTCCTTTTAAATCAGTTTGACCACCAGAATTTCATGGCTAAGAAGTCAAAGGTTCTTTACTTTCAAACACTTACAGGAGCCCTTAAATACAGGAGAAATTTGTCATTTACAGCATGAAAAGTGTTTACACTGTTGAAAAGACTTACCGCCAGTCCACTGACGTGTGGCAGCATGTTCTCCTCGGGGA
Organism: Fragum whitleyi; assembly: GCA_948146395.1. NCBI lineage: Eukaryota > Metazoa > Mollusca > Bivalvia > Cardiida > Cardiidae > Fragum > Fragum whitleyi. Next base: position 72,149,675 of record OX411548.1, read on the forward strand.
CTTCTACATCTTCCATTACAATCTGTCCCGTAGCGCTTGCTCTCAGGGAAAACTTTCCTTCTATCTTTGGTGCTATAAAATATTTACATGTACATTGATCACTAAAATATATGTAAAAAGATTAACAAAATGAAACATTTTAAAAATCCATGATCAAAATTTATAAGAACTAGAATGGTTGTCTTTTGGATAGCTAATAGGATAAAACATGACTAAATATGACCTTGACCCATGACCTTGTACATGGAGCTGCCTAGGCATTTTTTTTCAATAGAACAAGTGATCATGCTGAAGAACTTTTATGCCAAATTATTTTGGAATCTTTCCATAAATCCAAAAGTCATCTGCTTTATAAGCGTAATTATGTCCTCAACAGGTCACGGTGAACTTGGAGCTGTGATATGAAAGTTCCTTTCAAATATCATATGTACTCACCATGGAGAACAACTTTAAATTCTATCCATTAATGTAGGGGATATGTTCTGAATAATATTATTCCAATATTTGACCTTGACCTGTGACCTTAAAATTATTATTTTTTTTTTTTCAAATGCCACATCAGACATGATGCTGAACATATTTGACAATTTATTTTGAAATCCATTGATTAATGTAGGAGTTATGGTCAGAACAAATCAAAACAGTCCTGACTGACTGCAGATTTTCATAGGCAATGTGGAAGAATTATTCATATGTACGGTACGGAGCCTTTGTGCCAGGGTGAAGAAATTCCAAAATTGGAACAATTCGTAACTCTTTTATATGGCTCATTTGATTGAGTTCAACTTTGCAAATGTGGATAATTAAATTGGCCAATCAACTTTTTATCCGTCAATCAAAATACAATTTACCTGATAAGCCTTTCATTCCCTTTTCCAATATAAAACCCTTTACTCTGTTATTTTCAGAATCTGTTTTACCCCATACAACAAACACATCAGCTATAGGAGAATTGGTTATCCTGGAAAAACAGAAATAAGCACTGATCTGATCCAGTGCTCTCAATAAGCGGACGTCGACGTAATATACGTCCAGAATTTCAGAAAAAACGTCCGGAAAATCAGACCCGGACGTAAAAAAACGTCCGAGATTCAAGGAAAACGTCCTGTAATTTGACCCCGGACGTTTTACGAATTAAGCGTATAAAGTCTACAAAGTAAGTCCACGCGTGTAAAAAATCGATAATCAACGCGAGCATACACATTGCAGCTGACCAAAACAAGTCATGTGTAACGTGAGGTGTAATTGACTGCCGCTTCAACAACTAGATCTAGTCTTTGATTACGCAATCTTGTTGGGTTAGCGACGCGCCATTACCGCTTCTGTCATTACCTGTCTTTGTCGGATGCAGATCACGAGTCCGTTGCAAGGCCTTTTGAAACAAACAAAATTCAAATCAGGGGAATATTCGTAAGATCAAACGCAATTCATACAGCCCTGACCGATAAAATTTCGAAATATCACTTTCTAAAAGTCTAACAATAGATCTACGGATAAATTATCCGAAGTGAAAAAAGACGCTACCGGAAATCATTCCCGAAAAGGTCAATCGACTGTCCTCGTTTATATATTGCTGCCCAGACGAAATCGTCCTCTCCATCTGCTAAATTTCCTAAAAAAAGACGCCATAAGAAAAAAGTCTGGTATGACAGAGATTGTGAATCAATGTATAGAGAAATAAAACATATGAGTCGTCTTTTAGGCAATGATCCTTATAATATAAGCCTCCGTCAAAAAGTATTCAGTGCTCGAAAACAATACAATAAGCTCATACGTAAAAAGCATAGACAATTTAAGGGGAAAATGCTGGACAGCTTGCTTGAAAATGAAAAGAAAAATCCTAAGGAATTCTGGAACTCGGTAAACCAGCTGATGGAGAAACAAAAATCTGATCCTTCAGCAGATATCTCCACTGAAAAATGGGTGGAACATTTTAAATCTTTGATGAACATCGACTATCCAAACAACTTTTCTAAATCCTCTACAGAAGAATACTTTACTGATCCGGATAATTCAATACTGAATAAGGATGTTACTTCTGAAGAGGTTGTGTTTGGTGCTAAGGGGTTAAAGGGTGGAAAGTCGTGTGGCACAGATGAAATTTGTAACGAAATGCTCCGACTATCAGTCCCACATTTAGCAAATGAGTATGCATACCTATTTTCGCAGATACTTAAGCATGGGACCTATCCTTCTCAATGGCGAGAAAATATTATTAAACCCATTTATAAGGGTGGTGGTACCTCTGATGTGAATAACTACAGGGGTATAGCAATCTCCAGTTGTTTTTCAAAATTATTTAGTAAAGTTCTGTTTAACAGGCTAGACAAATACTTAGAATATAATGATATAATTGGTGTGGAACAAATTGGTTTTCGGAAGCACTGTCGCACGACTGACCACATTTTAACACTGAAAACACTAATAGACAAAGCTTTTAAATCATCCTCTCGTCTATACTCTTGTTTTGTGGACCTCAGTAAAGCTTTTGATACTATAAATAGACTTGCCCTTTTTCATAAAATGGAAAAATACAACATCCAAGGCCCATTTCTGAATATAATTCAAGATATGTACAAAGATTTATTGTTTTGTATAAAGACAGAAAATGGTCTAAGCAGCTCCTTTAAAACTAGGATCGGAGTCAAACAGGGATGTGTTTTAAGCCCAACTCTCTTTTCCTTATATCTTAATGATTTAAAGAAAGGATTTGGCGAAAATTGTGACCCGGTAACACTTGCCGGTTTGCAAATTTCTTGCCTGATGTACGCAGATGACATAGTCCTCTTATCTCAAACTGCCAGTGGGTTGCAAAATCTTCTTAACAAATTGGAAGATTTTTGCAACCAGTGGAACCTTAAAGTTAATATAGCCAAAACAAAAGTAATTATTTTTAATAAATCCGGTAGAGTCCTAAAGGGCTATGATTTTTTATATGGACACAATTCCCTAGAAATTGTTAATGAATATAAATATCTTGGAATATATTTTAGGTCATCTGGTGTGTTCACACAAGGCATTAAATACCTTTGCAATAAGGCACTTAAAGCTATCTTTTGTATAAGAAAAGCCCTGTTGTCAGATAGTATGAACACTGGACTTTACATGACGTTGTATAACCATTGTGTGAAACCAATTCTTTTATATGGCAGTGAAGTTTGGTCTATTGATTTTCTAATAAATAAACCAGGAGTTGACCAAATGGAGAATAAGTACGACTCTTTAATATCTGAGAAAATACAATTAAGATATTTTAAACATGTTTTGGGTGTCAACAAATATTCAGTGAATGATGCAGTCAGGGCAGAGTTTGGTATACTACCTTTAGCAATATATGGTCTGCAGGCATCAACTAACTTTTGGGTTCATCTAGTGAATTTGAAAGAAAATTTTCTTGCCTATCTGGCCTACAGGGAAAGCATGACTTTTAAAAAAGGCTTTGCCCAAAAGTTTAGAATCTTTCTGCAGAACATTCAATTTTCTCATCTCTGGGATAACCAGAATACCATTTCTAAAAGTAGATTGTTACACGCAATTAAATCTAAACTTAGAGACTCCTATGTTCACTCCTGGTTAAATAAATTACATGATGACGGTAAAAGCCTACCCAATGGCAATAAATTAAGAAACTATAGAATATTTAAATCATTATATGAAAAAGAAACATATCTTTTTGTCAACGAATTGCCTAAAAATGAAATTTCCACTTTTGCAAAGCTACGAATAAGCTCCCACGATCTTCAAATTGAAAAGGGCAGGCATACTAGGACTCCATTGATTGACCGTAAGTGCAACTTGTGCAATTTGTGTGTCGAGGATGAGAGGCATTTTGTGATGGAGTGTGTTTCACTTTCGACACAGAGAACTACTTTTTTTAGTGAATTGAATCAAATTGTCCCATCTTTCGATCTCAAAACGACTGAAGAGAAGTTTGCTTTTATAATGGAATGTAAAGATTATGACATTGCTAGTACATGTATTAAGAATATTTGTAAAATGTTTAAAGTTAGAGAAACGTTGATAAAAAGCAACAGTATTACTTAAAGGTATTTTGTGGCTTTTTGCAATAGATATTGACATCTCTTTAACTTAGACGCCATCCCTCCATGGCTCGCCCTTTCTTTTATCCTTTTAGATAGAGTGATGGTGCCCCACGGACTTATTGTTTGTGTGGTTCCTTTACTCTATACTAAGGTAGTGGACCCGCAATAGTTTTGCGATGTATCAGGAGTAGTGAACTTTAACAGTGTTGACCAGGGTTTCCTAATGATGTTCATTGGGAAGCCTTGGTTGGCATTGTGGGGGATCATATGGTCCAAAATTTGCGGAACTGTTGCGGCTCCTCTGCCTTAACTGACATGGCCTCGAAGTTGAAGGGTGTCAATGAAAGCAATATTGCCATTATAGTTATTATTACTGTTATTATGAATTAACTATATATAATTGCTAGATGTCATAATTCATTGGATAGCGTACCTACATGTTATTTGAATTTGTCTGTGTGTACTTGTTGTTACTATCAAAATGTATGTCAATGGTGACAGTCCTGTGACTGGACTCTTATACCAATTAAAATTGATTTGATTTGATTTGATTTGATTTGATTTATACGGCATCTTCGGGTAACACGGGAAAATCCCAATGACGTAATTTAAGTTGTCTGCAACAATATGTCTGACAAGAGATTTGAAATGACAAAGTTTTCTTATTTTCCTGTATTCAGATAATTCTGCGTAAGTTTAAATGAGTTTACATAAAACTGCCAGTACATTTAATTGCACACTACTTAGAACGTTCGTACCCTTGGAACGACAGGGCGAGAAAAATAAAGTTGCATTAGATCTAATGTCCGTAAAATCACCGGATACCAAAACGTCGTAACTAAAAGTTGAGTAAGCCGAATTTCCTAGGGCCACCGCGCAAGATACATCTAAAGACCGATTCTAAATAGAAACTCCACAGACCTAATGTTAGTTTCCATAATTTATTTAGATCTAATGAAAATAATAAAAGGTGATCTAGTGCAACCAAAGCCTGTACCTACAGCTTCAAGTGAAAGCTAGAAGTCTTAATGCTTGAAAGTCATTCATTATTAAAAAGAAGTAACCAGAATGATGGACTTTGGGATAAAAATTAGACTAATTTTAACAAGAAAACAAGCATTTACAAAGTGTGAAGGAAAGGGAAGTGGGGGGGGGGAGGCGGGGGTGTAAAAATTCCTTACTTCGTAAAAAAATTCCTGAAATTCCAACATGGAATTACAAAAATTCCTGATTTCAGATCTTATTGAGAGCACTGTGATCAAATGTGCACAATAACATAAGAAATGATATTGAAAAGATTGATTTTTCTCAAAAATATAGGAGTTTATTTCTTTCTGAATGCAAAGGCTATATTGGTGGATCGTGAGTGAAATGAGTGGGTTTTAAAGAGATTTTAGGAATTGACATGTTTAAAGACATGTGTATGCCTGTATTTCCACAAAATTTGCCTTATTCCAATCTAAACTCTGTATTTGACATAAAAATGATTTAATATTCCACAAATCCCAGAATTTCTATTGCTTACTACACACTATGACTTTGATCCATTAAGTGTGAATGTTTCACTGAATGTGTTATTTAGAGTGATATTTCATTTTGTTAATCGCAAAAGCTTTATTTTCACTTGTGGCTCCACCATTCATGAAAATATTGCCCTTGTTGTTCACTCTATGAAAAATAATTCAATAATCTACTGAAACAAATAATTATACTCCATGTATTTCCACAAAAGTTGCCTTATTCCCATCTGTATTTACGCTGAAATTAAATCAATTTAATATTCCACAATCCCCGGATTTCTACTGCTTACAACTCACCATGACTTTGTTCCATTAAGTGTGAATGTTTAACTGGATGGGTTTTTTCGAGTGATATTTCATTTCGTGAAATACAAAAGCTATATTTTCATTACATCTGAACTTTGTATGTTGAAATCAAGTAACCAGTAATTTAATATTCCACAGTCCCGGGATTTCAAATGCTTTAAATACTCACCATGACTTTGTTCCATTAAGTGTGAATGTTTTACTAGATGGGTTATGTTTGGCCCTTGTTTCCATGGAGGAAGGATCACTACCATGGTTAGGTTCTGTCAGACCAAAACATCCTACTAACTCTCCTCGAGCTGGAATAAAATTAATTCATTCTCAATTATTTTTTTTTTACCTGGACCTTGTTTTCCAGGTTTTTTTACCCAAGTTCGATTTTTGTTAACATGCATTTGTAAAAAAAATATTTTGGAACTATTTCTACATCCATCAAGCTACAGTACAAAATTAAGCAACCTTGTTGGGAAGTTTTTCAGACAAATACATGTTAAACTTTGAAAAAAACAAAAGAGGGAAAAAAGGATAATAAATATAAATTTCAGCACACAAGATTTGTTTGTGTAACATAAATGCAACTGATCTTTTTGAGTTTAACAGTACATCATCAGATAAGTGATTGATTGATTTTTTCAGTTATATAGCGTGGCTGGACTTCCTAACAATGGATTCCTGGTATTTCTCTCACCAGTACAACCATCACACCCTTTCCTAGCCTTCAGCTGCTACCTCACATAGGTCTCACATCATCAAATAAGAGGTTGTAAAGCCACTCTAAAATCTTTTTTCCAAATGAAACCTTATGGTGTGGGTACTCATTTAGATAGTCTGGACAACAACATAGGCTTTAAGCTAGGAATAATGATGTATGATTTTCTAAAGACACTTTTGGACCTTATCTTTCTAAAGGGCAAAGTAAAGACCCTGGTCAGACTGTGCAAATGCACAGGCTGGCCAGAGTCTTTGCTTGGCGCACATTTGAAATTGTTGGAAATGTCACGCACAGGCTCATGTATAATCAAATTTGAAAATCAAAATACACCCTTTAGCTCTGCAGTAGGATAAATCTTTTCATTCTCATTTTGACAAAATTTCTCAAATTTAGTCCATTTTAATCACAAAGGTAATTTAAAACATTAAGATTACTCACCCAGTTTGGGCAGATATTTTTCCTTTTGTTCCTCTGTTCCGTAAGCATTTATAGGATGCATTACAAGTGAAGATTGAACACTCATGGCTGATCTGTAGCTACTGTCTACCCTGAATCATAACAGTATATTAGTAAAACTCATATATCGAGGATTCAGAGCAAGAGTGTACTAAGTGTATATACAATGTATATACACTAAGTACACTCTTGCACTAAACCCTGGATATATGAAATAAGAAGATATTACATAAAACTTTATGTGCAATAAAATTCAAATGTCAAGTGTGTTTACTGTGTTCACAGATAGCTTTGCCCATATTTTACTCAACATCGAATTTAGCGGGAAAGTTGATGCTTTTGACGCCATATAACCTATGCACAAAATGAAATTCTCCCAATGTCAATATCATTACATGTTCATCAGTTTTACAGCCAGAAAAAGGTTATAAAACTATCTTACACCCAGAAAAAAAGGTAACAAACTATTTTGAGAATTGTGATCATGTTATTATCAATTTAGTTTCATTTTCACATTGATGCATCCATGAATAAAGTATGATGGAGGGGGAGTTATAAGCAAAGCAAAAGCTTCAGGCTCCGCCCTCGGATTTTTCCTTTTGCATATAACACCTCCTCCATCAGACTTAATTCATGGACACATCAACAGGATAAAATGAAATTATCTCATAAAGATTTGTTGATGGTCTGTGTCATAAAGTATATGAAGGCTTTTCACAAAATTTTAAGACAACACTGTTAATTTCAGATTAAGAAAGAGATTATTTCTACAAGAAACGATTTGGTGCATATTAAATTTTTGTTCCTTCAACTTTAGTTAGGTAACTTTCAAGTATGTGATCATATAGTTCTATATCAAGAACAGTTTGAAACATCTCATCAACACAACCTTTATGTAAGGAGGCTTCATTTACAGGACGTCATATCAAATATAGAAGGCTAAATGAGCTGGAAACTTTACCATTTTCTAGTTAATTATATGATTCTCTAAAATAAAAAGTGCTTACATGGGAGAGAAAAATACCGCAATTTTTTTTTAAATTTTAGATGTAAGAACTTTGCTCCTGAAAAACTTTTTTTTTTAAACTTCATATGTAACTTTTGGTATTATTTGAAGAAAAAAAAAGATGTGTTTGTGAAACACTAATGCCCCCAGAACAGCATTTTTTTCAAAGTTTGACCTTGACAGATGACCTTGACCTTGTCACATGACCTTGATTTTGGTACCAGCAGATGCGAATCATTGAGATCTATCATCATGCCAAATATGAGCCTTATATGTCAAATACTTTTGGAGAAAAGGCAAAGGTTAAGTTTTCGGACAGACGGATGGACAGACGAATGGACAGACAGACAGACGGACAGACAGGCGGACATGAGTAAAACAATATGCCCCCGATCTCTCGATACGGGGGCATATAAAGAAAAGTAAAGAAAATTAAATCTAAACAAAATAGAGAACCATTGTGTTGAGTTACTAGTATATTGAAATAGGTTCATAAATTTCAGATCTATTCTCCACATAACATTTTGGCCTTGACCAAAATTGTTCAGCATATTTCAAAACCTTGACCCATTGGCGGTGGAAAATCTTCACAAAGTTTCTAATTGATTTGCTTACTGGATCAAAGGTTTTTTTGTTAAAGAAATTGTGGAGAGGGTTATGTAATAATTACACTATTTAACATTTTCTTTTTCAAATAAACCAGCAAATAGAAACTAAAAAGACATATTGTCATTTGAGTTTATACCTTTCTACCTCTCTGGCAATTAGCCCATAAGCCACAGATGATACCCCAGCACACCCATAACCTTGAATGGTAGGACCCAACACACCAAATTCACCCATCTCCTGAATTATCTCACGGTGAAACACTGAAATACACAAAAATGTGGTCTTCATTCACTTGCATTTATCACGCAATGAAGCCTGTATTGCCCTGCCATCAGAAACAATTTACATATGTGACCTGTCATGCGAAAAGGGACCATTTAGGTAGTGTGGGCAGACTGACAAGGGTCGAAACTTTTTGCAATGTGCCTATTCCCTGAATCTACCTTGATCAATCTGATTTCATATTTTAGAAGAACTTTTTACATTACGCCAGCTGGTTGACCTATGCTGGACCCTATCTCTTTTTTCAAATATTCATGTTACATATTTCCCAGATGGTCCCTTTTTGTGTGACAGGTCACATATTCATGATTTTAAGGTAGCAATGGTCACATGGGATTTTTTTTTCACACCCAATGAATTTTCCTCTTGTTCAAATATGTTGTAGATCAACATAGTATAACATTATACCAAAATTTGAAGGCACCTTTCTGTGCTCGATTTCATGCTAGAGTCTGCCCTTAGATAGTGCGAGCTATCTTTTTTTAAAATGTCTATGTTAGTTAAAGGTTTAGTGTTAGCTCAGTACCAGCTAAAAGCTATGAAACATATACATCTTGATAGATTTCATACATACATTTGTGTACTTACCTATTTCTCTCTATATGATGGGGTAAAGCCATTCTAGAATAGTAATATTTCTTAATGCATACCCATATATATGCTTGTACCACGATGAGTTTACAACAATTTCAATGGTTCCTCGCAAAAGTTATAACTTCCTATTAACATATAGGCAGTTATAACTGGTTTGCGCTGAGCCATCAAAATGCCAGTTTGCTTTTCTAATTGAAGAATGAGATGACAGATCTCAATTATTTGATGCACCATTCACAATGTTCATCTTGAAATAATTAATTATATTTGACATATTATATCTAACTCCTTACTTGTACATGATTTTGTTTCTATTAACCTTGAGCATTTAAACTTTTTGAAAAGAAAAATCTTTACCTTTTGAAACAAATAATGACTTGATCAATAATCATCTTCTGAATCATTTGAATCTATCTGTTTACCATATGTATGTCAATTTTCTACCGACAATAAGCCTTGAACTGATAATGAAAACTTATTGCTTTACCTTCATGTGACAGTCTATTGGCCATCAGAATTCTTGACATTAATTCATCTTGTCAATAAGCCTTAAACTGGTCTCTAAAATACTCTTATCCTTAACTTCATTCCTTATAGTGTATTTGCCGTGAAAATACTTCTTACCTTCATGTCTATTAGCCATGAGAATTCTTGACATTAGTTTATCTTGACAACTAGGAAGCCATGAATGGCTTGAGTCGCTCCACAGGCTTGAAATTCTTGTAAAAGCAAATAAATTTTTTGACTTGATTTTTAGATATCTGGGGGTTCTACTGATGTTGAAAAAGATTTTCAAAGTTTCAACTATATAACAGATAGAGAAATGACCTCCGCTCTTTAAAGACATATTTTTCATCAAATCAAAATAATTTTCTGCTGCATGATAAAGGGTCACTCAAAGATCATACCAAAATTGTTTGATTGATATCCATCAGTTACATTCTGAGGAAATGATTTTCATAGTTTCCACTATTTAACATATTGAGAAATGACCTCTACCCATAAAATGCATATTTTTCATCCAATCAAAATAATATTTGGTACACTGATAAAGGGTCACTCAAGGATCATTCCAGTGAAATTTGGTTTGATATCCATCCATTACATTCTGAGGAAATGATTTTCATAGTTTCCACTTTAAAACATATAGAGAAATGACCTCCGCCCATAAAATGCATATTTTTCATCCGATCACAATGATTTTTGGTAGACTGATAAAGGTCACTCAAGGATCATTCCAGTGAAATTTGGTTGATATCCATCTGTCACATTCTGACGAAATGATATTCAAAATTTCCACTTTAAAACATATAGAGAAATGACCTCCGCCCATAAAATGCATATTTTCCATCCGATCACAATGATTTTTTGTAGACTGATAAAGGGTCACCCAAGGACCATTCATGTAAAATTTAATTGGTATCCATTCATTAGATTCTGAGAAAATTCACTTTTTACCATATTTCGAAATTAGCCACGCCCATTAAATCCATGTTTTTCATTGGATCAAAATTTCTTGAACAACTTTGAAAGATGGTCACCCAAGGATCATTCCTGTGAATTTTCGTTGAAATCAATCGAGTAGTTTCTGAGGAGAAGATTTTTAAAGAAAAGTTTACGACCGGACGCACGCATTGACGGACACACAACGCCATGACAATAGCCCCAGTGGCTTTCAGCCAGTGGAGCTAATAAGCCTAGAACTGATTATAAACAATTATCTCCTTACCCTCATGTCTGTTAGCTATGAGAATTCTTGACATTAATTTATCTTGACAATAAGCCTTGAACTGGTCTTGAGAATTATCTCTTCCTTAACTTCATGTCTTGGAGTCTATTTGCCATGAAAATATATGACATGATTTTCTCTTGATACAAATTACACAGCCTCAAACAGTTATTTCTTACCTTCATGTCTATTGGCCATGAGAATTCTTGACATTAGTTTATCTTGACAATAAGCCTTGAACTGATCTCGAACAATAATTTCCTCCTCTGTAAGCTGACTGTCCAGGTTGAAAGCATCTTGCCAATCAAATTTAGCTGAAGATACGAAAAAGAAGATGATTTACATAATCTTTACACAAACGATGGCACAATAATGCTCTAATTTCAGTTTGATTTGGGCTGTAGTTATGATGTTCTGGTCTCCAGATTGAATTGTAAACTACACAATAGTATAATTAATATATGTGCATTTTTCAAAAAACTCATTGATAAAAATGTCCTGTTTATAAATAAGGGACCAGATTTTAAATTTTTAAACACACGAAAGATCATTTTCAAACAATTTATTAAAGGGAACAGTAATCCAGATAAGACTTAAAGAGGGGGGTTAAGTCTAAAATCTTTTTTTCAAATTAAAACCCTATGTTGTTGGTACTCATTTGAATCGGCTAGCAGGAGAAGAAGCAATTATTTCGATAATTATAAGGATAATTGATTATAACATTAGAACTACAGCTAGAATAAGCTTTATTCAAGCTGTAGTTACAATGTTTTGCTCGCACATAGATGAAAATATGTTATGTAATAAGAGAAAATTTTGGGAAAGCACACAGCTATTAAACATCTAGATACGCGCATGATCATGTCACTTACACTTTCCATCAACCTTATAAGCTATCATTTGAAAAATGACCTGATAAAGCGAATAATACCAGATCTAAAAGCACTCGATCATTTCAAGAAAAACATGATAATTACCCTCTGTAGCTTTCTTCTGCACTTGTGGAGCGGCGGATGGGGGCGTATAATGTCGTACAAACTGTGTGTAATAACTCAGTCTTGGCGAAACACTTCTAATTACTTCTCGAAACGCCATAATTTTGTAATTGTGTCAAAACAATTTGTGTAATATGGTACGACCTTGACATTAAAAGGGTGTGTTCGGAACTTTTCGTAATACTGAAATCGGGTGATTACGCTTATCACGAAAGTATCCGAGACTAATCGGGAATATCCGCCACCATAGATTTTCTAAAGGTGTCACACCGGTCGCTTAGCGAAGAATTTTTTTAACTACTCGTGATGAGCGCGGTTTTTTTTGTGTGTGTGTGTGTGTGTGTGTTGTTTTTTCCCGACAGAACCTTTATTCACTGAACAACGTGCTTGTTGTGAAGAACAAAGAAGGCTTGCCTAGAACAGACTCGGATTGTTGTTTTCAACTTGATGCAAATTTAAAATGTAAAACTTGAAATGAATATCTTGTGAAATTGACAAATGCTACAATGTTATCCTTTTTAAAAGGGAAAAATGTAAAAAAAAAAAGAAAAAAAGAAACATCAACGGAGATTTTAAAGATTGTTCAGAATATATCGTTTTCGATCTCTACACGCACCGTGTTTTCAAAATCATTTTTTATTAGTATTTTTGTTAATGAATATTTTTTTATTTGCTACAGCAAGTTATATATGTAAATCTTTTTCATTCGAATCTTTTCACAAGATTAATTCATTTCTAAGTTGTACAATATCAATGCCGACTTTCGAAATTCAACCTTGTATATTGGAAAAATAGCCCAGACTGTGATCCTCGGTCATTAAGGGCCAACTTATTTCTGACCCTGGGCGGGTACTGTTGCCCGCAACATCAGAGTATCTCTCAGAAAGCGGGCTACCAGCTCTAGACTTGTCCGCATGTCAACTATCAGAATAGCCTAAAATAGGCTATTCTGATATTCGACAGTGAGACCAGTCTTCACCCGACCCGGAAGAGGGCCAGACGGTTTGCCCTAAGTGTCGGTTCATGCCGTAGATAAAATTTGTAATGGAGAGTACATTGGCGGATCCAAAGGGGGTTCAGAGGTTTAAACGACCCCACCCACCCCTTCTGAAGCCAATTGCCTGCAGAATTTCAATTAACCCTTCTCCTGCTGTTCATGAAGTTCCTATTGTGAACAAAGCTTTCGCAGATTGTATCGACTTAGATCAGCAAACACAGTTGAGACAGACTCGTTAATATGTCAAAAATAATAATGAAAAAAAAAATGTTAAATAAAATCAAAATCATTAGCAGGATAAGAGTTAAAACTGTCTTATAAAAGGCAAACGAGCCCCCTTTCAGTATGTTTGAATCCCCTTTACATAAATTCTGGATCCGCCGCGCTTTATGATGCACTTTACGGAAATGCCGGGCCGAGTGATGTTCTATACAGTTCCGAAGATGAGACCGTGTAGACGATTTTAAAACTTGGTATTATATTTAAAATCGTTAATAAAAAAGATTTAAGTATTGCAAGAGTCGCCGTCTAAGGTTAGTTAGAAGCTTGCTAGAAACCAAATCTCTAAGTTATGAGGTGTTGCGGGTTCGATACCCGTCGGCGGCACATATTCTTTCCAACATCTGGCTCCCACTTATAGGTGGATTATCGTTAATAGGTTAGATAGCAGCTAGAGGCTGGGAAAGGAAGTAATGGTAGTACGAACCGGGTGGTGCGAGAACTTGATACCAGAAATTCGTTGTAAGGTGTTCCAGCCGCGATTTGACGGGGAAATTGTTAAAAGCGACGTTAACGGAACAGTATCGCAACAAAACAGAGAAGTCCACTTATTCGGGTTCTTTATTTGCATCATCGCTTTTCAATGGAGAGAACTTTAAGGAAGTGGACCAATAATAGCTCCGCAACGTTTCGGAAGTAATAAACTTTTACATTTTCATTCGGAAACCTCGATTAACATTTAAAGGAATATATTGTCCGAAATGTTGCGGAACTATTACGAGTCCACTGTCTTAACTTGAGATGCGCCGTCCTGGCCGTTGAACCACAAAAACCCCTTTTCACTGAGCAAATCTTTTGCAATTTGACAGTTTTGGCTGATTTCCAGTTCCTCATTTCATTTGATCAAAGCATTACCAGATTGTGGTTGTCGGGTCGGGAGAAGGGTGTATACTGGTCCTACTGTCAAATATCATAGGCTACATAAAATATCGATTTTAAGTAGAAATTAATTTTGATTTTAATTTGTCATGTCTAATTGGTAAGAAAAGTTTTAAATGATTAGACATGGCCGAGCAAAATAAAATCCACACGGTGTACAGATATACAGGGCATAAAATGGGCTAGGTATATAGGGGAACATATGCGAATACCATCCAAGGGCAGATAACTCTGGTTCAAAAACAACCTTGGAAAGGTACCCTTAAATTTTGATATATTTCATCAAAGACATGTAAATCTTCAACATTTGTGAAAAAAAAAAAAAAATATCAGTGAGTAGAAAAAAATTGGCATGTGATGCACTAGTGACCTTAAAATATTAATATCTAAAAAAGTAACGAATGAATCTTACTTAAATTTTAGGATATATATGCACAGGTCAAAATCTTACGACTAATGTGTTTTGTTGATATCAAGTCGTCAAATTTTCCGCTTGCTACACAGTGGCTACGATAACCTTAATGTCTACTCAGGATCCCCACTTGCTGTTTAAAAAAAAACATTTTTTTAACCCTTTGCTGTTTAATTCCTGCTTTTTACGTGCCTGTGATTTTATGATTTAGAAAACATTGTGAAAAAAAAGAAGAAATTGCTCCTGACAAGCAATTTCTTCTATTTCCACACTATTTTCTACCCTACTGAATGGTTATTTTTCAAATTAAATCCACTTTAAATTTTCGTCTGCAAAACCTTTGAATTCAGACAGGTCCAAAATTTTGAAAAACAGGAAAGTGTTAAATGGGATATCAGTCGGTACTCTATCCCGTTGATAAAGAATTTAAAATACAGGACAACCACAAGAAATGAGATTCAAAACTTCTTCTTTGCGTTTCAAATAAAATTGTTATTCAAGACCACTGTGTCTCGCTCAGTGTAGCGTGAGCAATGAACCGTAATAAATTCTTAAAATGATTGTGTCAAATAATAATGGAAGACGAAGCCGTGACGGATCAAGAGTGGGTTCCGCTGGGGGGGGGGGGGGGGGTGTCAAACGAACGCCCTTCTCCAAGGCCTAAATATTTTACTATTATGGGTAAATATTAAAATTGGGTAATAGTATGAAAACGAACCTCTGGGTTTTTTACGGTGTCAAAAAAGTCGGATAATGACTCATTAATAACTTGATGCCCATAAGGGACCTCCCTTAATATCCCGGAGTCCTTTCTTTGAATGTAGACTATGTATTTTCATGTTTAAGTGCAAATATTGGAAAATTTTATTGATAAGCTACACAAGGCGTTGGATGAATATATATGTACTTTGGGAATCAACTTTAGAAAAGAATTGAAGACTGTTTGATGTAAACAAAAATGCAAAGGGCGAATACTAGTTTCATTGGAAACCATTAAAAAACTTTGGCGCCTATCTTTTATTCTGTCCCAATTAATTTCATATAAGTGGTAATTTCAAAATGTGTGAGAGCGAGACAAATCCGATCGCCTGGGCGGCGCCATGAGCGCCATCCTTGCCGGACCTGATGCGACTATATATAAAATTCCACATTATTAAGTAAAAACGCTGTCTTATTTATATCTGTGGCAAAAGGATTTACTTTCAGTTGTGTATTTCAAGACACTGCAGTCTGGAAAACACGTACTCAAGACATAAAGAAGGTTGAGAGTTCTCATTTTTTCTTCTTTTTTTTTTCATTGGCAAACCCCTTACCCTGGTACTAGTCATTAATATAAAAAAGAAACACCAAAATGGAACAAAAATTGTGGGAAAATTTTCAATAAAGTTAAGAGTAGATTTTCAAAATTCGAACAACTTATAGTACTTTAAGAGTGGTCAAAAGGGGGGTAAAATTTCTCTTCGTGGTATTCTTTATGACTATATTCTTATGATAGACGCCGCTTAAAGACGGGAAGAAATAAAATCTCAAAAAATTTCGTTTTTGTGAAAGAGACAGCCACAAACAATGAATTTGAAGTATTGTCTAAATTCTGTATTCAACTGTTTACCAATAAGTCGGATAAAAGTATGATGATTTGATAGTTAAATGTATTATTTATCTAATTACTCCACGAACTTTGTACTTTCGATTTGAATTAAAGAAAAGGAAAATATCTACAGAAAAGGAAATGTACAGATAAATAATAAGACCTATTAAGCGGAGTATTAGTAGTATTATTTGAACTTTTTTATTCTCAAAGCATGACAAAGTTTTGTATACGATAGAAGTAAATGCATTGCTTGTTAGCCTGGAACCCCACTGTATCGATGGTGTCCTGTCAACTCGGCCAGTTAAAAACTCGGCCCGCGTAAAACTCGGCCTGTGTAAAACTCGGCCCGTCAACTCGGCCTGTATATAACTTATATAGTGTTTTGCCTAGTAAATGGATATATAAGCACACTTTTCAGATAGTTAATCATTGTGTGCAATGTATTTAAAGGAGATGCAAATTCACAATTGATGACTAAAATCTACGATCTTCATATTTAATATCTTCATATTTAATACGCAGTATAACTTGTCATCTTCATTTGCGATGAAAAAAGGAAATTGAAATATAAATTTGAATAAAAAGCGAATTTTAGTATTTAATTATTTCTACTTTTATCTCATATTTACACAAATGCTATTAAATAGTAAAATAAGATTATAATTACTATTATTAAAAAACTTTTTAACAAGTGATTTAAATTGCATTGTCATACATGTACCTATATAATATATAAACAGGCCGAGTTGACGGGCCGAGTTGACGGGCCGAGTTATTCACAGGCCGAGTTGACTGTGAACCGTATCGATCTACTTAGCATTAACTGGTAAAAAGCGATTATAGTAGGCCTATTAATCTTGCCTAGATTCATAACTATTTCCAAATAAGTTTATGCTTTAACTTACCACAAAGCACAAAATGGTAGTCCTAATACAATTATTTGGCATAAAAATAACAACAATAAGCAGCCATATCAAATATATATATATAAGAGTTTGTGTTGAAATTATTAGCTTGCAAATGGCCAATTTTAGAAAATCCCATCGCTGAATGCAACAATCAGTTGTTGATAAGTGCCAGACTTTATCATCATTTTGCAGTGACGATAACTGACACACTGATAATTAAATTTGTTGTTCATTGGAAACTTTACGGTATTTTGTATTTCAGCTGTTAGAGGAAGTAATACTGTATCGTAGCTGTGGGCCTGTCCATCAAATATGGTTGGGTGGTGGACATGTGTTTATTACCTTAAATAATGGAAAGACAATGAGAACATTTGATTGTAAAACTGCTGATTTAGTTCAGGTAGGATTTGTCTCAAATGAATGAGTGGATTATTGTAAACTTATGTTGGATGAGCAGCGTTGATAAGCATTTACAAGGATGCAATGGTAGTTGCATAGGTAGCTAGCACGGGTTGGGATAGTGTAATATTACCATAAATTAACCCCCCAAAAATGTCTACACATTTCTTTTTAATCAAAATATATATTACCATGAATTAACACAAAAATGTCTACACATTTTTTTAATCACAATATATTTTATACATATTGCAATTAAAAAAAATGTGTAGACATTTTTTTTGGTTAATTTATGGTTATATTACACTATCCCAACCCGTGTTAGCTACCTATGGGTAGTTGTGGTGAGAGCAATACAAGGAATTCATTGCTTCAGCTGTTGCAATATAATTGAAATAACTTTTAATTGAATATAATTGTTTGACTGATCAAATTTCTGTGATATGATGATAATATGTCACATGAAATGGATATTATTCTCTATACATTACTTTAAGCTTATTCAAGATACAAGCCTAGCTCATATTTCACATGAGGATAGATCCCAATGATATCCAACTGCAAATACCAAGTACAAGGTCATGTGTCAAGGTCTTCTGTCAAGGTCAAGGCTTTAAAGAAGATTGCTGTTTCAGGGGCATTTGTATTTGACCAAAACATCTTGTATTTTTTTTACCCCAAAATAGTTTTTAGCTCCACTGGCTGAAAGCCACTGGGGCTATTGTCATGGCGTTGTGTCCGTCGTGCGTCCGTCCGTGCGTCCGTGCGTGCGGTCGTAAACTATTTCTTTAAAAATCTTCTTCTCAGAAACTACTGGATGGATTTCAACCAAACTTCACAGGAATGATCCTTGGGTGACCCTCTTTCAAAGTTGTTCAAGAAATTTTGATCCAATGAAAAACATGGATTTAATGGGCGTGGCTAATTTCCAAATATGGTAAAAAGTGACTTATCTCAGGTTCTAATTGATGGATACCAATTAAATTTTACATGAATGATTCTTGGGTGACCCTTTATCAGGCTACAAAAAATTATTGAAATCGGATTAAAATTATGTATTTTATGGGCGGAGGTCATTTCTCTATATGTTATATAGTGGAAACTTTGAAAATCATTTTCTCAGAAGCTAATTGATAGATATCAACCAAATTTTACATGAATGATCCTTGGGTGACCCTTTATCAGTCTGCAAAAAATTATTGAAATCGGATGAAAATTATGTATTTTATGGGCGGAGGTCATTTCTCTATATGTTATTTAGTGGAAACTTTGAAAACCATTTTCTCAGAATCTAATTGATAGATATCAACCAAATTTTACATGAATGATCCTTGGGTGACCCTCTATTAGTCTACATAAAAATATTGAAATCGGATGAAAATTATGTATTTTATGGGCGGAGGTCATTTCTCTATATGTTATTTAGTGGAAACTTTGAAAATCATTCTCTCATAGTCTTATTGATAGATATCAACCAAATTTTACATGAATGATCCTTGGGTGACCCTTTATCAGTCTACCAAAGATTATTGCGATCTGATGGAAAATTTGTATTTATGGGCGGAGGTCATTTCCACTTTATGTTATTTAGTGGAAACTTTGAAAATCATTTTCTCAGAATGTAACTGATGGATATCAATCAAACTTCATTAGTATGATCCTTGGGTGATCCATTATCATGCAGCCAAAAATTATTGTCATTGGATGAAAAATATGTCTTTTATGGGCGGAAGTCATTTCTCTATATTTTATAATGTTGGATTCTTATATCTAAAAATCTAGTCAAAACTTATATTTGCTATTTTAAGAAATTCAAGCCTGTGGAGCGACACAAGCCATTCATGGCTTTCTAGTTGTTTGTTTGCTTGAATAGGGTTTTATGCCTCTATTAACAATCTTTCAGTTTTATCAGGGTAGCTGGAGCTCCTTACAATGTATTCCTGGTGTTTCTCACACCAGTACTACTATAACACCCTTTCCTAGCCTCCAACTGCCTTCCCACATGGCCTGCATAGGTCTACAATTATCAACTGGTGGACGAAAAATAGTTGGAAAAGATGAGTGCTATCACCAGCAAAATAGTTTGGCCTTGAGCATTTCATTGTGAAATTGTCGATTACTCCAGACTTTGAAAGGCTAACAAAACAAAGAGTTCATTTTATAGTATGTTTTCAAACTGATGGTTTGCTCAACGACTTTACACTAAACCCACAATCATCAAGTCACCTGTGAATACTTGGTGCCATATACAGCCAAAGCATAACTCTTTCTGATCTACACCTAGGTGAAGAGGAGCAACATGGAGTTAATTTTTTGCTAAAAAAAATTCCTTGGTCTAGTCAAGATTCAATCTCAGGACCTTTCAATCCCAAAACCACTGTCCTAACCACTGGACCATTTACTCCATCAATGCCTTATGTCCATAACAAGCAATTTTGATTGTAGTTACCAAATAATTTTTTTTTTCCTTTTCTACAGGATGATGAGAAATCTGGCTGTTTAGACCTTGACCTTCAGTATCCAGTGATAGAAATCTTCACCTTGTCTCAGAATGGTGTCATAATTGTGAGTAGATATTAATGCTGATTGCTGAACATTAATTTGCAACCTATGAACTGTTTTAAGTGAGGACATAACAAAATCAGGGTTATGGAAATTTAACTTTTCTCAACTTGTCCATGGATAAGTAAAAGTCGATTTCCTAGTTGTCTAGGATCAAAATGAACTTGCCCACAAAAAATGAATGAATAAATATTTAAAAAGACATTGTTTTTAATGAAGAAAATACTGTAACCGAGCATTTTCTTCATTAATGGTAATGTTTTCTCCCCTTTTATACAAACAATAGGATGACTTTCCTCCTAGACTTTTTTAGTGCTGTATCAAGATTCGCTCTGTTATTTACTTATCCTCCGACAAGTGGCCTAAAAAATGTACTTTCCAGGTAGTGGAATAGCCCATGTCAGACACGTCGGGCATAGGAATCCAACAACCCTGCCAAAATTTGTATATTGTGGGTTTATTCTCCACTATGAGAGGATTCAAACTGTGTCAAAAGCTAGAGTTTGAGAGCATATTTTGGATTTTAGATCTAAGTGTTAAGATAATTATAGCACAACACCTATTTTGTTGGTACTCATTGGAATTGTCTCGTTGAGACAATTCAAACGAGTAATAACAACATAGGGTTTTGTTGAGAAATAAAGATTTAAGACTGGCTTTACCTCTTTTTATCTGTACCTCTGTTTATCCAAAAGATTGGGTTTCATTTAGAAAAAAAAATTTCGGATTCAAAACACTCCCTCACATTTGGACCTTCACAGACAATCACACTCTTTTTAAAACATTAAACAAAAAAGGTTTTTGAAAACATTGTGGACAATTCATAGGTTGCAATAAGGGAACATCTTAGATCTAAGATCATTCTAGACTTTAAAGAACAGTCAATCTTGCTCAAGCGGCCACATCTTTTAACGAACATTTTCATTAAGCCACCAATTTCAAAATCCCCTTCTTTAAATCAAAATGTTTTACATAGTAAGTATTATTGGTATAAATATTACTGAAAATGAATCTTGTGTTGTTAAAACTCTTTAGAATCGTCTCAGTGAGACCATTTTATTTAGTTTTAACAACATGGGAATATTGAGAAATTTGCAGTTACATTGTACAGACATATTCAATCAAAATTATGATACTTGTTATTAAACAAAAAGTGTACTGAGCAACTATTCTTTTAAACGAATGCTTTTGGTGGTTCAGTAAGTGGTCCCTTAATGCAAGTTTACTTAAATATATTTAAAATCATGTACAAGTTAGGTCTTGGTTAAATTCTTCAAGGTTCTTGAAAATGGTGAGTTGTTACACTGGATGTTTGGCTCCGACTATAAATGGGAGAAGAAGACTGAGCTATTCCTGTGTAAGTCTGTGGGAGGCAGTGTGGTGTCCGTCTGTCTGAATGTAACACAGAATTGGCTATATTGGTGTGAAAAAGTATGCAGAGAGAACTCAGAAAATTTCACTCTCTATAAGAGACCAATAAAAGATGGTAGGTAGACTTAATAGACGAAGGAAATATTTATTTATTTCATGATGATATGAAACTAGCACCTAAAGTAATCACACTTTATGAATACACAAACTGGATTCATACGAGATAGATTTCTGTTGGGTCTACTAAATGCCTAAGCTTACAAAATAGCTGCTTACTAAAAATTTTTTCATTGAGGAATGAAACTAATTTTTTAGCCAATCAGAATAAACTAATCTTGATGGACATAACTAATATTAAATGATATGGGAATGAATTTAGGCATAAATACTATCATAATTGCCTTTATTCATAATAGACACAAAAATTCCCATATTTGTGTAGATACTAAGCTCTTTGTATCTTTCAACTCTTGTCATTCTGAGAACAAACTTTCACAAAATTTGAATAAAGATCATTAATAGTCGGTCAACTTTTTATTTTCTTCTACAAAATAAAAAAAGAAAAAAAGATTTCAAACAAGTTAAGTTTACAAGGATATATATCTAGGCCAAAAAATGCCTAATTTTTTATATGCAACTAAAATAGTTTTTGATTAAACTTTTTGAGATGATTGCAATATTTAAATATTCTTCTTGTTTAGATGAAGATACAAAGAGTTGTTTGAAACTTGGTCCTACGACTACACTAATAAAGAACTGTTGTATGGGAAAGTTGTTTCCTGTTGGCCATGGCTGTGTTTATATACCAAGGTAAGCTGATATCTGCCAGCTCAATCAATTGGATATTTAGCTCACTCCCTAGGTGGAGACTTTGTTCCCCGACTAGGCCAACTTAGAACTATTATCCAACATTGACAAAAAGCATAGTGACATACATTGTACCTCATTTTTGTCGAACAAACTTGTGGTTAGCAAGACAGTTGTTACCATGACGACTTGGTGTGGGTGCATTAGTTTGTATTTTAGTCTGTCAGCCTGTCGGCTTTTATCCAGAAAATTACTTCTACCTTTATTGGTGAATTTCAAATGATTTGGCACATTTGTTCTCCATCATGAGTAGACATGCTGTTTGAAAGAAATTTTAGATATCTCAAAGGTCAAGGTCAAATGTAAAAAATTAGCATAGCACCTACAATAATAGATGGATTTCAAGATAATTTAGACAATCATGAGTAAATGTGTTATTTGAAAGAAATTATCAGATAGCTCCAAGGTCAGGGTCACAACTCAAGGTCAAATGTTAAAATTCTAGTTATCTTGAGCGGCGGTCAATTATTTCGCGGAGTGGACAGCACATCTAATTAGAATGAACAGCTAGTGGTTTAGATGAAATGTTTAAGTTGTACTTGTGTCAAAAACTAGTGGAATCTGAACAAGTTCACTAGCCACTACTATATAACTGAAATACTGTTGATAGTGATAGTCAATGCCATATGAAATAATTAAATACATAAATGTTATACTTGACCTTTCAAACATAATTAAAACTCATTTGGAATATGAACATAACCAATTTTAGTTAGACCACTATGAATTATCAGGTCAAACTTTGTTTCAAAATTATCTGAAATGGATTATCTACCTTATCACATTTATATCAATCTTCTATTTTCTCCCCTTCTATGTGTATTTCTTGTGCATTTTACGCCCTCTAGTTGTTTTGGAGGGTTCAGTGCAAGACTATGCGAGGTGTCTATACATAGACACCTAGTAGCTGAACCCTCATTTTCTGTCCTTTACAACTCCTTGTCATTGACCAATGGATTGATAATCATAGACAGATATTGGATAGCAGCTGGAGGCTAGGAAAGGATGTTATGGTAGTACTGGTGAGAGAAATACCTTTAAATAATTGTTAGATGCTCCATCCATTTGTGATACACCTGAAAGATTGATGAAAACAGCAAACAAACCATTCAAATTTCAACAATGCCTTTATACTGCAGTTCTGGTGACCTGTGTCTGGTGTTGGGTACCCTGACTGGAACAATTGAAGTAATTATAAACTCTGAGAGAACAACATTAGTGGATATAAATTTACATACACCTGTCATCTACAGCCATATTATATTAACTTGTATCTCACAATTAAACAAGGTAAGTCCCAAATTAATGTATTTCTGGCACCGCCCCTTGACTTCTGTTGGGACACACCCCTCAGATTTAAAAACGTCATTTGTCTTCAAAATATATGGTCACTAACATGTAACATACTGCAAATTATTTGAGGACAACAAAAACATATTTACAGCTTGTTTGACGTTAAAGTTGTCCCTGTTAGGAAAATATTTTTACACGAAACGGTTGAAAATAGGAATTCAACAGTCATCTCATTATAAATGAGTGTTTTGATTGGTCAATCAATTATTTGATTGACAGCTGACATCTGTTACTTATCATCTATCATTAGCTTTACTTCCAGAAGGCCAGAAAAGTTATAGCTTTGAAATTACTCTTTTTTTGTGTGCATTAGATTCTGATATATATGATGCCCTTGGTCTAGAAGTAGAGTATCGGCCTCTTAACCAAAGGTCCTGAATTTGATTCCTGGGAGTGGCTATTGATCTTGGTTCTTTCATTGGCCCATACATTCAGTGCAAGTACTGATGAATCTTCAAGAAAGCGGAATCGAGAGGCGTTAATCTAAGTTGTTAGAACTATATGATGAAAAATGGGTTCAATACTTAAGTTCATGGTCAAAAGGTTAAGGTTTTAAGCTTGCGACTCAATGGCAAAGATGAAATTTAGATACCTTCTTTTGGCTTTTCCATAGAATGGAGATAGGATATTATGAAACGAAAATGAAAAACGACTTTCCTAAACCCTTGTCCTGCTGAATTTTAATATAGTTTAAAATAGAATTGTCCTAATTTTTCACCTAGTCTGGCTCAAATTGTTTTGTTAATGATTAAATAGAATGCAGGCAGTGTAGGCTAAGATCAGTCTGCACATTGGTGCAGGCTGATCCTAGCCTAAAATTAATGCCAAAGCTTTGTTTAAAGCAAGAATATGCTGTGAATAGCATTAAATAGGTTAAATAGACTTCATTAACAGGGTAAAGTCGACTATTTGATTATTATGATTTGAGTCAGATATTTGGTACCTGTCTCACAATCAGGGGCCATCTTGGAACTCTGTTAGATGAATATGATGAAAAAGAGAAGTTGCATTTCAAAAGTTCTTTCACACAGTAGTTGATCATTTGAGATTCAGAAAATGGGGCAAAGTGAAAAAAGTTCTGACACTAATCAATCCGCACAATCTGTCTGACTAGGGTCTAAACGTTATGCACAACCCAGATGGTCTCTTTTTGTGTGATGGCTTATATTTCTGTTTAGAATTATATAGTATTGACCAACTTATGATCTTGCCTTAATTTATGTTATTACAGGCGAAAACAAAGCTAACATTATTGAAGACCTGTTATATCCATTCAAGTCAAACATTATTACAGTTATACAGTGATGGTAGCATACAGTCAGTCACTCACTCAACAGGTAGATGTTTTGTTCATCATCTAATTTCCTTTATTATTAGCTTGGCTGTTTGCAAAGAAAAGCCAAGGTATCGTCATGACCTTGACATTGTTTGCATAGACTTTGGCGTTGTTGTTGGTGTGAAAACTATTAACCTTGGTCATATCTTTGCTCTCTTTAAAAATATCTTCTTAAAACTAAGCTTGAATGTTCACCATCACAAGAGCTATCCAGATTATCAAGGGGGATAACTGAATTCTTTTTGTTAGAGTTATTACCCTTTCATGATTTAGATTTTTTGCATTATCCAGCCCCTGAAACCGAGCATTGGCACCCTTAGGTGGTGCTCAGGTTAATGTGAACTGTCAGGTGTAAAAAGATCATCAATATGAGCAGAAAATCTTCTGCAGTCACACACAGTCTTGATTGCACAGGTTGATTTTAAAACCCTTGTCATTCTGGATGAAAACATTTGCAAAATTGCAGTAAAATCAAAGTAACGAGAGCACTAGAATGATAATCAATTTCGTAAACAATTCTGCTCTGAAAGGGGATAAATAGGGGATGTAGACTAAGATCAGACTGCACATATGTGCAGGCTGATCTTTGTCTATAACAGCTTTTTATACAGAAATATTCCATGTTAGCAGGACAAGAGTTGATGTCAAAAGTTTTTGTGCTGATGATTTTCTGAATCATGAATAATCATTCCACTTTATTTATCAAAACTTTCGAATTGATACCTCTAGTTTGTCACTACATTAACCAATCTCTCTGGAAAATTTATTTAACATATGACGCATTACTAATGTGTATTAATCATTTAGTTTTTCTTTACCCTTCTTTTAAAAAAAAAATCATTTGACAAGGCAAAACACAACTGTGCATAATAAATATTAACAAAAACTAGTGCTTGAGAGGAAGAGGTTTTCTTAGTTCTATTAGTAGGTGTGGATAATAAGCTTGAACGTTAAAACCCATTTAATAACATTATGATACTAATGTGAAACAAGTTTTGGGAAATAATGAACAAGGCATGATTTGATGATACCATAAACCATAATGGGGATTGTTTTTCCGTTTAACGAAGTAACATGTAACATCTGGGCCAGAGATTATAAAACTTTTTTTTCTCAACATAGAATTTTCTTAAACTTGACATCTGAATAAATGTATGAACATTATAGATAATATTAATAAGTTGTTATAAATAACAACTTATACATGACATCTTTCATGTTCATGCATTTATTACAGTATTACAAGCAAAGTGTAGCTTTAATCTCAAGTTGAAATTTGAGAAAATTCTCAGTTGAGCATGAGCAATGTTTCATAAACTCGGGCCCCGATTTTTCAGATTCAGACAGGCCACCTGTACATATACAAGAGGATGACGTGTCTGATGTAAGATCATTGCTTCCTTTACATCAATGTGTTGGTTTAGTCTTTAAATTAGAAATCAGGTAAGCCTGTGTGTAAGATAACTGACAAATTCACAATGGTGCAATGTCTTGTCCAGATTTGAATTTGTTGACAGTTCTTAGCTTAGTAATATAAAGTTTTTGCAAAGACCAATTCCAGAAATTATCAGTGACATGTTTCAAGACTCTTAAGAAAATAAGAAATATATGTACATTTATTGATATGGAGAAATTACATCTGTACACATTATGTTAAAGCCACCCATATATGAAATTATACCAAGTTAACCCTTAATCATGCTGAATTCAAACACAATACCAATTTTATGGACATTTCACCCAGTCATGCTCACATTTTGTCCACAATTACCAAGTAGAAATCAGATAATCAAGGCTTAGATAAGACTGCACATTTGTGCAGACTGATCTTAGCCTATTCTGTCTGCCAGAGTTTTTTCTACAGCAGGAATATGCATTGAACAGCATGTCAAGGCTTAAAATACACAGTATTTTATAACAAAAAAAAATGTGATTAAATTTTTTTCACAGGGTGTACAGTCTAAAGACAGGGGTTCTAGTGTATAAACTATGTACAGACGACCAATTAGACATACAAGGTGTTTGTGAGAGTATGTTTGGTAATCATCAGATGGGAGTTTATACTGGAAATAATCTTTACTTTGTACAGGTAATTAGTCTACATCGAATGGAATTTCATTTAGAGAATAATCTTTATTTTGTACAGGTAACCAGTCTACAAATCTCTAGACAGAAAGGCCTGCATAGACCAATTTGTAAAATTTATCTTATTATGGACATGAACAAAAACTATAAAGAGTATTTGGAAAGATGCTTTGAATAATGGCCATATAATGAAAGTGGTATTTTTGGAAAGATTGTCTAAAAATCCTATTATCATAAGCTCAAAAACCTTTCGATAGTATTTTATAATTGGAACCATGTTTAACAAGGCTTACAGTTATCATGTCCTTATCCAAAATATTTACTTTACACTTAAAAGTATGCTTATTAGCTCGACTATTCGAAGAATAGGGGGGCTATTCCAGTCACCCGGGCGTCGGCGTCGGCTGATGCTTTGGTTAAGTTTTTACGTGCAAGTGTTTAAAATCTCTGTTTCTATCAAAGCTATTGCTTTGAAACTTTGCACATGCTTCTGTGACCATAATATCAGCATCTAGACAAAGATTCATTACTCTGGTATTCAATTTAGTGGAATTTTAACCCTTTTCGGACTTAGAAATCTTGGTTAAGTTTTTACGTGCAAATGTTGTTTATCTGAAATATTTCTGTTTCTATAAAAGCAATTGCTTTGCAACTTTACACATGTTTCTGTGACCATAATATCAGCCTCTTGACAAAGATTCATTACTCTGATATTGAATTTAATGGAATTTTAACCCTTTTCGGACTTAGAAAATCTTGGTTAAGTTTTTACGTGCAAATGTTGTATTTCTGTAATATCTCTATTTCTACTAATTTATTGCATTTGAAACTTTGCACATGCTTCTGTGACCATAATATCAGCCTCTAGACAAAGATTCAATACTCTCATTTTGAATTAAGTGGAATTTTAACCCTTTTCGGACTTAGAAATATTGGTTTAGTTTTTACGTGCAAATGTTGTACATCAGTTATAGCTCTATTTCTACATAAGCTTTTGCTTGGAAACTCTACACATGCTTCTGTTACCATGATATCAGCCTCTTGACAAAGATTTAATACTCTGATATTGAATTTATTGGAATTTTTCATTTTTTCAGACTCAGAAATTCTTGGTTAAGTTTTTACGTGCAAATGTTGTACATCAGTCATATCTCTAATTCTATTAAAGCTATTGCTTTCAAACTTTGCACATGCTTCAATGAACATAACAACAGCCTCTCAATAAAGATTCAATTCTCTGGTATAGAATTTAGTTGAGTTTTAACCCTTTATGGACTTAGAAATTCTTGGTAAAGGTTTTACGTGCAAATGTTGTATTTCTGTAATATCTCTATTTCTACTACAGCTGTTGCTTGGAAACTTTACACATGCTTCTTTGACCATAATATTAGCCCACAGAAAAAGATTCATTACTCTGATATTTAATTTAGTGGAATTTTAACCCTTTTCCGCCTTAAAAATCTTGGTTATGTTTTTATGTGCAACTGTTTTATGTTAGTTGTATCTCTGTTCCTACTAAAGCTATTGCTTTGAAACTCTACACATGCTTCAGCCTCTAGACAAAGATCCTTTTCTCTTGACTTACATTTTATTGAATTTCCAATGTCGATATTGATTTGCTGTTACTATCCAGCACTAGAAATAGTCGAGCTTCGCTGTCCTCCGACAGCTCTTGTATATACATTACTGTAAGTTGTAAGTTTTGGAAGAATTAAAGTTGGTTATTGTACTTAATCTAAAGTTTTGCCGTGTTTGTGAATGTTAAGTGAAAGACTAATTTCTTATAACTAAAAGTGACCTTTCAGAAATAGAAATAGATTAAGTTAATTTAATTTGATTCAAACAAAATTACTAGCATTCTATGTTATTAAAATAAATTCTGTGATAAGCTTCTATTGTAAGATACTAAATTGGCCTGTACCTCTAATACATACATGTATCTATTTGATTGTTTGAACCGATAAATAATTTGATTATGTAGTTTGCATTATTAAAAACTACAGGGATCCAGATAAGCGGTGGTTAAGCCTGTCTAAAATCTTTATTTCCAACAGAAACCCTATCAAGATGGTTACTCATTTTAACCATATTGATGAGGCGTTTAAAATGAGTACCAAAAACATCGGGTTTAAGTAAGGTATAATGATTTACTTGCATTTGAAAACCAAAATACACCCTCTATCTGTAGCTCTGGTTTACTTCTGTTTTATTTTGGCATATTCAGAAGGAGAGGTCACACAGACATATGGATGAACAATCAATCATAAAATCAGGTCACTATCAGAGTCCAGCCATACAGCTGTCTTATTTAGAGAGGGTAGGTCTGGTTGCTATATATTGAAATGAGTGATTTGTTTGTTTAAATGGGTGGTATCACTGTTTCTAACTGTATTCCAGTCAATTGCATCAAACAGAGATTTCTGGTATCTATCTTGCCATTTCTACATCTTTCCTTTTTTCTGCATTTCTAACTTCTCATCCCTACCTTTAAGATTTAGAGAATAATCATTTGTTTCAGTGTAAGATCGATTTATATTCATTGAGTGAACAATTAAATCTATATTTTCGTGAGTGGTGAAGCAACGAGTGAATATATAGCTTTTGTTGTTCACAAAATGAAATATTAATCTATCTTACTCGAAAAACAAACGATTATTCTATTTCTTTATTGCAAAAATGAGACAAAATATGAAATTTCTAGGACATATTTGCGTAAAGCCCGTCATTTTGCAAGTGATTGCTATGCAACGTTCATTTTGACATCACTTATTTTGCCCCGCAAAGATGACCTCAGATAGGATGAAATGCACAAAAGCAGGGTTTAATTTTTAGCTCACCTGAGCACATCGTGCTCAAGGTGAGCTTTGGATCATTGGATGTCCGTCGTGCGTCGTCAGACGTCAATTAGGTGTTTACACTCTAGAGGCCACAAATATGGACCAATTATCATGAAACTTTGTCAAAGTGTTCTCCAGGTCGCAAGGATTAACCCTATCGAAATTGGGAAGGATCTGTCCCATATCATGGGCAAAAGGCCTTAAAGACAATTTTTTTGTTTACACTCTAGAGGCCACAAATATGGTCCAATCATCATGAAACTTTGTCAGAATCTTCTCCAGGTCGCAAGGATGAACCCTATCAAAAATGGGAAGGATCCGTGCCATATCACGGGAAACAGGGCCTAAAAGACAATTTTCTTGTTCACACTCTAGAGGCCACAAATAAGGTCCAATCATCATGAAACTTTGTCAGAATGTTCTCCAGGTCGCAAGGATTAAGCCTATCGAAAATGGGAAGGATCCATGCCATATCATGGGCAAAGGGGCCTAAAAGACAATTTTCTTGTTAACACTCTAGAGGCCACAAATATGGTCCAATCATCATGAACATTTGTCAGAATGTTCTCCAGGTCGCAAGGATTAACCATAATAAAAATGGGAAGGATCAGTGCCATATCACGTAAAAATGGGCCTAAAAGACAATTTTCTTGTTTACACTCCAGAGGTCACAAACAAGGTCCAATCATCATGAAACTTTGTCAGAATGATCTCCAGGTCGCAAGGATGAAGCTTATTGAAAATGGGAAGGATCCGTGCTATATCATGGGAAAAGGGGCCTTCAAGGCAATTTTCTTGTTAACGCTCTAGAGACCACAAATATGGTCCAGTCCCCATGAAACTTGGTCAGAATATTTATCAGGTCACAAGGATGAACCCTTTTGAAAATGGGAAGGATCTGTGCCATATCATGGCACTTTAGCAAATCATAAATTAAGAATTTTACTGGAAAATTTGATAATTATCAATTATGACTAAAATAATGAAGGTGAGCGATTAAAGACCATCATGGTCCTCTTGTTTGATAGTCCCATTTCTTTTGCGGTGAAATTATCAATTGATATTTCTCGATAAACCTCTGAAAAGCATTAAAGAAAATCCACCAATTTAGGGAGATATTTGTTGGAAAAGATATTTTCCATGGCTGTAGATCGAAAGGAGGACATCATGCATTGGAGCTACAAAACTCAATGCTACAAAATATACTATTGCTGAGATTGTAAGTAAAAAATGAAAATTGTTGACAAATATTAAGATCATGCTATTTTGCATTTGAGATTACATGTATTTGAAAAAATCGAATAAACTGTTTATTTATGTGCTAATCTTTCTAGTAACATGTAAGTAAATCTCATTATTCCATAGGAAATCATCAAATTTATTTGTATAATATTGAATGTTTCTTTCATGTAAAGATGAGAAAGAGCAGTTATTATTCCTCCAGTGTACAAGCTATAGACCAGATGAGGAGAGCCTGGCAGATGTCAGGTAGACAACAGCCATCTTCAAAACTGGCAGAAATTGTTGGTAGGCTATCTTTTTGAATTTGACAAGGCATATAATTTTCACATGTTCATAATAAATAGAATAAGTGGGATGGGTGAGCTTTGAATGTCATTAAAGGGTAGTATTATAACATCAATAATTTGGTCCAAACTTGTTGAAATTGTAGTTAGGCAATCTTGTCATAGTTATGAACATCTTGAAATTGACAAGGGATATGATTTTGAAATTGTTGGAATAAAATTAAATAAAAGGGATGGGCGAGTTTTCAATGAAATTAAAAGAAGGTAATGTTATATCAATTATGAATGTAATAAACATTATTCTTGACCGCCGTCACAAAATTTGCTTACTCTTCTAAAAAGAAAATTTTGTGTGGCTTAATGACAAGTCGATGGCTCAATGTGAAACAGTTGTAACAGTTACAACTGTTTCAGGCAGAGCAATAATGCTTCAAAATCCATGCAAGTCAATGGAAATATGAAGTGGAGATAGAAGTGTTTGATCAAATAGAGTGTTTTGAATGCATTGAATGGAGAGCTGAGCAATTATTTAAGGGGGTACCATTTAAGGTAGTGGGCTGGTAAAAATTCCACAGTGTTTCAGAAGTCATGAACTTTAACAGTGTTAACCGAGGTTTCCTTATGATTTCATTAGGAAACCTCAGTTAATACTGTGAAAGAACATGTGGTCTGAAATGTTGCAGAACTATTAAAGGTCAACTACCTTAAGAATGGTTTGATTAAGCAAGTGTAAATTACAATATGTTCTTTACTGTATTTCACTTCTTTTTATTAGTCTTATAGTAGTTTTTATTTCACCCTCTAAGATATCTTACAAATTTGTTAATGTTCTACCTTTATGATGTATGAAAATGAAATACTGTAGCTTTCTTTCTTTCTAGAAGTAAATTCTTTGCCATCCTACCATGAGCTTGTTTGAACTTATTTACATTTACTTTAATATCAACTGTCATATTAAAAAAATAAGTTACCACCATATTACCTGTAAAAACAAAGTCAAGATAACATACACCATTTTATTTAAGACATGAAAAGACTTCAGTTTAGTTGAAAAACATTCAGTTAATTTTCTTGGTTATTGGTTATTTATAGATAATCTCAGTATCAATTATCCCTAGATGACTCCTGCCCTGCATTCAGGATGACAAAAAGGTGCAAACAGTTTGCCAATTATTACCCATTTTGGACCCAAGTGCATGTGCAAAGTGGGTTATAACTGGCAAACTGTTCGCACCATGGTGTCATCCTGAACACTTGGCTGGTTTTATGGCATGCCTCTTGTTTATTTGGACAGATCCTTACCTACAGGAATATTGGAAGTTAGAAAATATGGTGATGAAAAACTGTGATAATCCAACTGTGAGTTAATGCATGTGTAAATAATATAATTGAGCCTGTATGTGACATTTCCAACTATTTTAACCCTTGTCATGCTGAATAAATTTTAGTTAAAGATTTGCATCAAAATCAAAGGGCAAAAAGCACTGAAAGTTCCAACAGTGGGTCAATTTTTATTTGAAAAACTAAATCTATTGACAATTCTGGTTTGAAAGTGAGAAACAGGTGGTTTAGACTAACATCAGACTGCACATATGTGCAGGCTGATGTTTGTCTATAGCTCCTGCCAAAGCTTCCGGGTTCAGCATGACAAGGGTTAAATGTGCCAAGCAAAGACTCTGGCATCCGCACAGTCTGACCAAAGTCTTCACTATGCTTTTTGTTGTTAGTTAAGATGTCAATGTATCTTACCACAGTCAAGCAATCTTCTATTTAGTCTACAAAGCATTCTCAACTTCTTATGATTGCCCTTTATGCACATGTCAAATAGTTGAAAATGCCATGCACTGGCTCAATTTTAGTTTTGTTTTTCAATTTCAGTTTACAATAGACAAAATTTTTAATATGCGATGATTTTGTATGCTTTGGTACAAAGTAGTTTTGTTAGAAAATTGTCTTAAATTGCTTTTAAACTTCTTTGATTGACAGTCTTGAATTATAAGTAATTAAGAGAATTTTTTTAATATTCATTGAGATATTAAATCAAAACCAAATCAGTCTTTTGTTGATTAATTAATTAATATCACTGATCTAATTTCAATGCATCAATAAGATTGAGGTTATATTGTTTTTGTCGTTCTGTTCATCCTTATGTCTGTCCTCAACCTAACCTATAAGCTTAGTCTTTGAACTAAATATATCTCTATCACCCTAAAACTATTTAACTAAGAGATGAAGAGAGTACCTTTTAAACATCCATTAAAAGACCAGGATATGTTGTTGGATCACATGTTGCAACTGGTGTCTGGTAGATGGGCAACATCCACTTCTTCACCTGTCCTCTTATGTTTGATTGACTTGAAATTTTGCAGTTATGTATCTCTCATGATTACTGAGTGCAGTATGCTAGAACTGTAACTCTACAAAGCTTAATTTTTGAGTTATTTTCCTTTGTTGCTTTTCATACTAGGGCATCCAGCACTGCAACAGGCGTATCTTGTGACAATTCACCACCTTGTTTATTTCATGGCGGTATGAAACTTAAAAACTTAATTTTATTACGCTCAGTGTGTTGTATGCAGCTGATATGCAGAATATATTTTAGATGATCGGGAACATGGATGAGACATCTGTCAGACAGGAAGTTGATAATCTGCTGGACCCGGCAACAAAATTGACGAATTCTGGACGTCAATCGCAGCTTCTTCTTCTATCAGAATGGCACCCTAGAGAAGTGTTGGATTCGTTACTGGAGCGGTTTGATCTCAACAGTGGTAAGCAAGAGAGCTTGGACAATTACTCAGGTTTCTTTAATGCTTTTCGGTGGTTTGTCGAGAAATAATGGTAGATTATCACTTGATAATCTCACCGCAAAAGCAGTGAAATTATCAAAAACTTAAACCCTGCTTTGGTGCATTTCATCCTATCTGACGTCATCTATGCAGGCGAAATAAGTGACGTCACAATGAACGTTGCATAGCAATCACTCGCAAAATGACACACTTTAGGAAAATATGTCCTAGAAATGTCACATTTTGTCTCATTTTTGCATTAAAGAAATAGAATAATCTTTTGTTTTTCATGTAAGATCAATAAATATTTCATTGAGTGAAAAACAAAAGCTATATTTTCACTCGTGGCTCTGCCACTCGTGAAAATATAGCTCTTGTTGTTCACTCAATGAAATATAAATCGATCTTACACTGAAACAAACGATTATCCTCTATATCTGTTAGGGAAATGTTCCTACTAAGGTCTAGAATCTTTACCTAGTACCCAAATATCATAAAAACACTATGTACCCTTGGGGATCAAATTCAGAAAAGAATTGAAGACTGTTTAAAGTTCTTTACTTAACTTGATTACGGGATGGTCCAACAAACTCACATTAGATAGTTTTCAGAGTCCTTGGCTACTTATTTGTGATTCACTTGCAACACTTGCATTCTTTAAAAGCATGTCAGGATTGGTATGTTCCAACACTATTTTACAGAAATTCTTGATGCCCCTTTGTATTTTGTTCAAATATAAATATATGGAGATTATGGACAGTATCACGTGGTACTCAATACTCATAGGTAAAAAGATCTTTAGTACAAAATTTCTGCTCGTCCAATTTTATTAAGCAATGAGGGATATCGGTTGGTTATCTCCCAAAGTAAGTATTTTGTATTTACAAAAATAAAATTCGCAACTTCTCCAAAGAAACTATGGATAAAATCAAAGGAAAATTGCTAAAAGGACCGCTTACGATTTTAGAACACCTCTGATTTAATCCACAAAGCAAACAAGGGAGATAACACACCAAAGTCTCCCATTAAAACAGTTTATTCTTAGATACAGAAATTTAATTGACTAAGAATATTCAATGAATGTTTATTAAGTTATTAAGTTAATAAACTAGGTAAACAAGATCTTTGTGGGCGGATGAATGTATTTCGAAGTTTTTATGCCCCTGTATCTATAAGATTTGGGGCAATTTGTTTTGTCCTTTTCCGCATCTCTCTGTTGGTCTGTTTGTCCATCTGCAAAACTTAACACCAATTGCCAATTAAGTTTAGCCTGAAAACAATGCTAATATTTGGTAAGATGATTAAATCTCATTGTTACACATCCACAGATATAATGGCCAAGGTCATGTGACAAGGTCAGAGTTTTGAAAAATTTGATTCTTCAAGGGATTTGAGTTTCACAAGCTTATGGTGTAATCAATTTGGAAGAAGAGCTTAGTGAAATGTGTAGTTCATGAAATACATCCACAAGATAGACAAAGAGAAAAGACAAAGTGTTCGTAAATGAAATGCTGTGATGTTTGACAAAATATTTAGCTTCTTTATCATTGTATTTTGTAGATGAACTAAGTACCTCCCAGAGTCACAAGTGGCAGTGTATACTAGCACCAGAAACAGCTAATCTAACTGGTAGTTGTGATATACCAGTACCACTTTTTGAACCCCTAACATATTTGTTATATAAACATAAGCCTGGCTTACTGGTAAGTATTTAGTTACATAAGATAGCTATAGTCACAAGTGACAGTATTTGCTAGTACCAGAAACACCCAATCATAATTTGAACTCCTGACACATCTGATATTATAAATATAAACCTGGCCTTCTGGTAAGACTTAAATGAGTTACATACAAGTATTTCTGTCATAAATGGCAGTGTATACTAGCCCTAGAAACCAATCTAACTGGTAGTTGTTAATACCAGTGCTGTTATTTGAACTCTTGATATATTATAAATGCGGACTTCTGGTAAGTTAATAGATACTAATGAATATTAATTTAGGGTTAGAGCAAGGTTATTGTAAGTGACTATGATTTTATAGCCACTTACAATAGTTTTGTAAAAAAACCCTCAATGAACAGTCAGAAATGGCAATGTACTTCAGGCACAATTACACTCACAAATTGCATGTTATATAAACATAACCCTGGCCCACTGGTAACATAAAATAGTTACATGTGCATATAAAATCATTAATCAAATTTTAAGGGTAAAACTATCGTAAGTGCCTATGATTTTATAGGCATTTATAATAGTTTTGCTCTGCTCCCTTGGCTTATACAATCACGAAATACAGAATACATTTGCAGTCACAAATTGCATGTTATATGAACATAAACCTGGACTATTTGTAAGATAAAATAGTTATATTTGCATATAAAATCATTAATCAGATGTTAAGGGCAAAACTATTGTAAGTGCCTATGATTTAATAGGCCTTTATAATAAGTTTTGCACTGCCGCCATTGGATTATACAATAACAAAAAGCAATGTTTACTAGCATCAGATACTAGCACTAGATACTTGCACCAGAAACACCCAATTTTATTTGGAGATCTGTCAGATCATCATACAAGATCAAACTTTTGAAAAATACATAGGTCTGGGAACATAAATCTTTCACAAGCAAATCTTTTGTTTTCAGATAAAGTTTCTGCACCAAGGCCAAAAGGCTTGGGACAAAAAACTTGGACTGTCAGCATTTATAAGAAGAAAACAAAATGTAAGTGGCATTTACTGATTCATTCAAAGTAATAATTATCTTCTATAATCCCTCTAAAATCTCTCTAATTACTATTTACTTAGTTTTTGAACATTGACATCTTAACTTAGTGGTTGTTTTTGAGGCACTAACAAGGCTGAAAATCAAGCCCATAACATGCCTTTATGCCTTTTAATCCCATTACCAAGACAATTTTGAATGAAACCACAAGAACAGATAAACTAGTAATTATGAGAAATGATAGGTGAAATTCATTTTGAGCTTATGCTTTTCTAAAAGAAGTACAGATTTTACAGAGAATTGTTTCCAAATACTTTAGATATTTTCATATTTTCTTGACTTCAGTTACTTATCTATGAGAGAGCCTTAAAGTGTATATCTGAACCAGCATTATCTAGGGATGAAGATACAGCAATACTAGTTCATGTACATATAACACTTACGAGGTTAGTGAATAATCGTCTTATTGGATCGTCTTTAGATAGAGCAATTGAAATATAGCTTGAACTTTTCTGTAAACTGGAAAGTATATTGAACATAAGTGTAGTAATTTTGAGGCTATTTTTAAGTAATTCCACTTCTGATGGTTCTTTGGTTATTCAATACACTTGAAAAAAATCACTATTCATTAATTCTTTCCAATTGTCTGTGGGTATTTTTCAGGCATATTACAATTTGATGACAAAAAACAGTAAAACACTGTGTTTTGTTATCAAATTGTATTATGCCGACTTTTTTTAGCTCACCTGAACATGAAGTGCTCAAGGTGAGCTATTGTGATCGTCCAAAGTCTGTCGTCAGTCGTCCTAGGACCATCATGGTCCTCTTGTTTTTAATTTGCTTATACAAAAGTGAAGAAAAGGTGGTAGAAGACTTAGATCAGCCTGCACATCTGTGAAGGCTGATCTTTGTCTTAACCTGCTAAAGCACATATTAAACTTAAATCCTCACCATGAATTTGAATGTAAGAATTAGATTTTCAATAAAATATCATTACTGCTGTACAGAGATAAGGAGTTTTTGGCTACATACAGGTTTGCTACCTAATAAAAATGATCTCATTAATACATAGCAAAAATTTGTGTTAAGCAACCACTTAAGGGACCACCAAAAAAAGTATTGCTTGCCAAAATGAGCACTCAATAAAATGTTTCATGATAAATAAGACAGGTCATTTGATAGCATGTACACTTACTTTGGGTAATCCTGCACATCGTCTAAAGCTGCGCAGCTATATGTCATCATATAAAACTTAGAAAATGGCCGCTAAAGCTTAGAGCAAAACAACCCACTTTTCATATTAAAAAATTTGATAGTTCAAACATTTCAAACAAAAATGTCCACAAGTTTATTTCAAAGGAAAAAGATTCTCCTTTTTGTATAAGCGTATCTCTTTTTAATTCTAACAGTTTTACAAGCATAAAAGTAAGGTTCTTTCTTTGAACGTGCTGGTTTAGCTGACGAGAACTGGGTTCATCAAACACAATGGCACCTCTTTTCATCATTTGGATTGTGTAATCTTAGTGTCATTTTGTTCCAGATAAAATATCTTTTGCATAGTAATGATGGTAAGTGAGTTCAGTCGTATATTGATTTTTGTGTACATGCAATATCTTTACACGAATTTTGTACTTGAGTTTCTTAAATGCGCAGGATAAGCCGACAGCACAGTATAGACAGATACATGACTCTTATTGAATTTCATGATATTTGAACCATTAGAATGAGACGATTCTAATATGTGCAATACCGTAAAATTTAATAATAAAAACGATTTTTGGTATTAGAATGTCCACTTTTTTGACAGATTTTTTCTTCAGACAAGGGATTTCTATAAAGGTCGCATAATAAATTAACCCTTGTTATGCTGAATAAATTTTGGCTTAAAATTTTCATCAAAATCAAAGGGCAAAACGCACTGATAGTACCAACTGTAGGTCAATTTTTATTAGCTCCACTGGCCGAAGGCCAGCGAGCTATTGTCATGGCGGTGTGTCCGTCGTGCGTGCGTCCGTCAGTGCGTCAGTGCGTAAACTTTTTCTTTAAACATCTTCTCCTCCAAAACCTATGGGCGGATTTTGATGAAACTTGGTAGAAATGTTCCTTGGGTGACCCTCTTCTAAAATTGTTAAAGAAATTTTGATTGACCCCCAAATATGGGCGTGGCAGGGCGTGGCATTTTTTCATCTTGAAATCTTAAAAAATCTTCTCCACCCAAACCTTTGCGCCAATTTCAATGAAACTTGGCATGGATGTTCCTGGGGTGACCCTTTACCTAAATTGTTAAAGAAATTTTGATTGACCCCCAAATATGGGCGTGGCAGGGCGGGGCTTATTTTGAGCCCAAAATCTTTGAATGACATCTCCTCCTGAATCACTGGGCTGATTTCAACCAAACTTTACCAAAATGTTCCTGGGGTGACCCTTTACCTAAATTGTTCAAGGAATTTTGATTGACCCCCAAATATGGGCGTGGCAGGGCGGGGCTTATTTTGAGCCCAAAATCTTTGAATGACATC
This sequence comes from Fragum whitleyi, assembly GCA_948146395.1. Classification (NCBI taxonomy): domain Eukaryota; kingdom Metazoa; phylum Mollusca; class Bivalvia; order Cardiida; family Cardiidae; genus Fragum; species Fragum whitleyi. Next base: position 72,189,361 of record OX411548.1, read on the forward strand.
TCCTCCTGAACCACTGGGCCGAATTCAACCAAACTTTACCAAAATGTCCCTTGGGTAAAACTTTTCAAAAATTGTTCCTGAAATTTTGATTGGCCCCCAAATATGGGCGTGGCAGGGCGGGGCTTATCTGAGCCCGAAATCTTTGAACGACATTTCCTGCTGAACCATTGGGCCGATTTCAATGAAACTTTACCAGAATGTTCCTTGGGAGACCCTTTCCAAAAGTTGCTCTCAAAATTTTGATTGGCCCATAAATATGGGTGTGGAAGGGTGAGGCTTATTTTGAGCCCGAATTCTTTGAAGGACATCTCCTCCTAAATCACTGGGCTGATTTCAATGAAATTATACCAGAATGTTCCTTCTGTGACCCTTTTCAAAAATTGTAGGTCTTAAGAGAGTTCAAAGTATTGTTTTCATTCAAAGAAAGATTCATTTAATGCAAGTCTAATGATGTTAAAGCCAGTGGAGCGATACAGGCCCTCTTGGGCCTCTTGTTTGAAAAATTAAACCTGTTGACAATTCTGGATTGAAAGTGAAAAACAGATGGTGTAGACTAACATCAGCCTGCACATATGTGCAGGCTGATGTTTGTCTATAGCTCCTGCCAAAGCAGGAATATTCCGGGTTCAGCATGACAAGGGTTAATAGTGGTGGTGGCTCTAGCAATATCAAATATACATTTAAACGTTATTTATGACAACTTTGCAGTGAGATTGAAGGCTGTTTTTTGAAAGCAATTCGAATGTTGTTGAAGTATGAGAAATGGACTGAAGTGATTGAACTATACAAGGAAAGAAAAGACAACTCTAAACAGAATGTATTGATTTATCAGATGATTATTATGAGTCTAACAAAGGTAAGTTATATGTATTGAAATATGGTAAATATGCCTGGGCTTTGTCAACAAAAAATGAGTAGATATATTTTGAGAAAACATTGTTTTTTAAGAAGAAAATAATGAAACCAAGCATTTTTATATCCTGTCCCCAACCACCCAAATTCTTAAGAAGAGTTGGTATATTGGTTTCACCGTGTCTGTCTATCAAAATGTATGTTCTTGCATCTGTAGACTTATTCGTTTCCGGACTCTAATTAAGAACAAAGTGTTCCATAAAACCTTACACAGTTGTTGCCCATGACTCAAGGAAGTGCCCTATAATCTATTGTTTTGGGTTGTGAAGGTCAAAGGTCAATGTCACAAATGAACTTCGTCTGAAAACCATTTCCTTGACTAGAACAAAGAACAAGTGGGGGTACAAGTCCACTTTGTGACATATCTAGTCTTAATTAAAATAATGTTTTCTACCCTATAAAACAAATATAAAGCTAAATTATCTCTGTGATTTACTTTGTGCCATTTTCATGATTTGCCCGAATGTGTACTTGTCCAAGGACTAGCAACTTGAAAAGTTATACTTGTCCTTAGGTCTCAAAGCCCATTTTGGGCAAGTGGGGGATTTGAAATATACAGCCTTAGTCATCAACAATTATGATGATTGTAAAACTCTTTCATCTTTACAACATTCTATTTTAGCGTAAAGTTCTACACAAGTATGCTGATGAGATTTTCCCACTGATGACATCAGTATCATGGTAAATATAAAAAAAAACATTGTTCAGTTGTGTGCACTTTGCACATTGGTGCATATCCAAAGTGGTGTACAATTCTGAAAATGTTTCGCCCATGCACAATATACCGTACATGACTATTTATTCTTTTGATGGATTTGTGATAGGCAGTATGCAATTTGGAACCTTCAGCAATTCTATGGAATAAACCTTGGGAATAATGAGGGCGCAGACATTAAAGTGTCTCATATCGCACATTGGTTTATATGATGTTATTATCATAACTGAAGATGACATTGCAAATTCAAAATCAACGAAAGGTAGAAATTGGACATTTCATAATTTGATAACAAAACCCAGTGTTTACTGTGTTTTGTCATCACATTATAAAATGTCCAAAACATATCCATAGACGATAAGAAAGCAGTTAAGAAAACTTGTTATTTTCTTCAAGCATATTGACCAAAGTACTACCAGAAGCCAAATTACCTAAAAAATGCTTGAAATTACTAAAATTACGTCTGAGGTACTTTCCAGTTTGCGGAAAAGTCTAAGTGATGTTTTGAATGAGGTATTATGCTTAAATGGGATGAGCAGCTAAAAAGTAAAGGGTTGTACTGGTGGGAGAAAAATAGAAGCCTTCATTAGTTGTAATTAACAATAATACTTTTAAAATTGTATTTAACCCCATAAAACAAATATAAAACAGAGAATTGTAAGAAAACATTTCAAACCCATGATCTTTCACAATGTTGACCAAGGATTCCTTATCAATAGGACACCTTGGTAAACACTTAGAGTTCATTACTTCCGAGAGGTTACACAACTACAAATGTATTTCAGGTCGATTACCTTTAATCGACATGGAATTTTCACCATACAGTACCTGCAGACAAGCATTGGCTTTTTCATGAGGAGCTCATGTTCATGATTCAAAATCCAGCCACCAAATGTATTTGTCTGCATGTAATGGTCTTGTTTATTCAATATTCCTAAACAATTTATGTATTCTATTTACAGTACTGATGTCATACATAAAGAGGCTGGTGCTAGTGTGTTGTGTGAAGATTCTGATAGTGTCAGTATGAACACCGTGAAGCCATTCCTTTTAAATTCTATCAAACAGATGGCTAGGCAAGAGTCTGACTGATCAGTTTCAATTTAGTTTAAGTGCTAGTGTATGAGTTGAAGATCCTAAAAATAACAAAATGAAAACCAACATTCCTCATGAACTCTATCAAATAAACTGTTGCACAAGAGTACGGGTGATCCACAGATTTACCTCAAGATATAAGGAATGATTTAATCCTTAATGTTCTGAATTTAAATAATTTTTCAAACTTATTGCCAATTTTTGAGACATTTATCCAGTTTGCTCAAGTTTTACCCAAACTTGGCTGCCGCCATAACCTAGATGGTAGTGCGTCAGACAGTCACTCAAGAGGTCTGGGGTTTGATCTTCTAGGAAGGTACTTAGCCTTTCTGACTACTTGTCTCCCTCCAATGGGATTGCAGCTAGAGGCTTGGAAGTTATGATGGTTATAATGACCACATTTTCGGGTCGTTTAAGACATATGTTAACGGACAAAACCCGGGCGTTAACGAGAGAATATGTGGATTAATCAGTAAATTCACATGCCATTAACACCCGGCTTTTTAGCTCACCTGAGCACGAAGTGCTCAAGGTGAGCTTTTGTGGTCGAGTGATGTCCGTCGTGTGTCGTCAACATTTACCTTGTAGACACTCTAGAGGCCACATTTTTTGCCCGATCAACCTGAAATTTAGTCAGAATGATTGTCTTGATAAAATCTCGGACAAGTTCGAAATTGGGTCAAGTGGGGTCAAAAATGGGGTCACTGGGTCAAATTTTAGAAAAACCTTGTAGACACTCTAGAGGCCACATTTTTTGTCCAATCAACCTGAAATTTGGTCAGAATGATTATCTTGATGACATCTCGGACAAGTTCGAAATTGGGTAAAGTGGGGTCAAAAATGAGGTCATGGGGTCAAATCTTAAAAAAAACTTTTAGACACTCTGGAAGCCATATTTTTTGTCCAATCAACCTGAAATTTGGTCAGAATGATTGTCTTGATCAAATCTCGAACAATTTTGGAATTGGGTCAATTGGAGTCAAAAATGAGGTCACGGGGTCAAATCTTAGAAAAACCTTGTAGACACTCTGGAAGCCATATTTATTGCCCAATCAACCTGAAATTTGGTCAGAATGATTGTCTTGATGAAATTTCGGACAAGTTTGAAATTGGGTCAAGTGGGGTCGAAAATGGGGTCACGGGGTAAAATTTTGGATAAACCTTGTAGACACTCTAGAAGCCATATTTTTCGTCCAATCAACCTGAAATTTGGTCAGAATGATTTTCTTGATGAATTCTGGGACAAGTTCGAAATTGGGTCAAGTGGGGTCAAAAATGGGGTCACGGGGTCAAATTTTAGAAAAACCTTGTAGACACTCTAGAGGCCACATTTTTTGTCCAATCAACCTGAAATTTGGTCAGAATGATTATCTTGATGACATCTCGGACAAGTTCGAAATTGGGTAAAGTGGGGTCAAAAATGAGGTCATGGGGTCAAATCTTAAAAAAAACTTTTAGACACTCTGGAAGCCATATTTTTTGTCCAATCAACCTGAAATTTGGTCAGAATGATTGTCTTGATCAAATCTCGAACAATTTTGGAATTGGGTCAATTGGAGTCAAAAATGAGGTCACGGGGTCAAATCTTAGAAAAACCTTGTAGACACTCTGGAAGCCATATTTATTGCCCAATCAACCTGAAATTTTGTCAGAATGATTGTCTTGATGAAATTTCGGACAAGTTTGAAATTGGGTCAAGTGGGGTCGAAAATGGGGTCACGGGGTAAAATTTTGGATAAACCTTGTAGACACTCTAGAAGCCATATTTTTCGTCCAATCAACCTGAAATTTGGTCAGAATGATTTTCTTGATGAATTCTGGGACAAGTTCGAAATTGGGTCAAGTGGGGTCAAAAATGGGGTAACGGGGTCAAATTTTAGAGAAACCTTGTAGACACTCTAGAAGCAATATTTTTTGTCCAATCAACCTGAAATTTGGTCAGAATGATTGTCTTGATGAAATCTCAGACAAGTTCAAAATTGGGTCAAGTGGGGTCAAAAATGAGGTCACAGGGTAAAATCTTAGAAAAACCTTGTAGACACTCTGGAAGCCATATTTTTGGCCCAATCAATCTGAAATTTGGTCAGAATTATTGTCTTGATGAAATCTCGGACAAGTTTGAAATTGGGTCAAGTGGGGTTAAAAATTGGGTCACGGGTTCAAATCTTAGAAAAACCTTGTAGACACTCTGGAAACAATTTTTATTGCCCAATCAACCTGGAATTTGGTCAGAGTGATTGTCTTGATGAAATTTTGGACAAGTTCGAAATTGGGTCAAGTGGGGTCAAAAATGAGGTCACGGGGTCAATTTTAGAAAAACCTTGTAGACACTCTGGAAGCCATATTTATTGCCCAATCAACCTGAAATTTGGTCAGAATGATTGTCTTGATGGAATTTCAGACAAGTTTGGAATTGGGTCAATTGGGGTCAAAAATGAGGTCATGGGGTAAAATCTTAGAAAAACCTTGAAGACACTCTAGAAGCCATAATTTTTGCCAGATCAACCTGAAATTTGGTCAGAATGATCATCTTGATGAAATCTTCGACAAGTTTGAAATTGGGTCAAGTGCGGTCAAAAAATAGGTCATGAGATCAAATCTTAGAAAAACCTTGTAAGCAGTGTAGAGGCATCATTTCTTGCCCAATCGACCTGAAATTTGGTCAGAATTCTTCATCCTTTCTAAACCTACTTTAAACAATTTTTGACAGTTCATTCAGGTGAGCGATTTAGGGCCACTATGGCCCTCTTGTTAATCTAAATATTCTCGGTCTGGGCCTATATACTTTATCAGCTTCCTTGTCGAACAATTTTAAAGAGCATACCTAAAGACGTTGCTCTTAATCCTATGTTTAATTGTGTGACATCATGAATTTACCAAGCAACGTTTGTATAAACAAGATGGACAATGTAATGCATGACGGCATATAAGTAGGTTTGTTACTGGTTTTATATTGTTTCTATGAAATAATTTTTTTCTAATCTATCTTTTAATGAAATAATAGCGTCAATTCATGCTTTTCGGGCGTTAACATTTGCAGAGGCCCTCAAAATGCTTAAACGCCCGAGTGCTTTGCAGACAATGTATACGAAGATCAACCTGCACAGATGTACAGTCTTACCTTAACCTACACTGCCTGCATTTTGCCTTATTATTATGTGAAAAACCTGAGCAAGGCTGAACTGTTGCTAAATTTATTTGAAACAAAATTTGAATTAAGGTAGGGGACATGTAATAGTTTTGCAACATTCAGAAGTAATGAACTTTAACAGTGTTAACCGAGGTTTCCTAATAATTTTCATTAAGAAACCTCGGTCAACATTGTGAAAGTTAATGGGGTCCGAAATGTTGCGAAACTATTAGGGGTCCACTACCTTATTCAGGAAAAGGGTAAATGAAATATTGTTCAGTTTGTTGATGTGACTTGCTCTTTATCCATGAATGCTACCAAAGAGTTGTTACTGTAATCAGATCTCTAATATAGATTGTGCAATATATTTTTAGCTCTGAATAAATTATAGTTTTGGAAATCTTTTTTCTTTGTTATCCTTGTTATCACATATAATTCCTTATTATTCCTTGTTTTCTTTCAAATAAGTGTCTTTGCAATTTAACAGACACTTAATACGGTCTTGCGTTCTACCCTCAAATTGTAATCCTATAATTATACCCCCACCTACGAAGTAGAGGGGGGTATATTTGTTTCACCAAGTCTGTTTGTCTGTCCATCCGTCCGTCAATCCGTCCGTCCCTCCGTAGACCTTTTTGTTTCCAGACTCTAACTCAAGAACCAATTGACCTAAAATCATGAAAATTTATACAAATGTTGCTTATGACCCAAGGAAGTGCCCTATTGTATTTGGGTCACATAGGTCCAAGGTCAAGGTCATAGTTAGCCTTTGTTCAATTTCCGTTTCCGGACTCTAACTCCAGAACCAAGTGACCTAAAATCATGAAAATTTATACAAATGTTCCTTATGACCAAAGGAAGTGCCCTAATGTTTTTGGGTCACATAGGTCAAGGTCATTTTTTGTTCAATTTTCGTTTCCAGACTCTAACTCAAAAATAAAGCAACCTAGAATCACGAAACTTTATGCAAATACTGATTATGACCCAAGGAAGTGCCCTGTTGTTTTGGGGTCACATTGGTCAAGGTCACAGTGAGCCTTTGTTTGATTTTCCTTTCTGGATTCTAACTCAAGAACCAAGCAACCTACAATCACGAAACTTCGTGCAAATGCTGCATATGACCTCAATATCTGTTACAAACACATCCTGCACTAATAGCACTTGCATTTTGACAAAGTACTTGTGGGGGTTATAAGTCTGCTCTGTGACAGTTCTAGTTGTTGCCTGAGCTCCACTTAAACACGTGTTCGGGAGGTATGTGGAGTCCACCGACCAAACTCGTGGCTTTGGTAATGACATTAGTATGCTTGCTATTAACCTTAATACGTCGACAAGGCTGGAGCGAAATTCAACAAATTGTGTAACGATGGAATCTCGTTAAAGTTAAAATAGCTAAAACTCGGGCTCAACAGGTTTTGAAATTGTCAACTAAGGTGAACGGTTTAGGACTTCCAAGACCCTCCTGTCTGAATCTAGGATGCAGTAGAAACACCCATGGTCAATCCAGAAGTCAGTGTTTTGTAATTTACGAAAATTTAAGAAATTAAGTTTCAAAAGATCTTTTAAATGATTGGTTCGATCGGATGACCATCAATCGCCGCACGGGTGAATCAAACGGTTTTATAAATATATACGCCATACAGAATAATTGTTGAAGAGAGCATTTATTGATTTCATGGAGGCATGAAACTAAAAAACATAATCATCCTGTATGTATACGTGAAGCAGATTCATACATGATTATAAGGTTTAAGAATCATGCCTCCATGAAATCATCAAATGCTTTCTTAATATATAATAATTTGATAATGAAATAAAATTTTAATTTTTTTCTCCAAATAGGACAGCTATTTTTCGGGACTACTTTGTGAGGAAGCAAAGCTTTCTACCCGAAACTAATTTCATTGCGGAATGAAACTAATAATCAGCCAATCAAAATACACGGATATTGATGGGACCAACCAAAATTAAATTATCGTGAATACTATGATATAAAGAATATATGTATCATAAAAAGTGTAGTTTGCGATATTTTGATGCGTCTCTAGAGAATTTGGACCAGCCATGGGTTCAGGATGGAAAAACGTTCGCGAAACATTGAAAAGCGGTAGCCAACGTGCAGAACGTGGTACCTTTGCTTGAACGTTTTTATTTCGATCGCTGGACGAGCTGTATGTTCTATTGACATTTTCTAGAAAAAAGGACGACGTTACAAAACAAACAAAATTCGAATCGGTAAAATTAGCTTTGTTCAACCATTTTCTCCGTTGAACTCGACTATGCGTTTAAAGATGAAAAAAACAAAAAAAAAAAAAAAAAAAAACTCGAACGAAGGGCAAGGCATGATTTGCGTTTCTTGGAAAAGGAAAAAGCTGGTGCGTTTTTTTAAACGGTTAATTACAAAACTTAAGATATCTAATTGAGGGAAAGAAGATGGTTCTACATTGGCTTAAAACGAGTAGCCGGCTTGACAACGGCGAAAATGTTTTCAATCAAATTTTCGAAATTTATGACTTCAAATAATCTAATTTAGTGGGATTTTTCAACCCACTCCAAAAAACGCACCTCTGTCTACATTCTCGAGATAACAAATGAGAATATGCCAAACCGCTGTTTTATTTTGAATTATTCAGACGCAGCATCTCAACAATTTCTTAGATGAAACTTTACCAATTCACTTAATAAATGACCATGAAAATAAAGAGTCGAGAGCAGACGTGGAAAAGAGCGTGCGTAAAAAACGCGCGTATTCAATTTTGACGTTATCCTGAAAAATGACGTCATCACGACGCGAAAGTTGACGTTGGTTGCTTAGTAATTCGAAACCGCCATTTTTAATTGACAAAAGCAAATAAAAAGGAAGAAACAAAACTGTTGAAATAAAAGACAGAGAAACAAAAATGGGACGAAAAATGCGAAGATTTGTGGATATTTTGAGGTGTAACTCTCAAGAACGATCAGAGGTAATGTCAGGACTTTTTTTTCTCTTATTTAACATAATCTATCGGATTATGAAGTATTTCAAAAGCAGTCCTTCAAAGATAAATTTTAATATATAATTTGCATTAAAGTTTACTGTATAGTTAGAGACCAATTCTTGCCAAGTACTTCTAGATTAGTAACAAAATATGGGATTATGCCATGCATTATCTCAATGGAATCGTTGCTATCGACTGTGTCTTCGAAAATGCCCTACTAGCTTGGTTACAATGATAGTTAGTTGAAAAAAACAAAACAAAACAGAAGATAAATTCCACTTGCATTGTACATTGTATCACTGCAGTTCATTTATTGTTACAGAAATACTTCCAGTTAAGAAGGGGGAGGGGGCCGGCCAAATTAAGATTATTTTCAACATATTGAAAATGCGGGGGAAATGCCACCTCTCCCGATATGTTTTAGTCACGCTAGATTTTGTTCTTATTATAAATGAAATTGTCCTTACCCCACAAAACAAATTGTCCGCATACCGCTAAACTGCCCTTGCCACATGATAAACGTACCAGCTAATGATTTTCAAACACATTTTCTTTAAAAAAAAAGTCACTCTCGGGTCACATAAACTAATCTATCCATATATATATATATATATATAGTTGGAAACATCGTGAAATGATAATAATAACAATAATAATAATAATAATAATAATAATAACAATAATAATAATAATAATAATAATAATAATAATAATAATAATAATAATAATAATAATAATAATAATAATAATAATAATGATATCTTTTTGAATTATTATGAACGATTTTGAAGTGTTTTCGAACGATTCGGCAGCGTTTTTTGAATGATGGAGATGAGTGTTTTGAATGAAAGGACCACTGAGCGAGTGATTTGGAATGGTTTTGGTCGCAATGGATGTCAATTTTACGATGTTTTTAACTGTACCAATTTGTTTTACAGAGTAGCGACAGTGACGACGAATTGTGCGAGAGAGAGGCTAGATCAAAAAGTGTGGATGAGCTCAAGGAGAGAAAAAGAGTCACAATCAGACAAATAACTAAACTAGCCGCACATCTAGAAGAGTCACTCGAAATACTTGAAGAAAGAATGGAAAGCCACAAAGAGGTTATTACTAAAGCTATCATGGCTCACTGTCTTCCTGAGAAAGGAAAGACGCGGGATGTTGGTGGTATGGTGCCGATGTATGATATAACTAGGCTCGATCCTGCGGAATCTAGAGTAACGTGCGAAGGTAGGACAGAGATTCCTAAAGAGATGGTGACCGAAGGAGCAACATCACAACAAATAAATACAGGTAGTTTCACTGCTGTAAATCGGGTAAATTTTCCGCCAATCAATTTTCGCGCATAAGTACAAAAAGGTCGGATGTGCCTATAAATGCATTTCCGATCCTGTAGCCGCCGGGGTGTCGAATTTCTTAGTGGTTTTCTTTTTCTTCCTTTTTTCACGCGGGAACTGAACGGTTTTTCTTAATTTCGTATTTTCATTCATCTGCGATTATAAGCGATAATAATATAGATTTAAAAAAAAACTCTCTAGAAAGGCGTGATTGGGGTTTAATATAATGGTAAAAACTGTCCGTATGTCAATATTTCGGCAAAAATTGCCCTTTTGAAAAATGATTTTTCCCCAAAATTCTTGAAAGGGGTATTTTTGCCGAAATAATGAAATACCGAGTGTTTTTATTATATACTTATTCTATTCCCTTTTGAATAATTTGTGATATTTTATAGTTTCATAAATAATGTTACACATTTTAATAGATAGATAAACAAAACAAAATAAATAATTTAAACAAGTAAAATAAAGTAAACAAAGTGAGTTAGTAGGAATGTTAAAAAAAAATGGCGCGAACGTAATCTAATTTACATTTGATTTATTTCTTTTCTCCACCAGGAGGCCCTCCTGCACTAAAAGAGATCAGCAAAAAGATGTTGGTTTCTATCGTCTATGAGAGATTACGATCAGAACAAGATGCTCGCTCGAGAAGACGAACACCAAATAGGAGAACACCCAACAATGACGTCATATCCGGACATACCCGCCATCAACCATCCCCAGAATCGGGAGACGGGTTTGTGTTCGGAACCAACGCTAAAATTCTCGACATGTTTTCTAGAAACAACAACCGACCTGTCAATGATGATGATGATGACGACATTCGTCCGCCTGCAAGAATAATTTACAGTAAAAGATCGGCGAGTCAGGAGAAAAGAGCCTCGAGTTTGGACCCGTCCATTCCGAGAAATTCGAGGATAGGAAAGAGTTACTATCTATTTCCTATTGGAAGCTTTACGACATCCAGTCCCGTAACCAAATGGAAAGATGTGGCCAGCGTTATTCCAACTGGGGTGAAAAATCACAGGGTAATAAGATAAAGTTTTAGCTGTAAACTGGAACTCGTGAAGAGACAAAGTTCTTCTTAATACCCTACGGTCACCGAACGACTGATAAAATACTAGTCGTCGATCTTCTTCAAGCGACAACATCTATTTAAACTATCAAATGATTCTTAACAGTATTACAACAGAACTACGGGTTAGAGGTCAAGTTTGGGAAAATGTTGAATTGAGAAAGTGAAAAGTTTTATAATTTCTGGTCCTGATCTATTTATCATTACAGATACTAAATTCTATTATTAAAACTTATTAGAAGCATGTCATAAGAATGAAAAATGTGTACTAATTCAAACGGTCAGATGAATCTATCTATTAGTACAGTGTATTTAAAAGAGGAGAAATCTACTTCGTCCATGTGTAGTAATTTTAGTCGAAGGATGATACAATATGTGAAAAATTTCTTTTTCAGAACATTGACGAAAGAAAGTACGTGAGATATGAGAAGCCATTAACCACCATTAGTCAGGGGTAAATATTCTGTTAATTTATGAGGTGATCGACATTATGTCAAATGCCATCGTTTTTTTTTTTTGTTTTTTTTTTTAAGATTCATACGTCAATTAACTCTACTTCGAACCGTGTTTACTTCGAAACTTTCTCTTGAGCCTCCAGTAAATCGAGACAAAAAGGTTCAGTCGTAAATCGTAGTGTTCTTGCACATATCTATAGATGTAATTGTAGGCGGAATGACGACTATGAGGCCATATCTCTGCATTTATACGTTGGATCATTGAAATGATACATAACTAAAATATAAAACCTTATCATTTAAAATACTTACTAAAAACTGTATGATTATCAGACCGATTGTTTTATTAATATTAAAATATCACTCTATCCACAGACTACCGACATCTAGTTATATCAAAGATCGTGTGTACGCTGTAAGAAGGATCAGACCACCTGTTACATGTATGGAGACCCTACTTGACCAAAATGCCAGCACGTAAGTCATTTTAAACTTGTGTTCAGAAAGACGCTAAACAACCTATGGTGTAATATTTAGACCGAGATTTTAAAGGATACTGTTTAAATTCGAAGCTTTGCTACTAACCCCTCGAAATCTGCTATGGAAAAGGTCGTTCGATCATTCCGGAAAACCCCACAGTAGATGAAAAGTTGGTACTGGCCACTTCAATTTTTTTTTCTACCTTAGATATAAAGTGGCGTTTATGGCGTCTCAAGTCCCCTTTTGTTTGGGATTTTCCATCACACTGATGATTATGCATCTCTAGCGATATCCACATCATTATCTAATGTTAAATACTCGTATGGGGTCTACACAGTGAAAAGTCTTATCAAACAGCCCAAGTGCGCAACCTGGTCCGATTTCTATATTATGCAAGCATTCGGGAATATCGTGCGAAGATTTGATTTAATTACTAGATCTATTTAACTTTTTTTTTTAATTCTAAATACGTGTTTACAATAAATATTGGTGCATGTTTTATATAGTCAAAATACAAGTGCGTAATCCCGAAAACAAAAATGTTGTATGGGTGTACATAATTGTTCATTTCAGACGAATTTTCCAAGAGACCCATGCGAAGTTCGTCTGCGTCAACTTGCTGATGGCACTCCGCTTTCTTCACGAGCACGATATTGCACACGGTTCTATCTGTCCACGGAAAATAATTCTCAATGAAAATGGCTACCCTTGCTTGGTAAATTATTTAATATTTTTGTCATTATAGCTTGATAAGATACTTAATAAGATTTTTAAGACGTCATAGTCAACATGAACGATTTGCGATTATTTGAATGAAACATTCGACGTCGTCTAGACCTCTCGTTTAAGCTAATATAAAGCAAGCTTCGTTTCTTAACTTAGATATCGTAAGATTCTTATTTACCGGCTGTACCGAACGCTTTATCGTAAAAATCTTAATTAGAATCTTAAGAATCTCGCTCTAACGAACGCAAATCAGATATATAGCACGGCTTGTGCACATGCCGATGACTTCCTGTAATTTCTAACATTAGCACAACCATAGCATTTCACCCTAGCGGTCACATGGTCATCTAACTTAGGTGTACTTGATCGACTTACCGTTTGCCCTTTGGCATTTTCCCTAACCAAGGGCGATGCCCACTACGTGTTCTATTGAATAGAACACGTAGTGAGCATCACCCTTGGCTAGGGAAGGTAGTACTTATTGGCAGACAAATGAATCTGTGCGTTACATTTCCAACAAGTTGGCATCTGATTGAGTTGCAAACGCGAATCAGCCTAGATAGTTCCATAGTGTAAGTAAAATATTGTCCTGTACCTCTAGACATCATCTACTTTAAAAGCGCAAAGTGAAGATTCTGGATTGTCTGTGCGGATGCACAGGCTGTCTAGAGGCTTTACTTTGCGCTGATGTGAAATTGTTGGGAATGTCCCGCGCAGATTACAATGGTGTGTGTCATACTTACTTTTGTAAAATGTAGAAAAGCATTGTTTTTTAGTAGAATATATTTCGGATTTTGCCTCTTTTTGTGAATTCGTTATCTTAAAGGTATTATGTATCAATTAGTTCTTTTATATTTGATTTGGTTTGGTATAACCCTGTAACAAAACCCATGATCATAAATAACATCCGCATGTCGAACACCACATCTATAATTACTAGTAGTGTGTAAGGCCACCGTAGGAAAATTCAGTCCTTCTCATTGCAGTTACGAGTACATGAATGCTTATTCGTTTATCTTTCAGACTGGGTTCGAGACCGCAGAAGTGATCCATGACAGACCCAGCCGTCCGAAACCCAAAATAAATGTTGAGTATTCTGCTCCAGAACAGATTTACCAAGACTGTATATCGGAGACTACCGACATTTACTCTCTTGGGGTGCTGACGTATCACATGATATACGGCCAGTAAGTACTTAATATACTAAGACATCAAAATTGTGCCGACATTTAGGCCACGTTTTTTTGGTTTGTTTTTTTGAGGGGGGGGGGGGGATTTTAACGTCTCACATGATATATAGTAGTAGGTACTCAGTCCCATTTTTGATTTAAGGTAGTTGATCCGTAATAGTTCCGCAACGTTTAGGGAGTAATGAACTTTAACAGTGTTAACCCAGGTTTCCTAATGACTTTCATTAGGAAACCTCGGTCAATATTGTGAAAGTTCATGAGTTCCGGAATGCTGCGGAATTATTACGGGTCCACTACCTTAACTAAGACATCAAAATTGTATACCAGGGACCTCCAATACCTACTCTCCCGGGGTCTATTTTTTTTCTCAAGTCATTATATTTGGTCGGTAAGTTTTTAAAAACTCTTAAAAAAGATTCACGTTTACTTGCTAGCAAAGCGAGATGTAATTTGGAAAACAGTTTACGCCGTTGTGTCATCTTGAACGTAGGACAGGTTTTGATGATATTTTTAACGGAGACACGCGGCATTTGTTCTCTTTGGGTGTGTTGGGGAACGGTTTGGGGTTACATGTTAATGCTTTTTATAAGGTGTGTACAATTTTCAATCATGATTCTTTTCTTCGTTTATCTCGTTTTTATTTTTCAATTTATTGTAACTTGAATGATTTTGAAAATGTATCGGTATTAGAAAGATACAGAAGGTAAAATTTCATAAATGAGAGCTGGCTGATGTAGGCAAAATATTTTCTTTATACAAGTTTCACCATGAAGGCATGGTAAATACATTATTAGGTAATTGTATAAAACCAGCTCAGCGTTCAGGAAGAAAACGCTCCCGAAACGTTGTGAAATAACGCCCCGCTTTGCACGTGTGCAGACGTCGATGGCTCAATGCCAAACGGTTGTAACTCCCTATAAACATATAGGGAGTTACAACTGTTTCGCGCTGAGCCATCGACGTGCAAAGCGGGGTACAATTCCTTACGTTTACCAATGTGTCTGTTTTGTATCCTGAACGCTCGGCTTGACATTTCACCATTATTTTCTTCCTAGCCCACCACACCGAGGCAAAACTGACGCCGTCACCAGACACAACGCCCTCAACAAGGAATTTGAAGCAGAATTCAGACCAGAGCCCATCTCGAAGGAAGGTCAAAAATTCATCTCAAAATGCATCAGGTAAATATATCTAACTGGATCTAGAATACACATATTTGCTATAAAGGGAAGGTGCTGATTTGTGACTACGTTTGTACTATTCCAAAGTCATATACTTTCATTTTCTTTCCAAATGTTACCTTTGAAATACATGTATTAATAAAATGTAAAAATAAGGAAAAAATAAAAAAAGACAAAAAATCCCATATTTTTTTTGTGTATCAACAATTATATCTCTAAAGGCATTTGATAAAAAAGTGAGTATAACGATGAACGAATATGAGTTTTCAATAAATATTTTCTACCAATTTATTTATTTTGATATATAAAACTTCATTTACAGAAAGTACGATGATAGGCGGTTCAACATTCTTCATCAGAAGTCAGGATTGTTTGAATCTGTATCGTAAGTTGTTTTTCCTTTTTTTACTAAAAGGTCTACTGAGACCTTTTCGGGCTTTCTATATGTGTTTGTCTATTTCCGTTTATTTATCGTCGCTACCGTAGCACATGCCCATATGAGCGACGCCCCCAGAAGACGGTTAGTTGTTACGGGGGAGATCGCAAGAATAGCCTACATGACGAAACTACTGCTGTAAAGCACCGTCTTACGGTACGTCGGTTCAACGTCTCATCCGAAAGACAATTAGTTGGTAAGTGTGCCAGCCCGGGAATCGAACCCGCGTGACCGACCTTCAAATATTCTGAAGTCGGGTGCTCTACCGACTGAGCTAATCAGGCTGACTTTCTAAATGTGGTAAAGGTACAATATGAAAAGAAGAAGAATCCTTCTTTAATGCTTTTCGGTGGATTATCAAGAAATAACGGTAGATTATCATTTGATTAACTCACTGCATAACCAATCAAATTATCAAAAACTTAAATCCCGCTTTCGTTCATTAAACTCTATCTGACGTCAACAAAGGGCAGTCAAAATAAGTGACGTCACCATGAACGCTGCCTTTCTTTCATTAAGTGATTCTTTGAGGAATAGAGAAAGTCTATGAAATCTATTTTCTTATCTGTTTCGCGGAAAAAAAAAACGATGAATTTAAACATACTTGGGTTTTTGATATAAATAAATGAGAATGAATTTCTTCCTAAGATCATTAAATTTTGGAAACTTGATAGCAAAGTGATATATTCGTTTTCATATCACGCATGATACACAATAAATCGATCTTACACTGAAACAAACGATTATCCGCCATTTCTTAGACCTCAATTATCAGAACACCAAACGTTTATCAAAGGCTTACAGAATTTTCACTCTAATTGACTGAAAATAATTGAGTATACGCCTGGTTTTTGCATGCACACAGTCTGGTCAGAGTCTTCACTCTGGGTATTGTGGATAGCAATTTTGCTGAAACTCTTCAGTTGACCATTAAATAACCTTATTGTACTTTGTGGCTGTCCAGGCAGTTCAACGTCTATCACTCCTTTGAGACATTGTTAACAAGAGCTTCGCAGAGCGGCGCATATACGCCCTATAGGGCTTGTCAATAACCTTGGCTTGTCAGTAACGTGAGCTTGGATGATAGCTGAAATATTTCAAACAGACAGACAGACAACTGGTGCCATAACATAGTATGACCTTTTGAGTGTAAATTGAAAATGATTTTATGCACAACTACATGTATATGCCAAACAGTTATTTTGCAAGTTTCAGTTCATTCCAATTCAAAGTGTGACGAGTTGCTCACAAAAGAAATATAGTGAATTTCAATCAATTCAAGCGCAGATGATACAAGAAAGACCCAAGCTTTTTGAATTTATGAAGTCTTATGCATAACCAAATATCAGGGTTACATTATGGCAAGATTCATTTCAATCCAATTAAATTTGTTGGAGTTGTGCACACACACACGCACAAAAAAAATCTGTAAATTTAAACTATTTTGTGAAGTAAAGGGCAGATAAATCAGGAACTACATTAAATATGATTATATATAAAGTCCTGGGCACAAATTGACAACATACAGAGTCATTATAGCAAGTTTCCTTTCATTCCCATCAACATGTAGGAGAAAATGAGCTGACAAGAAATTCAAGATTTCTCAGACATGACTGGAGCGATTTGAATTTCAAAGGTCTTAAGCACAACTAGACATCATAGAGAGTATCTGTGTGTAGTTTCAGCTCATTCCCATTCATAGTTTAGGAGGAGTTGTGCACACAAAAAATAGTGATTTTGTTTACATTCATGGGCAGATAATTGAAGATTTCTCAGGAATGACTAGAGCGTTTTAAATTTCAAAGGTCTTATGCACAACTAGACATCATAGGGAGTATTTGTGCCAAGTTTTAGCTCATTCCCATTGATAGTTTAGGAGGAGTTGCGCACACAAAAAATTGCTAACGGACGGACAGACAGACGGACGGACGACCGAAGCCATAACATAATACGACCCTTCGGGCGTATAAAAATGTCACACACAGGCTCAATAATCAGTCGGGACATCCCTCGGCCATTTCCTTAAACTACAGACCACTGATGTCGGGAACCCGCGGCGATTCTACGGAATAGATCTCGGCAATAATGAGGGCGCAGACCATTCGGAACATGAATAATCAAAACATCGTAACTACAGCTTGAATAAGCTGTAGTTACGATGTTATGATCATTCATCAACATTTTTCGAAAGAGGATTTATTTCTATATCGCACTTGCGTAATGTGTGTAATGGTAGTTATGTCCTTGCTCATTTTAATCACAATCTCCATTTCCCTTTCAGGTGGTTTAGCGGTTTGAGTGAAGACAAGTTGTATAAACAGTCCGTACCGTCACCGCTGCTGACTCTACTGTCACATGATTAGGAATCCTTGTGTGAAAATGTGTAACGATCTGTCTTTTTAAAACTTTTTTTTACATTAATCTAAAATTGTCAAAAATGAATAAAAACAGAAATATATATTTAATAATTGATAAATGTTTTTTTACAAATAAAATTTAGATAATGGAATTTCTTGGCTTTCTTTCTACAGACCCGCTACAAAATTGAAAAAAGTGCAGCCACAGGAATACATTGATATATTTACACGAAAGCCCCTTTTTCATTGACGCAGCTTATCTTCACCAAGCCCAATAAAATATGGAATCCCCTTAACGAGGATTGTTCTCCAAAAACTTCCTGCCTATCCACCTATTCATTAATGTACGAGGAGTCGCCTTCACAAGAATATTGCCTTTAAGGCTCCCTTTTTCCGTGACGCTGCATAAAGCAACGAAACAAAATAATGTGCGAAGACCTGTGTCCTTTTTTACGCAATTTCTTACGGAAACATGAATCTCAAGTCAAAATCACAAATCCTACATTGTGTTTTCATTCGTTCTGTATTGCAATATCTCATTGGAATCGTCTGATTCCAATGAAATTATGCGAGCAGAATTCCATATTTAGTTAGGCCTACTACTGTAGAAGTATTTTTTTTTTACTTACGCAAAAAATGACCGTAAGATGTTTAGCGAAACCGGCACCTTGTGTAAGCGAGCATTCTGGAAAAACTTGATGCAATGTCATGCTTAAATTTTGCTTTCACAAGAATCTTGCTATGTAAGCCACCTTTTCTGTGACACAGAAAAAATGTCACATGAGGAACATGCTGAAAGTTCCATGCTAATCGATGTATAAATGAAGAACGAGTAGCGATCATAAGAAGCGGAATTGGGGACGTAGGTACGTAAATTATACCAGTATACGTCCTTCTACGGTGAAGTATAAACATTTTCAAGTAAGAGATGAGTTCTGTTCGACAAAATCTGTATGGTTACGCTTTACAGATGGTTTGCAACTCCCATGAAAACTAGAATTGTCGCGAAGCGGGCTACCACCCCCTTGCAAGTGCTTGCCAAAATGAAAAGCCATTTTCCATCAAAAGGCCATAACTCTGCCAAAAGTCAATAAATCGTAACCAAAATGTCACTCGCACAGCTCTACCTGATACTGATCACGTCTGTAAAGTTTCAATGAAATCCGCCCATTAGTTGCCTGGAAAACTTCCGAAAAAAAAAAAACTACATACGGACCGACCGCCCGGCGGACCGATCAACAAGCTGACTCCTATTTATTTTCCCCCCCCCCTCCAACCGAGTTTTAGGGGATATTATAAAATGCAATTTAATTATTGGCGCACAAGCATTATTATTCAAGACTTATTGTAACCGCACAGAGGTTAGCAAAGGATCATTCGACAAATAGTGATTATCAACGTCGATTAATGACCGATCTGCGTATTGTTTAGCTTATAGACTCTTCATAGTCGTGTGATAAGTTGATCGGTAATAAAAACTATCGATCAAAACTATCAGGAAATATGTCGTAGGTCTATAAGCATTTATATAATATGACCTACGTCGTGGGAGTGAGATAACCCCGTTGAATATTTTTGATATTACACGGGTGTTATTACACTAGTGGAATAATTATGCAAATGAGCCCAGGGCGAAAAGCAACGATATTTTGTTACCGCGAAAATGATGACATAATGTACATATTGTGACGTCAGTTTTAAAAGTTTCGTGGAAATTGAAATATTGAATTCGCAAAAATTCGGGCCATATTATATATAGAATATAAAATTTGTGCTCATCGAATGCAGAATTTATCAAACTCATCTAAACCAGATAAAAACTCGGCGCGGTCTCTTTTTTTATCTGTTTATAGATGACTCGTTTAATAAATTCGGTATTCAATGACCACTCATTCAATATCCCCCATACATAATAAAGTTGACGGTCAATAAGCTGCCCTGCGTTCAGGATGACAAGACGGTGCAAACTGTTTGCCAATTATACCCCGCTTTGAATACATGTGCGCGTGCAAAGTGGGGTATAATTTGCAAACAGTTTCCATCGTTTGACGTCCCCTGGCTGATTATGTTCACATCACAGACGTATTTTTATCGTTTCATAACCTTTCTTCCTCCATGTGAAATATGCGACTAGCCGTCGACGCCTCGCAAAGAAATTGACAACAAACCGACAAAATACCGTCGGCATATCGACAGAATGGTACGTTGAATGAATCATTCAAATTCAAAGTCTGTTCTCACAAGCCCCCCCAAAAAAGACAATGTCATGTCGGCGGTTTAATGTGACTGAAAAATTAATATCGAGGAATTAAATCATAACTATTGTTAATTTTTAAAAGGGAAATACATTTGTTCAGCGCTAGTTTGATATTTCCTCCTGCAATCGCCGACGTCGGTCCAGCGATATTTTTTTTTAACTAACCATCCGAAAAATAGGAATCCCTGACGTCACGGCGCCGTCGTTTTATGTGACATCAGCTCGAGGTTTAAGTAAAGACTCATAGTCTCCTACTGTTGGTTCAAAACTACTGTTTTAAACAGTCTTCATTTGTTTCCTGATTAAGATCCCCATACTTAGTGCTTATTTCAAAGTAGGGTAAGTAGGGTATGATTCAACTCCAATATAGACTCACATTTATATCCCCATTTCAATCCTCGAACTATAAGTGTGCCCTTGACATTTGATTTTCGCATACACATAAGTGATAAACTGATGTGACAAGTTGTTTTAAATCCATTTATGACCTAAAAAGTAATACCATCTGCAGATAGATAAAAAGAAAACCTGAAAGTTTTATCATAATATTCCTCCCATGATGGCATAAAAATGAGGATAAAATAGGGCATTTTTCTCATAAACAAGTTCCTTTTCTTTCAGTGGATAAGATTTGAAATGCATGTATTTTAGTATGTTTGATTACTTGGGTCAAAAACTTGAAAAATTCAAAATTATCAATAATAATTCTTCATTTTATTGCAACAAATATTCATTCTTACCAATAAGAACATGATCTTTAAAGATGAAACAATGCATGCATACAATTCAAGGGTTTGTAGCAAAACTATTTTTATTGTTTCCAAAGGCACATGATACAAAGTATCTTTGCAAACAAAGGTGGTCTACATCTCCTTTTCACCCTACAAAAGCAATAGAGTGAAGTATGGACCCTTGGCCTGAGAAGAATGATAAGAAAAGCTTTTCAAAAGCAATTTTAGTGCATCTCATTTCCAATATAAACCTATCATGACCATTTGAGGGGATTTTAGTCTCCCCAATGGTTGTAACAGAAGACACCTTAAATTTTATTTCTCTGTTTTTCACCATATTTTCCTCGCTAGCATTCCACAAGGGTATACAAAGAGGTTTATAAAGAATAGGATTATAAACATAAAACATAGAGTATGTTTCATGGATAATGTTTGATAATTGAGTCTGTGCGTGAAATTTCCAACAATTACATTATATGATCAATGCAAAGCCTCTGGCCAGCCTATGCATTTGCACAGTCTTACCAGAGTTTTCACTATGTGCTCTGTTAGATAAAGTGGTTATAACCTCTCCTAAGACAGTCAGCAAATAATTTTACTGTATTGTGAGGCTGTCCAGACCACTAAACGTGTGTGCCTCAAGCACATGTGGAATTGTTGGAAATGTTAGGCACAAGCTCAATTAACCTTTTCAACATTACAAGAAGTCAATCACCAGACAACAGAATTTTAGATCAGTCTAGGGACTCTCAATATATATATGACCCGTCATGCAGAAATGGGACCATCTGGTAAAGTGTCAACCCTAGTCAGACTGCGCGGATTGTGCAGACTGACTAGGGTCGAAACTTCTTGCACTTTGATTGATTTCTGAATCTAGAATGATCAATCTACCTTCCTGTAAAAGACTGACTAGGGTCGAAACTTTTTGCACTTTGCTTACTTTCCTAATCTAGAATGATCAATCTATATTCCTGTGAAAGAATTTGAAATGCGCCTTCTGGTTCAAAGATGGCCTTTTCGTGTGATGGGTCACAAATATTAGGGTCAGTAATCAGTCCAAATTAAGAGATGTTGCAGATGACAACTAAGTCAGTGTGGAAAAATCTATGTAAAAAACCTTGTGTAAAATACTTATCAATTTTTTCTTATTTTTTCTTAGCTATTTTTCAGGAATTGTCTGGAGAAACCTCAACTACAGTGCTAGAGTACAATAAATGCTGCATAATTTGCATGGCAGATTATAACCAAAGCTTAACAATTTGTTTAAGGTCAAATAACTTGTTTAAACATTTATTATAAATCCATTGAAAATTGTTGGATAACTTTTGTCGACAAGATCTTGATGCACGAGGGTATGGACAGACAGATTAATAGACGGAGAGACAGACTGAAAATAATACAAATATAAGACCACCTTGTGTGGCCTTTTTAAACTAGAATTTTGTTGGGATGGACAGTCAGCTCAAAGAGTTACAAAAGACAAAATGAAATATTAAAACAGTTAAAGCTAATCTACAAACTAAGAAAGGAGACAACTTTAGTCATTTTAGACCCTACCACACAGAAAATCACATCTAATATTTGTATATAAACTTCTTTTGGGAAGCCTAATTCCATGGTTCAGTTACAACTGTTTCAGACTGAGCCATCTAATTAGGCTATTATAAATTTACAATTAGCAAATTGAAAAGTTTGTTCCATTCTCAAGAGCAAAATGTAGAGGATTGAGTTGTCACCCAAACCAGTTTGGGTCATATAAATTTTTCAAACATTTTTTTTTATCATTTAAAACAATTATATACAATATATTTTATGTGGCAAATTTGATAGCTTCAACGATTTTTTTAAAACAAATTAGACCCATTATAGAATACCTATTTTTTTAAAAAAAAAAGAATAAATCAAGTTAGAATTCTTTTATCAATGATATTCCATGAATAGAGATTTTAGAAAGATTTACAATATACATAGGATCAGTCATTAGATTTTATTTAAGACAAGCTAATAACTGAGTGTAGAATTGAAGTTATTAAATGAGCCTTGGCAAGCAAAATAGCCTTTGTATTCTAGACAAGGTTAAGATCAGCTTATCTCAAATAAAATGGAGTAAGTGATTCTTGTTCTCACATTGACAACATCTTGTATGTTAAATACTTAATTTTGAAACACTCTTATGTAAGGCAAGGATATCTCTGATGGCTGTTCATAATAGAAATTAATGTTTACTATGTGAGAAACAACCATCTGCGCTGCCGTAACTATGACAAATTTTGTAAAACATCTATGAAATGGTGCCCTGCTTTACCCGTGTACTACGTACATAACAAGGTACCATTTTTCAAATGTTTCATAAATCTGGATGCAGGTCTGAAGATTTCTGTGTGGAAGAGGCAACAAATTAAATAAAATTCTACTTTGGCACAAATGTGAAATATAAATAAAATAAGAACTACTGTACCCTAATATAGCATGATTATATTGTACACTGTTTATCTATACACTGTTTGTCACTTTTACCATTTCCCTTGAGAAAATCAAGGGTTAGTGCAAAAATATTGTAAGTGCCTATCAGGGTTCGACACTAAAGGGAGTCCGGGAGTCTAAGACTCCCTGTTTACCAGTTGGGACTCCTTCCATTTGCAAATAAGGAGTCCGATGGTCTCCGAGGGTCAAAATTTAATGAGAATATTTTGAACAAGAGGACCAAGATGGTCCTAGATCGCTCACCTGAGTCTCTTTGACCCCTGGGACATCACATTAATTAGATAGGCAATTATCTGCCTAAGATCAATACCATGGAAAGTTTTCAGCGAAGAGCAAGACAGATATGCCTCTTTGATTCTATGTAAAAAGGGAGCACCCGGGTGGACCACAAATGAAACCCCAGGGTCTGGATATGAACAAACTTGGAAGAGGTCCATAAGATGATGCTACATACAAACTATGAAAGCTGTCTGCCTACTGGTTTCAGAGAAGAAGATTTTTGAAGGTTTTCCTATTTTCACCCTTTTGTGCTCAGATGAGCTGAAGGGATGTGCCCGGGTGGAGCCCAAATATGACCCAAAGGTCTTGATATGAACAAACTTGGTAGGGGCCCACTAGATGATGCTACATACCAAAAATGAAAGCAGTGTACCCTCTGGTTTCGATTAAAGAAGATTTTAAAAGATTTTCGCTCTTTAATTCTATGCAAAAAGGGCTTTGCCCGGGTGGAGCCCAAATATGAACCTAGGGTCTTGATATGAACAAACTTGGTAGAGGTCTACTAGATGATGCTACATACCAAATATGAAAGCTGTCTGCCTTCTGGTTTCATAGAAGAAGATTTTTGAAGATTTTCATTTTTTTACCCTTCGTGCTCATAAGAGATAAAGGGATGCACCCATGCAAAGCTCAAATATGACCCAAGGGTCTTGATATGAACAAACTTGGTAGAGGCCCACTAGGTGATGCTACATACCAAATATGAAAGCTGTCTGCCATCTGGTTTCAGAGAAGAAGATTTTTAAAGATTTTCGCACTTTGATTCTATGTAAAAAGGGTTTGGCCCGGGCAAAGCCCAAATATGACCCCAGGGTCATGATATGAACAAACTTGGTAGAGGTCCACTAGATGATGCTTCATACCAAATATGAAAGCTGTCTGCCTTCTGGTTTCAGAGAAGAAGATTTTTAAAGATTTTCATATTTTCACCCTTTTTGTTAAGGGTAAAGGGAAAGTTAAGGGTAGATTTCATTTATTTGAACAACTTTGGTAGAGCTTGGCCCAAGGAACATCCCTGCCAAGTTTCATCAAGATTGGCCCACTGGTTTAGGAGGAGAAGATGTTTAAAGAAATTGTGGACGACTGACGACGGACGACGGACGACGCACGACGCACGACTGACGACGGACGACGGACATTCTACGATCACAAAAGCTCACCTTGAGCACTTTGTGCTCAGGTGAGCTAAAAACAAATGCACAGAGCCGTGTCCTTTCTAACACTAGCCAAAACTGTACATATTTTCACTACAAAAGTTATTGAATAAAACATTTGCTTGCATCCTGTAGTCTGTTGAGAAAAAAAAGCTCTTCTTTGGGAGAACATTATGGAAAAGAAGAAATTGCTTATAACAAAGCAATTTTTTCTTTTCCAAACTGTTCTCCCAATATAAAAATTCCTACTCCTTACTTTGAGGTTGGACTCCTTGATTTCATGTGTAAGGAGTCCAATTGACTCCTTAATCTCAAGAGGTAGTGTCAACCCCTGCCTATATATCTATAGGCACTAACAACAGCCCTGTGTTCAGGATAAAAAAAAACATTTCGCAAGCGCTTTGAGATGATACCCCGCTTTGCACATGCACATAAGTGTAAAGCAATGTATCATTTTGAAAGCGCTTCGCTAACGTTTTCATCCTGAGTGCAGGGCAATTTTGCACTAATCCCATGAAAGATACTATACAAAAATCTCAGAGCCTATATTTGGCCCATGAGCTAAAAATAGAGTAGACAAGTGAAGAACAGACTGTGTAATATTGTTTGAAATATGATTCATTCACTCAATTTTAATTGTTAATCTTAAAACATAGAATTATCATAAATCCAATTAAATTACATCTTATGGAAAAATAAAGATAAACCTGAGAATACCTTCGATGTCAATTTCTGCATAAATATCATATATTTGGACTTTTTTGTCATAACATGTTGAAATTATGTTTTAAGGGTGCAAACATTTTTCTTTTTGTGAAAAATAAGCCAAGAGTAGTTTTCGAAAAAACAAAGTAAGTGATAAATATTAAACTATTTTACAATGGTATGTCCATTAAGCAATACCCTTGAATGAATATACATAGAAAGAAGTAAAACCAATTTCTCTCATTGTGTCATGGATAGCTATCAATTTAAATATAAGTGAGCATATGGTTTGTCCAAAGCCAATCAAGGCTTGTACAGTCAAACTTGCCTTAACAACCACCTGTATTCTGCAAGAAACTTGTGTTAAGTAACAACTGAGTTTCCAAATGACACAACTTCTTGAAATATTCATCTAGAGTTATGGCAAAATTATGGAGTTACGGTTGAAATCCCATGTTTAGCTATGGGGGAATAAAATATTTTCATACATGTAGTTGCAAACAGAAAAATGGATGAACACCAGACATTATTGATCACAATAACTCATCATAGACAGTTTAGGCTGAAGAAAGCTTGAAATATTTCATCTCTTAAAATCTTTCAGGCAAGATTCTGACGGAAAGGCAACATTAACAAAAGGCATCATGAAAAATAAGATTACAGTATTGACCAACAGTATTTGACAGTCAGGGGCCCATTTATTAAACAACTTTTGACCATATTTTGTGCAAGTCAAAAATTGAAGTTGCTTCTACAGAAGTAACTAAATATGGAATTCTGTCCTGCATCATCTCTTTGGAATCGTCTTCTAACGTTGATTTCAATGAGATGTTGCAAGGCAGAATCTAACAATGAACCAAAACACCATGTACGATTTGTGATTTTCACTTACGATTAAACTTATCATGAGATGTTTAGTAAAATGGGCCCCAGGTTCAAACATTGTAGACCCAGATCATATACATGTTTCTTTTTATTTACCTAAAATTTCAGAATAATTATTTTCTGTCCCCAGTTGTATAAAAGATAACCATTGGTTAAATATGGAATTATTTTCAGCCAATCAGATTTGTTGTTTCAATTGAAACAACAAACCTGGCTGGCTGGAAATACCTATTGGTTTAAAATTAACCAATATATAATTTTTATACAGCGGGACCCTGGGGCCGGTTTCATCATAACATTTAAGATGCATTTTTGTCGTACCTATGATTTACCACATACATGTATTTAGGTCAAAAGTCGTGTATCACCAATCTATCAATGCCTATGTAAGGTGATTGTTGTTGTTACTGATTTGAAAGACCACATTAAGACAAAAATATGTCTTAAATGTTTTGATGAAACTGGCCCCTGGTGTCTGAAACCTTAGTGTAATTATGGTACCAAATACCCTGATGGACTTGAACAAAATAAAATTGATGAATTCAAACTTGGCCAATAAAAATGAGCTCAAAATCATTAAGTGTTAGGGAAAGAAGGGTAATGTGTCATGTTTAAACCTGGGCTGTTATTGTAGATCATGCATCAAATTGAGACTAATCTTCACAAATTAAACCGTAACCATGAAGTCTTAAAGCTAAAATCAAAAGTTTCAAACCCGATTAAAAATACCAATAACAAGGCAGATTCCTCTAACATTGTTTGCTGAATAAAACTGAATATGTTTGTTTCATAAAATAAAACTAAATCCTAACCTCTGAGGAACAGACCCAAGATTTTCAAATTACACATGAGAAATATGTCATGCATAAAAGGATGATCTCTAACCTTCTTGAAAATGTTAATTTGAAAAAGAGATAGGGCCCTGCATAGATTAACTAGAGGTCGGTTTACGTAATTCTTATAAAGAAAGGTAAAATGATCATACTATATTCAGAAATCAGCCAAATGCAAAAAGTTTTGACTAAGTCTGTCTGCTCAGTTTAGGCAGCCTGACATTGGTCAACACTTTACACACTACAAATATGATCCCTTTTTGTTTGATGGTCACTTATTTGAATAGGAGAGAATAGTCTGTCCATGCATGTAAGGGCCATTTTCCAACTTTTGGGAAACTTTCCATATTTTTTATCCCGTTGAATTTCATTCTAGTTTCTGACTTTCTTTATCAGATTTTCCATACTGTTATCTAAATCTTCTATATTGAATGTCATAAGAATTCTATTTTGTGTAAGAACTAGATAACTCATTCCAACACAAGAACACTTTCTGAACCCCTTGAAGAGAAAAACAAACATTGGGAAAACATGAAAGTTGGCGTCTGCAATTTGACCATTCTTACAGAGCTACAGTTGGAGGTTTTTTTTGAATTTCAGGACCCGAGGTTATAAAACTTTTCTCAGGTTCAACTGAGAATTTTCTCAAATTTTAAATTTATATAAATGTATAAATATAAAAAGATAATATTAATAAGTTGTTATTTATAACAACTTATCAATATTAACTTTTATGTTGATACATTACAATGAGTATTAAAAAAGAATTGGGGCTTTAATCTCATATTGAAATTGGGAAAAAATTTGAATTGAGAATGAGAAAAGCTTTATAACCTCGGGCCCTGATCAAACTATTTCAATATATCAAAACCCCTATGTTGTTGGTAATATTTGGGATCGTCTCATTGAGACAATTCATATGAGTACCAACAACACAGGGTTTCATTGAGAAATAAATATTTTAGACTGGCTTTACAATCTCTTATTTGTATCTCTGTCTTATATTTTTTTGTCTAATAATTGGCTGAGTTTCCATGTTTTATCAAACACTATTAATTTCCATTTTCCTTTGAATCACCATTGGTATATGAGTGTTCCATGTTAGAACCGCCGTACACTTCCGATACGAGCTTGGCTCCACTGATCCCTCGGACGGTAATTTTATTTGGTCGTACAAGAAGTCCATGGTCGGGTCGACAAGAAAAATAACGTTTTCCCTGGACAGATCCATCATTTTTACCCTTGGGAGTTCTGAGTTCAACCCCCACCCACACACCTTCACTAAAGTCTGTTGGTCCAATATACCGAACTGCACCTGAAAAACAAATGTGTCGAGTGTGTTTTTTTTTATGATAGGCCAGTACAAACAAAATAACTTGATATGATTCAAATGTATAGGTTGTAGTTTATGACATGGCAGGCCAAAACTGAAAAAAACCCAGCTAATTATATTTAAAAGAAGGTAAAGTAGTACTTCAGTTGATACAAAATAATAAATATGTTGGAAATCTTATTTGGAAATAACCAGAATTTCTGGAGAAAATTATAAGTTAATAATACTAAATACAACTGACAAAAATGAACCTAACAAAATGATTAATTCACCTCATTTACAAGTTGAGCCGTGCATTCCTCACTAAAAACTAAGAATGTCATCAAAACAAAAAATTACGGGAAAATATTGAA
The DNA here is from genome assembly GCA_948146395.1 of Fragum whitleyi. Taxonomy (NCBI): domain Eukaryota; kingdom Metazoa; phylum Mollusca; class Bivalvia; order Cardiida; family Cardiidae; genus Fragum; species Fragum whitleyi. Next base: position 72,218,445 of record OX411548.1, read on the forward strand.
ACAACTCGATGACGTCAGTTAAAATGGTGTAAGCCCTTGAAACTTAGAGTGAAAACATTGGATGTTGTCAAGGCTATTCGTTTAAGTCACTGACGTGAAACAATTGTATCCTTATATAAATATCTTTCGATTCTTAAATAATGGCTGAAAAATCTTAATTTTGGAGAATGACAAATCATTCTCAAAAATTAAGATTTTCAGCCTTTATTTACTACATAAAAAAAGAATAAATAAATAAAATAAAAAATCTTTAGATAGCACTGGTTGTTTCTGTGCTAGTTTTTCTTACACTGTTTCCGCCTAACAAAATGCACAATTTTGTTACATACCCATCCGCCTTATATACATCCGAGGTCTGTTGCAAGTTACAGAAATGGCCGAGTGATGTTGCGAATGCTGACGGACCTGTATTACGTAAGCGACCTTTATCTAATACTCTATGCAAAGTTTCAATTTGTTTGTTTTATGGATGTGACAAAAATTACCCATCATACCAAGCTAAGTCTGAATTAACTTAGTCATAAAACAGGAAAGTAGTTATCCAAGAGACCGGAATTCTGTAAGAGACGTACAGGACCTCTATCACCATACCAAGTTTTAAGTTGAAAATTCAACAAAAGTTTTTGAATTTGGATAGAAGGAAGGACAGACAGATGAAAAGGGTGAACCAAAATACCCCCTCCCCCCTCCTTCAAAGCAGGAATAGAAACACACTTGTGACTCAGTCTTAATTGAAATAATTCTTTACTCGTTTTTGATCATCTTGTCTCATACAAAATCTTGTGTTAGATCCGTTACCAAGTCATATTATTGAGTCTTACCTAACTCATTATTACAGAACACACTCATTCCAAGCTCTAATTTGAAATTAGAGCTTGACCCTGGTGTCCTCATTATGCTCTCTGATGTCACGCTCTTTGGTCGTTTATTCGGAGTTCGAGGTCGCCCATCTCGATGATGACCAGACCCTGTTCTCTTATCCGTTCTCTCGGACACGGCACCCCAACTAATGGTCTCTAAGGACTCATTGGAACTAAATCTTTTATCTCCAAGTCTGAAATGAAAATAGAATTTGTTATGCTGAAATGATAATTAGATACTGACTTATTATCCAGGCTTTAGTTGATTTGACAGAGATATGTTAACAAAGTCATTAATATTGATGGTTTATAAGGCCTCTTAAGTATATACCTAGTAATCTGTGTTATTATTCACCTGGCAGGTCAGGGCTTAGCGGTGACAGAATTTGACATAATTTGGCAAGTCTACTTTTCAATATTTTTCATATTTCAAAATTTTGTCTGCAATCATCATTAATACGTGTAAATACATGTAACTGTATCCTATACCACTAGGATGTGTAGATATCAAACAGTCGATTTGCCTTAGGTGCAACAACCTGTTTCTTAGGCTACACCCTGACAGGGTGAAAAACATGGATTATACTTTGGTATCATATTATTGTAAATTGAAACAAGCCAGAGTTATAGTTCTTGTGCACTGCATTCCTCTTCCATGAGACCTATCCACCCTTAAAGTTTCAAGTTGATAGCTTTAATACTTTAGGAGATATGCCCTGGACAAAATCTAAATCTTAAAATAACAAAGGGCAATAACTCCAAAATTATGCAAGCCAAAGTTGTAGTTCTTGTGCACTGCACTTCTTCTGCATGAGATCTATCCACCCATTAAGTTTCAAGTTGATAGCTATAATACTTTAGGAGATATACTCTGGACAAAATCTAAGTCTTAAAAATAACAAAGGGCAATAACTCCAAAATTATGCAAGCAAGAGTTGTAGTTCTTGTGTACTGCACTTCTCCTCTATGAGATCTATCCAACCTTAAAGTTTCAAGTTGATAGCTATTATACTTAAGAAGATATGCTCTGGACAAAATCTAAGTCTTTAAAATAACAAAGGGCAATAACTCCAAATTATGCAAGCAAGAGTTGTATTTCTTGTGCACTGCACTTCTCCTCCATGAGATCTATCCACCCATAAAGTTTCAAGTTGATAGCTATTATACTTTAGGAGATATGCTCCGGACAAGTTTAGTGACGGAACCTCGGAATGACGGAATGACGGACGGAGAGCATTACTATATCCCCTCGCCGAAAACGGCGGGGGATAACAACTGACAGAGGGTTTTCAGAACATTGCTTGACCAAATATAACTGCCACTTTCTAATTTTGATGAATTAAAATTTTATAGTATTTTTGCCAATAAGTATTCATGTATTTCAGCAAATCAAATATTAGCCTTTGTCAGGCTGTATTAAATAGAACCTTTGCAAATTTTAATTGAAATCAAAGTGCTAAAATCACTGGATCCACTAAATATCTTAAAAGGAAAATCAGATGGTGTGGATTAAGATCAGACTATATATATATAAGCAGACTGATCTTTGTCTATACCTCCAACTAAAGCTGGCGTATTCTGTGTTCAGCATTACTTTAAAATGTGTAATGAATTTCAAACTAAAATAATTAAAACTGTGGTCAGTTTAATGGGGGGGGGGGAGTTGTTAAGGAAAGGTGGGGGGGGGGGGGGGTAGAACCAAATATTTACTTATTTCATTTGGGCAGAAAAATGCCTTGACAACCCCAATAGCAAGTGCCAATTTAGATCTGTAATTGATCTTTCTACAGCAAGAGATTAACCCTTGTCATGCTGAATAAATTTTGGCTAAAAATTAGCATCAAAATCAAAGGGCAAAAAGCACTGAAAGTAACAACTGTAGGTCAATATTCATTTGAAAAACTAAATCTATTGACAATTCTGGTTTGAAAGTGAGAAACAGGTGGTGTAGACTAACATCAGTCTGCACATATGTGAATGCTGATGTTAGTCTATGGCTCCTGACAAAGCAGGAATATTCTGGGTTCAGCATGACAAGGGTTAAATCATATACAACAAGGCAATATCTAATTAACCTTTTACCAGACAACACAATTTTAGACTGGACCAAATTGTAATATGTTGCCAATGGCAAAAGTTAAATTGTATTATTAGGAAAATTAAAACCAAAATACATTGTATGTAGAAGAACATTGTGAAAAATGATTGGATGGAATTTAACACCGCTTTCAACATTTTTTCAGTTATATCGCGACGGCTTGAGCACCTAACAATGGTTTCCTGGTATTTCTCTCATCAGTACAACCACCACATTCTTTCCTAGCCTCCATGGCTGCTATTTCACATAGATCTACAATTATCAACCCATTGGTGAGAGACATTTAAAAGTAAAACATGATGGGTTTGTGAGACACTAATGCCAACCTAATTTTTTTCACATGTTTAACCTTGATAGATAATCTTGACTTTGTCAGATGACCTTGACCTTGGTGTCAACAGATGCATATTAATTAGATCTATCGCCATGCCAAGTATCAGCTTTGTATCTCAAATAAGCGATGAGTAATTGGCAATATTAAGTTTTTTTGTTAAAATTCCGCAGACAGACAGACAGACAGAATGTCACTAGTAAAACAAAATGCCCACCATCTTATCAATGCAATGCGGAGGCAAAAATTCTTATAACAAAGGGCTTCTCTTCTCTCAAGAAGCTTTCCATATATTACTTTCTTCAAGACTTATTGTGGTAATAGGCACATTATATCAAAAAGCTATTTTTCTTTGAATATTAATCAAAACAGGCATAGAAATAAAGCAAGTATAAAAGTAAAGCATTTCAAATAAACATGAATTAAAGCTATGAGAACAACAACAAATTGATAGGAGTAACTAATTGGAATATGAGCATCAAAATAGACACCTGGGAGTGGACACTAAATTCAGTTAAATCAATTCATAAGCATTGTTTCCCCATACACCTTTTTTCTAATATTCTATATCCTTTTTCTGGGTCTCTATAAGTATAAGCTATTAAATAAATGTTGAAAGCAACATAAAATACACAACAGGGTTGCATACCTAACATGGACCTCAGTATGTCTGTGGAATCAAAATATTTTCATTATTCTATTGCTCTTTTATTATGAAGAAGGAATTTCAAGAAAAATAAAAAAAAAAAAAGGCTTGAAGTTAACAGCACTATATTTTACCACAGCTGATGGAATTAATTATCAATTGCTAACCATACAGAATTTTTTACCCTTGTTATGCTGAACCATGGATAATTCCCGCCTTGTTAGTAACTACAGACAAAAATCAGCCAGCACATATGTGCGGTCTGATCATTGTCTATACTACTTGTTTTTTCCGTTTTTTTAGACCAGAAAAAATTCAAAAAATCTTTTTTTCAAAATGAATTCTGTCTCACAATTAGTGCATCCAGTGATCTGAGCACTTTGATTTTGTTGCAATTTTGCAAAGATGTTTTATTCAGCATGACAAGGGTTAAGGTATCATTGAATAACCAAAATACATGCACTTGAATATGAATAAACAATGAATTAACTCATGCATATTACACTAAATTAGGGGAAAGTTAGTGGTGTTAATTCGGACTTTGGCAAAAATGTGAAAGATGGACCAAGTATATCTTTCATTTTAATCTAATTTCATTAAGAAAAGGTAAATTTGAACACAAATGTTATGACAATATTTTTGATCATATATTAACATATTGATCAATATAGTGACCAAGTTTTCTTGTCACAATAACTTGATAATGTATCAGCTGTTTAAAGATTAGAGCAAGTCTACTTAATTTTTCCTTATTATCAATTGCCTTTATTTTTCAAGAATTGCATTTACATTCAATAGAGACATCTACAATATTATTGTAGGAATGTGAAAAATCTTAAAATCATTAAAACCTGGAATTACACTATTTTGGTTATCAGATGTCAAAAGTTAATTGTTAGTAATCAAACAATATTTGGATAAAAGGATGCAATACAAAACATAAATTGTGTTACCGTTCTTCCATAGCTGCAGTGATCCTTAAGTTCAGATAATAAATTTTATGTACTCATTACTTATCTATTTTCTTTTTCCAGACATTCAAATTGCAAATTATCAAAGTTAAACAAGAGTATTGCCTACTGGTGCAGGGCTTGGCTGCAGGTGCTAATTAATGCAAAAAATCCAAGTTAAACAAGAGCACCGCCTACGGGTGCCTACACTCGGCTGTTGAGTGCTGCATGGTGGGAAAAAAAGTAAAAAAAGGGGCATAATTTGTTCAAAATGCATATAGAGTTATCCCCCTTGATAATATAGGTTACTCTTTTGATGGTGAACATGTGTGCCAAGTTTCAAGTAAATACTTTCAGTAGAACCAGAAATATCACAAAATGTCAAAGTTTTTCGCACGACGACGACAACAACGACAACAACAATGACGACAGGAAGGCTAGAGCAATACCTTGGGTTTTCTCCGAAAACAGCCGAGCTAAAAAGGAACATAACTCTTCCAAAAATGCTTTAAGAGCTATCCCCCTTGATAGTCTGGATAGCTCTTGCAATGGTGAACACACATGCCAAGTTTCATAACGATATCTCCAATACCAACAGACATTTGACAAAGGTTAAGGTTTGTCACACCGACAATGATGCCAAGGTGATCAATCATAATACCTCAGGTTTTCTCTGAAAACAGCCGAGCTAAAAATGGAGTAAGCAATGTGAATACTATATTATGTGAAAAAATCAAACCATTCTCCTGCTGTTCACAGCATATTCATGAGATATACATAGAGTTGGAAGGCAGTATAGACCAAGATCAGACTGCATTAACATGCAGTCTGATCTTAGCCTACACTGACTAGTTTCTACTTCTTAATTGTGGAAGACCTTGAGCCAGGCTTGTTGAAATGTCCCGTAAATTGACAATTTGTTCAGATAAGGTTCAAATTCAGCAGGAACGGCGTCAAAAGTTCCTATCTGAATAAAGGTTGCCTACTTTTTTCATCTTTTCCATTTTTTTTCTCAGATATATTAAAACTAAGTATAGTGGACTCTATCTTTAAACTGATACTAGTTAGAGACTGATTCTCACCGGGGAACCAGTTCTCTCAATCTGACCCAGTTCACAGTAAAGACAGAAAGGAAACTCTTCTTAATTACAACCTATGTTTACAACAACTTTTTTTATTTAAAAAAATATTTTTTTGTAAATGAACATTGCATCTTCACTGTGAAAATGGTCAGGTGGCGAGAACTGGTACGTGGCAAGAATTGGTATCCTACCAATATAGATCTAATTCCAAAACATTTCCGTACCAAATAAATAAATTATTTCAACATTGTGAAAGATCATGAGTTCGGAAATATTTTGAAACTATTAAGGGTCTGCTACGTTAAGTGGTAGATAAAAATATCGGTGACAGAGCAAACATTTATCTATATTTTCATGTTAGGCTAGCCAAATGACAAGTAAAAATATGGCCTTTGTTGTTTACAAAATGGATGATTTTGTGATCTTACACCAAAAGTAAACAAGTGCATGTCGTATTGCGATGCAATACAGGAGTCCCCCACCGGATAACAAAAAATCCTTTCTTATAATATATCTCCTACTTACTAGATATATAACTGAATACAAAATTTGAAGTTGCTAGCACATTAGGTTTTGAACAAAATGTTCCAAACAAAAATATAAGTGTAAAAACAACCAATGGCAAAAACTCGAAAAGTGGGCGGAGAAGAATGATTCTTGTACATGCCACTTGTCCTCAATGAGATCTATAAGTGTACCAAGTTTGAAGTTGCTAGCACTGATGGCTCAGGAGATATGGTCCGGACAAAAATGTCAGGATAAAAAACAACAACGGACAATAACTAAGTAAGTGGATGTGGCAGAGTAACAGTTCTTGTGCATTACACTTCTTCTCAATGAGATCTACAAGTGTACAAAGTTTGAAGTTGCTATGGCTTATGGTTTAGCAGATAAGTACGGTACAAAAATGTAAGGATAGAAACAACAAAGGGCAATAACTCAAAAAAAGGTAATGGCAGAGTGACAGTTCTTGTACATGACACTTGTCCTCAATGATATCTATAAGTGTAGCAAGTTTGAAGTTTCTAGCACTTATGGTTTAGAAGATATGTTCCGGACAAAAATGTCAAGGTAAAAACAAAAAAGGGCAATAACTCAAAAAGAAGGTGTAGCAGAGTAACAGTTCTTGTACATGACGATTGTCCTCAATGAGATCTATACGTGTACAAAGTTTAAAGTTGCAAGCACTTATAGTTTAGGAGATATGATCCGGACAGAATGTAAGACTAAAAACAACAAAGGGCAATAACTCAAAAAGTGGACATGGCAGAGTAACAGTTCTTGTACATGACACTGGTCCTCGATAAGATCTATCAGTGTACAAAGTTTGAAGTTGCTAGCACTTATGGTTTAGGAGATATGATCTGGACAAAATGTAAAGGTAAAAACAACAAAGGGCAATAACTCAAAAAGTGGGCGTGGCAGAATAACAGTTCTTGAACATGACACTTGTCCTCAATTAGATCTATAAGTGTACCAAGTTTGAAGTTGCTAGCACACATAGTTTAGGAGATATGATCCGCACAAGAATGAAAGGCTAAAAACAACAAAGGGCAATAACTCAAAAAGTGGGTGTGGCAGAGTTATGGATCTTGAACATGACACTTCTCCTCAATGAGATCTATAAGTGTACAAAGTTTGAAGTTGCTAGCACACATACTTTAGGAGATATGTTCCAGACAAGAATGTAAGGGTAAAAACAACAAAGGGCAATAACTCAAATAGTGGGTGTGGCAGAATAACAGTTTTTAAACATGACACTTGTCCTCAATAAGATCTATAAGTGTACCAAGTTTGAAGTTGCTAGTAACATAGTTTAGGAGATATGATCCGGACAAGAATTTAAGGCTAAAAACAACAAAGGGCAATAACTCAAAAAGTGAGTGTGGCAGAGTTATGGATCTTGAACATGACACTTCTCCTCAATGAGATCTATAAGTGTACAAAGTTTGAAGTTGCTAGCACACATAGTTTAGGAGATATGTTCCTGACAAGAATGTAAGGGTAAAAACAACAAAGGGCAATAACTCAAAAAGTGGGCGTGGCAGAGTAACAGTTCTTAAACATGACACTTCTCCTCAATGAGATCTATAAGTGTACCAAGTTTGAAGTTGCTAGCACATATGGTTTAGAAGTTATAGCCCGGACAAAAGCGTGACGGACGGACGGACGTACAGACAGACGGACGGATGGACGGAATCGAGCAAACCTATAGTCCCCCAACCGGTAACCGGTGGGGGACTAATAAGGTACCCTTATCATATGATATATCACAACAATAAACAGTCAACCCTATTGGAGTGACCACATCTATTAGGCAGTTATTTCATTATGCAACTGTTTTCAAAGTCCTCGTCTTTAAATGAAAATAACTAACAAGGTAGATAGTATTGGTTCACAAAGTATTGTTCACTAATCCTTTGATGCTTAAACTCAATAGAATCGTCTCATGGAAAAGATTCTAATGAATTATTACAACACACAATTATTGCAAAAATTCACATTAATATATCAAAAGGCTCTATGCTAAACAGTAGTAACTGCCTATAAATAGGCAGTTACATTGATTGATTGAATGCATTTTAAAGCTGCTTTCAACATTTTTTCAGTTATACTGCGTGGCAGGAGCAGTACAACTGTTTCCCTCTGAGCCTTCGATATATTCAATCAAAGTTATATACTTATTTATGAACAAAAACCTGTACTAAGCCACCATTCTTTTTAACAACCACTTTTAAGAGGTCAAGTAAATGGTTGCTTTATACAAGTTTTATTGTACTTACTTTTGTAACCTTGACAACGGAGCGAACACGCCATGTTTCATTCTACAGGAGAAATATTTTACACCATTGACTGATCCATCATTCTTGCCAGCAGCCCGATCTAGTTCTATACCATACCAATTGCCTAGAACCAACAAACCACCAAAACATCTATTAGAATGTAAACCATTAAATATCCATAGCAAAGTCTATAATACTACAAGAGGACCATGATGGTCGCTCACCTGCATCTTGTTGACCCCTGGAAATTGTGGACGAAAAACGATGCAAGACGGACAACTGACGCAGGACATTGTACAACCACAATAGCTCACCTTAAGCACTCTGTGCTAAGGTGAGCTAAAAGCAAGTTAGTAGGGGCAGCAAAATTCTGGTCATAATCATCCTCTTTTATAGTCTGGATCATGTAACCTGAGATTTAACCTTTATAGAAAATTGGATTAATAATCAACAACTGGTACATTTTACAAAGTACATTTTACAAAGTACATATTACATATAATTCGCTTAGATAATTATTCCGATGAAAGCACATGAAATGCAGGACAGAAATTATTAGCTTTTTATTGATCAAAATGACCTGAGGTCAATTCAACTACCCTATAGCGCTTCAAAAGTCTGTTATATCAAATGTAATCCGTCCAACATAAAAAAGAAAAGATGGAAAAATGTAAAATTGAGTACATGAACTAGTGCCTGTATATCAAATCTTTAAGGTAGTGGACCCATAACAGATCTGCAACATTTTAGCAGTCATAAACTTTAACAGGGTTAACCAAGGTTTCCTAATGATTTTCATTAGGAAACCTTGGTTAACATTGTAAAAGATCATGAGTTCCGAAATGTTGCGGAACTATTACAGGTCCACTACCTTAGTACAGGAAGGCGAATGATCTTTTCAGATATAATAGTCAGCAAAGAAGCAAAAGTTTCTACCATTGTCAGCTTGCACAGTCCACACACACTGATATAGGTTGATACCTTTGCAATCCTGGATAGTCCTTTTTGCATGACAGGTCCTAAATAACAAAATGATTTCCCTGACTCAATGGGTAGTCCTCTAAATCCAGTTATTATGTTACATGGTTTTTCAATGTCAACACAATAAATATGTTTGATTGGATCTATAATTATGTTCACTTATATCTCCACTGTTACATGTCATGTCTTTTGTAATCTAAGGTAGTGGACCAGTAATAGTTCCCCACAATTTCAGAAGTCATAAACTTTTACAGGGTTAGCCAGGGTTTCCTTATGATTTTTATTAGGAAATCTCTGTTAACCTTGTGAAAGATCATGCATTCCAAAATATTGCGGAACTATTACTGGTCCACTACCTTAAGTATTAACCAATATCATGCTGTACAAAAAGCTTTTGCAGACAGTGTACACTAAAATCAGACTGATGTGCAGTCTGATTTTTACCCTATCTGTCTGCTCACTATTTTGAGGGGGTCAGTGAAACACTACTGTAAATGCCTATAAATAAATAGGCACTTACAATAATGTTGCACTAACCCCTTAATTTAATTGTGAAAACCTGACCTAGACTGCTTGAAATGTCCAGTAAATTGGCAATTAGTTTGAAACAAATTCAGATTTAGCAGGATAAGAGTTAGGTTTTAGAGGATATCGAACGAGTGGTTATTGAATACCAAATATTAAATGAGTTATCTATAAACAGATAAAAACAAGGCTGCGCCAAGTTTTTATCTATTGAGATGCTGAGTTAAATAAATTTGGTATTTAATGAGCACAAATTTATCATTCTATTCATAGTATGACCTAATTTTTTAATAAACAAGAGGCCCAAGAGGGCCTGTATCGCTCCACTAGCTTTAACATCATTAGACTTGCATTAAATGAATCTTTCTTTGAATGAAAACAACACTTTGAAATCTCTTAAGACCTTTTTTATATTAATTAACTGGGTATGGCTCACATTGCACCAAAATTCTCAAGTTTCATTGAAATCGGCCAAACCTTCATCAGGAGATGTAGTTCAAAGATTTCGGGCTCAAAATAAGCCACACCCTGACATGCCAATATCTATGGGCTAATGAATATTTCACATACAATTTTTGAAAAGGGTCACAGAAGGAACATTCTAGTAAAATTTCATTGAAATCAGCTCAGTGATTCAGGAGGAGATGTCATTCAAAGAATTCGGGCTCAAAATAAGTCCCACCCTGCCACACCCATATTTACGGGCCAATCAAAATTTTGAGAGCAACTTTTGGAAAGGGTCTCCCAAGGAACATTCTGGTAAAGTTTCATTGAAATTGGCCCAGTGGTTTAGGAGGAGAAGTTGTTCAAAGATTTCGGGCTCAAAATAAGCCCCACCCTGACACCCCCATATTTGGGGGTCAATCCAAATTTCTTAAACTACTTTAGAAGAGGGTCACAGAAGGAACATTCTAGTAAAATTTCATTGAAATCGGCCCAATGGTTCAGGAGGAAATGTCGTTCAAAGATTTCGGGCACAAAATTAGCCCCGCCCTGCCACGCCCATATTTGGGGGGCCAATCAAAATTTCAGGAACAATTTTTTAAAAGGGTCACCCTAGATACATTCTGGTAAAGTTTGGTTGAAAACAGCCCTTTGGTTCAGGAGGAGATGTCATTCAAAGATTTTGGGCTCAAAATAAGCCCCGCCCTGCCAACCCATATTTGGGGGTCAATCAAAATTTCTTGAACAATGTAGGTAAAGGGTCACCCAAGGAACATCCATGCCAAGTTTCATTGAAATTGGTCCAATGGTTTGGGAGGAGAAGATTTTTAAAGATTTCAAAGTGAAAAAATGCCACACCCTGCCACGCCCATATTTGGGGGTCAATCAAAATTTCTTTAACAATTTTAGAAGAGGGTCACCCAAGGAACATTTCTACCAAGTTTCATAAAAATCCGCCCATTGGTTTGGGAGGAGAAGATGTTTTAAGAAAAAGTTTATGCATGCACAGACGCACGCACGCACGCACGCACGACGGACACAACACCATGACAATAGCTGGCTGGCCTTTGGCCAGTGGAGCTAAAAACGAAGCAATTCAAGATATTTATGATTCAAGTTATTCCGCAAAACAAATAACGCCGTTTGCCAAATGATATTAGCAGCACATTTTATGACATCATACAACATTGATATTCCTCCTTTCCTCATTTGCAAAATAATTCCACCAGTGTAATAACACCCGTGTATTATCAAAAATAGTCAACAGGGTTATTTCACTCCCAGGTCATAGGTCATATTATAATGGATTATCACACATTCTTCATGTCATATATTTTGATAACATTCCCTAAATGACTGGTCAAATAAAGTTGTCTGTTTGTCTCATTGTACGCAATACTTGATGGACAGTCCGCACCATCTTCTCTTTCAAGAATGACCTTGAACTTCTGAAGGTCAAAGGTCACAAAATGAATGTTACAAGAGCTCCTCCCACACACAAAAATCCCTTTATCACCTGCGATGGTTATGTTGTAGGGGCCATTTAGGGGTCCAGGGTTGTAGTATGTTGATATAACTTGACCGTCAAATGACATCAGTATCACTTCTTGGAATTGGGGATCAGAAACATAGAAACCAGATTGGTTAGGATGGACAGCTATATAGACTGGCTCCCTGAACAATTTAGACCCGTCTGGACCTTTCTTGAATTTCTTCATCACATGACCTTCATTATCTACTATTCTAACATCGTGTGAAGAACATAATATGAGTCTCTCACGTCCATATGAAATCCCAAGACCAAAAAAATCTATTTTAGTTGTTTTCACTGGAAGAAAACCATCATCACATATTTTCACTATCTGAATGGCATTTGAATACAGCGTAACTGCAAGACATTTATCCGGTACTTTCGTAAAGTCCCAAGGCTCAGCCTCCAGTATAAGTCGAGATATTATCTTTCTCAATCCTACGTCAACCATCAGTAGACGTTGTTTTCTGTTGTTTGCTAGCACCAGCCTTCCATCGTCAACGATCACCATTCCAGTTATATCATTATAACCTTCCTCATTGTTACTGATATCTATCTCTCCAATAAAATGTCCTTTTTCAATACCTAGCTCTGTTAGTTTTTCAGCCATGTTTCAGTCTGTATTACGGTGCTTCAAACACTATTTCATGAATTACTTCAGAGTTTTAATGTCTTGTTTAATAAACCAAGAGGTGTTCTTGTGGCCTATTAAGTCCGAGAAATAAGTAACTAATTAATAAAATGGTTATTGTCCCTTTTCTACAAATCTGACTCATACAAATGTACAGTAACTGTCAGTTCAAAATTGGAATGTCAGCACAAAAACATTGTAAGTGCCTACAATAAATAGGAACTTACAATAGTTTTGTGCTGACCCATTCAAAATATAATGGACTATACCCAGTAATATCTTGTACAATCACTTGCATCAGTTATCAATTTCAAAGTATTTTACCCTTATTCAAACAATTAATCTAAACCATCATATCATGACTGTCTAATATTAAGCAAGAGAATATATTGAGCAAAAACAAGAAATTGTTTGTCAAAAGAAATTCTTACTTTCCTGCAATATTTTCATTCCTGTTTGAGTTTTTTTTCTCTAAATGATATAATTATTGAATCCTATCATATGGCTCTCGAAAGAAAGCATAGAGCAAAGGAAAAACAAGAGGGCCATAGTGGCCCTAAATTGCTCACCTGAATGAACTTTCTAAAATTTTCAAAAGCAGGTTTAGAAAGAAAATGCTGATTAAATGTCACTTAGCTAAATAATGTTGTTGCTTCTATAAAACTTGAGAATCCTTTTTTACAATTTTCAGGTAAACTTACAAGTTTTTTCTATAATTTGACACTGTGACCTAGTTTCTGACCCCAAATGACCTGATTTCAAAGTCATCCAAAATTGCATCAATTCAATCATCTTGACCAAATTTCAAGATGATCTAGCAAAAATTGTGGCCTCTAGCATGAATACAAGGTTTATCTAAGATTTGACCCAGTGATCTAGTATTTGACCCCAGTTGACTCAATTTCATACTCATCCAAGATTTCATCAAGACAATCATTCTGACTAAGTTTCAGGTTGATCAGGCAAAAAATGTGGCCTCTAGAGTGCATACAAGGTTTTTCTAAGATTTGACCCCGTGACCTAGTTTTTGACCCCAGTTGACCCAATTTTGAACTCATCCTAGATTTTATCAAGACAATCATTCTGACCAAATTTCAGGTTGATTGGGCCAAAAATGTGGCCTCTAGAGTTCGTACAAGGTTTTTCTAAGATTTGACCTTGTGACCCAGTGTTTGACCCCATTTGCAAACTTGTTCAAGATTTTATCAAGTCTAGAGGAGAGAGGTAAGTAGGAAAAACACTAACCACAGCTAGTTATGACGGTACTTTTATTTCCAACGTTTCGACCAACGTTTTGGTCTTCTTCAGGGAAGATTTTATCAAGACAATCATTCTGACCAAATTTCAGGTTGATTGGACTAAAAATGTGGCCTCTAGAGTGCATACAAGGTTTTTCTAAGATTTGACCCCGTGACCTAGTTTTTGACCCCAGTTGACCCAATTTCAAACTCGTCCGAGATTTTATCAAGACAATCATTCTGACCAAATTTCAGGTTGATTGGGCCAAAAATGTGGCCTCTAGAGTGCATACAAGGTTTTTCTAAGATTTGACCCCGTGACCTAGTTTTTGACCCCAGTTGACCCAATTTCAAACTCGTCCGAGATTTTATCAAGACAATCATTCTGACCAAATTTCAGGTTGATTGGGCCAAAAATGTGGCCTCTAGAGTACATACAACGTTTTTCTAAGATTTGACCCCGTGACCTAGTTTTAGACCCCAGTTGACCCAATTTGGAACTCATCCGAGATTTTATCAAGACAATCATTCTGACCAAATTTCAGGTTGATCGGGCAAGAAATGAGGCCTCTAGAGTGCATACAAGTTTTTTCTAAGATTTGACTTCGTGACCTAGTTTTTGACCCCAGTTGACCCAATTTCGAACTCATCCGAGATTTAATCAAGACAATCATTCTGACCAAATTTCAGGTTGATCAGGCCAAAAATGAGGCCTCTAGAGTGCATATAAGGTTTTTCTAAGATTTGACCCCGGGACCTAGTTTTTAACCCCAGATGACCCAATTCGGAACTCATCCGAGATTTTATCAAGACAATCATTCTGACCAAATTTCAGGTTGATCGGACCAAAAATGAGGCCTCTAGAGTGCATACAAGGTTTTTCTAAGATTTGACCCTGTGACCTCATTTTTGACCCAAGTTGACCCAATTTCGAACTCATCTGAGATTTTATCAAGACAATCATTCTGACCAAATTTCAGGTTGATCGGGCAAAAAATGTGGCCTCTAGAGTGCATACAAGGTTTTTCTAAGATTTGACCCCGTGACCTAGTTTTTGACCCCAGTTGACCCAATTTCGAACTCGTCCGAGATTTAATCAAGGCAATCATTCTGACCAAATTTCAGGTTGATCGGGCCAAAAATGTGGCCTCTAGAGTGCATACAAGGTTTTTCTAAGATTTGACCCCGTGACCTAGTTTTTGACCCCAGTTGACCCAATTTCGAACTCGTCCGAGATTTTATCAAGACAGTCATTCTGACCAAATTTCAGGTTGATCGGGCCAAAAATGTGGCCTCTAGAGTGCATACAAGGCAAATGTTGACGACGGACGACGCACGACGCACGACGGACGACGGACGACGGACATCCACCTAACCACAATAGCTCACCTTGAGCACTTCGTGCTCAGGTGAGCTAAAAATGGTCACAAGCAATTTATCCTTTTTCCTGCATTATCTTCATCCATACATGATACTAAGACATTACTTTTAACATATTAAGTTTCTTTTTTTTTCCATGAATCTAGAATAAATTATCTGAGCCCCTAATTGCTGAGGACAGGGTTTTAGTCTGACTTCAACAAAACGAGGTCCAAAGGACTCAATAATTAGGATCTCAGGGGTCCTCTCTAAAAAATTTGGAGGTCATTCTTTCAGATATAGACTTTTTGTTTCTAGCAAAGAAGTTGATTTTATATGAATTTAGAGCTATTAGGTGGTTAGAGGTAAAGAAAGTGTTGGGTAAATATTGACTAAATGGGGCTCAACTTCATAAAATAATTGAAGACTGTCTTCAATTCTTTTCTGAAGCTGATCCCCAGAGGGTCTTTTGGACTCATATCAGATAGTTTTGAGGGTCCTTACTACTCATTTGAGAGTCCCAGACTAGCAAAACCTTTGTCCCTTAAAACCCTGAGTGAATGTTAGGAAAAGGGTCAACAATTGATAATGTTATCATTATCCATATCTATCCAACCAACACTTACCAGATAAATAAAACAATAGCTTTGCAAAACACTAATATCTTCTAAAATGGCCATCTTTTTTTAGAAGTTTGGCCTTGATAATTGACCCAAACCTTGCCAGGTGGCATTGACTTTGCAAGATGACCTTGATTTTGCAAGAAGGCCTAGACTTTGCCAGATGGCAATGACCTTGCCAGAAGACCTTGACCTTGCCATTTGACCTTGACCTTGTCAGATGACATTGACCTTGCCATATAACCTTGACCTTGCCAGATAACCTTGACCTTGCCAGATAACCCTGACTTTGCCAGGTAACCTTGACCTTGCCAGATAACCTTGACCTTGCCATATAACCCTATGCCGGATAACCTTGACCTTGCCAGATAACCTTTATCTTGCCAGATAACCTTGACCTTGCCAGATAACCTTGATCTTGTTAGATAACCTTGATCTTGCCAGATAACCTTGACCTTGCCAGATAACCCTGACCTTGCCAGATAACCTTGACCTTGTCAGATGACAATGACCTTGCCATATAACCTTGGCTTTGCCAGATAACCTTGACCTTGCCAGATAACCTTGATCTTGCCATATAACCTTGACCTTGCCAGATAACCCTGACCTTGCCAGATAACCTTGACCTTGCCAGATAACCTTGACCTTGTCAGATAACCTTGACCTTTCCAAATGACCTTGACCTTTAAAGATGGGTATTGATGAGAGGAACCTTGATGCTAAATAAACAGATTGTTTCACAAATAAGGTTAAAGTTACAGGAAAATGTCTAGTTCGCAGGTTAAGTTTTCACAAACAGACAGACAAATGGATAACTGTGCAACAATTTTCCCCTTTTTATCTCTGCAGGGGCAAAATTACATCCTCATTGTAAATAATAAACATAGAATTTGCTATTTTGATTTGTATACTATACACAAATGCCTTTAAATGATGAGTTAAAATTCTGGCCTCCTTTCAGGATGAAAATGTTTCCAGATGTTTAAAAAAAAATGAATTTCAAATGTAAATACATGCTTACAAATTGGTACAACAAATGTTTAAGTGCTTTGACTTAAAGGTAATTTTGCCAAGGTTTTAATTCAGAATGACAAATGTTAATTTCTTCTAGGATTGATGAAAAGTTGGCTATAGATCAGATGTAAATCTTGAAATATACCTTTAAATGAGGATATTTCGACCAATTTAATTGAGAGGACAATTTAATTGAAATGACTTTTCTTGAATAGGTGAGCTAGAAAACATGCTCAGATACTTACAGGGGACCATTTTGGCAAAAATATGGTTTTCTGGTTTAACAAGACGAGTTTGTGAAAAATGAATGCTGCAAAACAGCAAACTTTTCAAAAGTTTGACCTTGACAGATGACCTTAACATTTTTGCATGATTTTGTCCTAGGTACCAGCAGATGTACATCACTGAGATCTATCAGAATGCAAGTTATGAGCATTGTATCTTGAATAGGCTTGAAGTAATTGCCAATGCTAACTTTTTTGGTTAAGTCTTGCAGACAGACAGACTGACTCACACACGGAAAGATGGACAACATTTTTATCAACACAGGGGCATAAAAATCTTGAAATCAAAGTATCTTATGATCAGTGGGCCCGCAAAATTTTCCTAGACCACTGAAGAATATCGTGAAAAGGTCACATTTTTGGTTGGAATTTCCCCACCCACCCATCTCCCTTGAAAAGGAAAATATGAATCCATGCTATCACATAATTGTAACATAAACTAAGTTGAACAATTATATCCACAACCTTAAACTTCTAAATATTAAATTCTGATCACTACAGCAATATAAAATTTCATCTACAAAATTTTAAGCTACAAATGAAATATCATTTTTGAACAAAATCACCGTTTTGGTTGTTTTCTTCTTCTATGGTTTGGTTTATCCAACATGATTACATAGCAAAACCCTACAAGAATAGATGTACAAATTTGAGTGAGGCATCAAAGATCAATTTTACATCGAAATTAATTGGCTATAATGGTTTCTTGATACTCACATACACTTACAGATCTATAGAGGAGAAAGGATACAAAAACTTCAACAACTAAGGTAGTAGAACCATAATAGTTCCGCAACATTTCAAAACTCGTGATCTTTCACAATATCAACCAAGGTTTCCTAATGATAATCATTAGGAAACCTGGGTTAACATTGTTAAAGTTCATTACTCCCTAAACGTTGCAGAACTTTTACGGGTCCACTACCTTAAATCATAACTGCTGAAATGTTGTGGATCTAGTACATGTACCTTAAACATAAACATGCTGGCAAGATTCTGACAGGATAATTTATAAGGCCTTTCCAGGGATCATGGTATAAGCCTCACAAGTATCCAGAACACCCAAAATTAGCTTTTGTGAGTCCAATGCACAATAAGCTTTTGTGAGTCCAATGCAAATTAAGCTCTTGTGAGTCCAATGGACGTTCTTGGACGCAACTTCAGAAAAGAATTCAAGACTTTGGAATAGTCATCAATTCTTTTCTGAAATAGAGATTGAGTGGCGTCTGTGGTCTAGAGGTAGAGAGTCGGCCCCTCGACCCAAAGATCCCGAGTTGGATCCCGGGAGTGGCTATCGATCTTGGTTTTTTAATTGGCCCACTTGCGAGAACTGGTTTATTTCAAGGAAGCAGAATCGAGAGGGATTAACCAAAGTTGTAAGAACTTGTTTCCCAATGGATGTTAAATAAATAGGTTTAAACCAGAATCAAGGCTGTCAAAAACAGTGTTTACTTTACATAAAGAGTAATGAATATTCTTTGATACTTCAATACTTTCATGAGGGACTCCCAAGCTTTAACAAGTACCCTTAACTAGAGAGCCATGAATGGCTTGAGTTGCTCCACAGGCTTGAAATTCTTGTAATAGCCAATAAAAGTTTTGACTAGATTTTTAGATATTTTGGGTTCTACTGATGTTCAAAATTTCTACTATATAACATATAGGGAAATGACGTCCAACTTAAAAGACATATTTTTCATCCAATCACAATAATATTTGGCTGCATGATAATGGGTCACCCAAGGATCATAGTAATAATGCTTGATTGATATCCATCAGTAATATACTGAGAAAATGATTTTCAAAATATCCACCATGTAACATATAGAAAAATGACCTCCGCCCATAAAATCCATATATTTCACCCGGTCACAATAATTTTTCCTAGACTGATAAAGGGTCACCCAAGGATCATCATGTAAAATTAAATTGGTATCCATCCATAAGAATCTGAGAAAACTCACTTTTTACCATATTTGGAAATTAGCCATGCCCATTAAATCCATGTTTTCATTTTATCAAAATTTCTTGAACAACTTTGATAGAGGGTCACCCAAGGATCATACCTGTGAAGTTTGGTTGAAATTCATCTAGTAGTTTCTGAGGAGAAGATTTTTAAAGAAAAAGTTTACGACCAGTAGCACCAACGGACGGACGGACACAATGCCATGAAAATAGCCCCAGTGGCCTTTGGCCAGTGGAGCTAAAAACCTGAAATTAGGTTCCCTAGGATCCTTATCTGAAGATGTCAAACTAAAACTGTGACTAAATACATACCAGGAGCAAACTTGGTTTCCCCGACAAATCGGACAGTCCCTTTTCTCTGGCCTGCCACCACGACTCTGTCCCCTACTTCAATCTCTGCCAGCGAGGATATGGAAGATGCTCTGGACTTACTCAAACCTGTAACACAGACAAGGGAGGTAATTACAGCATCTTCTTGCAAGACAATATTTCTTATGCAAAGTTACAGTAATTCTTATTTACAGTAACAATATATCTTATACACAGTTTGAATATTTCTTATACACAGTTATCATTTTACCCTTATACTTTTTAATTTTTAATTTTGTTTCTGACAAATTGTCAGTTTTTTGAAATTCCAACCATGTGTGCCCGCAATAATTTTAAGTCAAAAGTAGGCATTATAGGCCAAGATCAAAGTGCATGTCAATTCGTGAGATATTTCAATCAGGCTTGAGTTATTTTCCCCACCAGGAATGGGGAATTCCCATGCCCGACTTGTCCAACATGGGCTTTTCCACTTGCATGCAAGTACAATTTCCTGGCCACTTGTCGGCAGACAAGTAAATACCAGAGCAAAGCTTGGAACAGAACTGATAAAAACTAGGAGAAAAATTATTCTAATGTTTGTATCAAATGGTACTAAACATTGTCTTTAATGAATAAAATGCTGGCTTACAGCATTTTCTTTATTAAAACAATGAATTCTCTATATTTATCAATCCATTTTTTGCAGACAGGGTAATTTTGATCCTGGACAAGTAGGAAATGGACTTTGTCCAAGGACAAGTGGAGAAAATTCAGATTTCCCAACCCCTGCCCACAATAATAAAGTAGAAAGTAGACAGTGAAGGCTAAGATGCTTGAATTTTTTTTTTTTTTTTTTTTTTTTTGGGGGGGGGGGGGGGGATGAAATAGATATTGTTTGTATCAAGAAATATCTCCCTTTCCCACAATATATTTTTCCATATTTAATTGTTAAATTTCAAAGCACATCCATTTTTCATTTTTGTCTTACACCTCCTTGATCTTGGACAAGTCTAAACTTTCAATTGGGAAGTTTAAACATTACCAATTTATATAAGTGTACTTTAATCTTTATAATAAAACCTTCTTATTTATCAATATTCAATCAAATATGTAACAAGATCTAGTAGTTCTATTAAGCCATTTTCCTTCTATTCTAAATGGTTTGATGAAATTCCATAAACTTCATTCTCAAGAACTAATGACGGCTTTCCCATGTATAAATCATTTGAATTAATAAAATTTCAAAATCCATTAAATGACTGAAATCATTGCTTGGTGTATGCATAACTAATATTTGAACATCAGATCTAATCATTTACTGAAAATCTAAGCATATTATTTGCATCAATGAAATTTCAACATCTACTTCAGGACTTCAAGAATGTGCAAGAATGAGATTTCAAAATCATTTTATTTAATAAACTAGAAAGCCATGAATGGCTTGAGTCGCTCCACAGGCTTGAAATTCTTGTAAAAGCAAATAAATGTTTTGACTAGATTTTTAGATATTTGGGGTTCTACTGATGTTGAAAATGATTTTCAAAGTTTCCACTATATAACATACAGAGAACTGACCTCTGCTATAAAAAGACATATTTTTCATCAAATCAAAATTATTTTTGGCTGCATGATAATGGGTCACCCAAAGATCATACCAAAAATGTTTGATTGATATCCATCAGTTACATTTTGAGAAAATGTTTTTCATAGTTTTCACTATTTAACCCTTTCCTGTTTTACAAAATTTTGGACCTGTCAAAATTAAAAGATTTTGCAGACGAAAATTTAAAGTGGTTTAATTTGAAAAATAACCATTCAGTAGGGTAGAAAATAGTGTGGAAAAAGAAGAAATTGCTTGTCAGAAGCAATTTCTCCTTTTTTCACAATGTTTTCTTAATCATAAAATCACAGGCACGTAAAAAGCAGTGATTAAACAGCAAAGGGTTAACATATTGAGAATTGACCTCCACCCATAAAATGTATATTTTTCATCCAATCAAAATAATTTTTGGTACACTGATAAAGGGTCACTCAGGGATCATTCCAGTGAAATTTAGTTGATATCCAAAAATTACATTCTGAGAAAATAATTTTCAGATATTCCACTATACAACATATAGAGAAATGACCTCCGCCCATAAAATGCATATTTTTCATCCAATCACAATGATTTCTTGTAGACTGATAAAGGGTCACTCAAAGATCATACCAGTGAACTTTGGTTGATATCCATCAGTTACATTCTGAGAAAATGATTTTCAAAGTTTCCACTATATAACATATAGAGAAATGACCTTCGCCCATAAAATGCATATTTACCATCTGATCACAATGATTTTTTGTAGACTGATAAAGGGTCACCCAAGGATTATTCATGTAAAATTTAATTGGTATCCATTGATTAGAACCTGAGAAAACTCACTTTTTACCATATTTGGAAATTAGCCACGCCCATTAAATCCATGGTTTTCATTGGATCAAAATTTCTTGAACAACTTTGAAAGAGGGTCACCCAAGGATCATTCCTGTGAAGTTTGGTTGAAATCCATCCAGTAGTTTCTGAGGAGAAGATTTTTAAAGAAAAGTTTACGACCAGTAGCACCAACGGACGGACGGACGGACGCACGACGGACACAACACCATGACAATAGCCCCAGTGGCTTTCAGCCAGTGGAGCTAAAAAACTATGCCTACAATATGCACCAATACTATTTCAACATCAATTTTTGACTGAAATCTATGCACACAATATGCACCATTAAGATTTCAACATCAATTTTCGACTGAAATCTATGCATACAATATGCATAAATGGGCTTTCAACATCAATTTTTTTATTCAAATATATGCTTGTAATATGCATCAATAAGATTTCAACATCAAATTTTGACTGATATCTAAGCACGCAAGATGCATCAATGATTGTTGAAAATCTATTTCAAGACAGAAATCTATGCATACAATAGGTATGAGATTTCAACATCAATAATTTACTGAAATCTAAGCATGCAATGAGATTTCATCAATATGCATTATTCATTTTTCAAAATCTTTTTCAGTGACAGTAATCTTTGCTTGATAAATTAACATTTTTTACTTAAATCTAAGCATGCTAAATGCATAATAAATATCAGTTTAATGCCTAGAATCTGAACATACTGCATGTATTATATAACATTTAAATTAGCCTGTGCATGTCATTTCCAACAATTTCTCATGTGCGCAAAGCAAAGCTTCTGGCCAGCCTGTGCAGGCGCACAGTCTGACCAGAGTCTTCACTATGCACTTTTTAGATAGTTAAGGTCTTAATTCCTCCCCAGGCAGTCAGCATATATTCTTATTTCATTGTGTCGTTGTCTACGCTGCTCTAAGTTTGTGCCTCGTGTACATTTGAATTTGTTGGAAATGTCATGCACAGGCTCTAATATAACAGAACTTGCATGCAAACTAAACTCTGTGTTAACTGATATAATTCTTCCATAATTTTCCTTAAAAGCTCCTCTTCTTATACTAGCCCCAGCCAATACATGCAATTATTATAGTATGTTTGACTTCAATAAGGACCAAAATTCGCCTAAATTCATTGACACAAATTGATGAAATCTACATTTTTTGCAGTATCAATTTTCCAATCCAATACATAAAGATATTTGTTTTTCAAATATTTGCAGGTAAAATATTGATTTTGTCCGTCTGTCTTCATGATTACTCCCAGACTACCAAAAATCCCCGGTAATGGTTTCCGTAATTAATAAAACATTTAAATGGCCCTCCAAAAATAATTCTTATTTTCATAGAGATTAAATTAAAGGTTTTTTTATTTAGATAGTTGTTGTTTTATTCAATTAAGTATTTTCTTTATAAAATTTTTTTCCAGAGTAATTGCCTTACAGGAAAATCATTTCCTTTTTTTCCTTAGATGAACCCAACATTGCATTTTTTCTGACCAATAAAGAGAATTACGCAACATATACAATTATAAAATGAAGTGATGAGGAAGACCCAGTAAGCAGGTGGGTAATAAGGGCTTGGGGGTAATAATCACATGATATTTAGACATCATTGTTGATCCACTTATAAGCATTTCCAAATCTCTGGAATTATGGACATTTATTCTGTCAAGGTCTAAAGCCATGTATTACTATAAACCGTTTTTAATTTTTTGTGCTACAAAAGAGGCTGCATCACTGCTCATGCTTCTGATCAAAGATGGTGATCATTAACTAGACGGACAACAAGAATTCCACAGTCATAATATACGCTGCTTGACAAAATTTTCAACACAGGTCGTTTTTCTGTTGATTCAGCATAGTATCACACAATCCTGTCAATAAGTGAATGGTCACATGATGAGAAACATTTTGTGAAAATTCCATGCAAATCCCTCCATCATTGCGAGAGGAGTTATGTTAACAAGAATCAGACATATGGATAGAGAATAATTTATGGTAGAAATATATGAACAACTTTGACAATGTAGAACAAGAGGACCCTGAGGGCCCTAAATCGCTCACCTGATATTTCAAGTAAATTATCATTAAGACTCCATTTCCTATGATATGGCATGAACCTTCCCATTTTCAACTGAGTTCATTCTTGTGACCTGGCAAACATTTTGATCAAGTTTCATGAAGATTGGACTATATTTGTGGCGTTTGGAGCTCTTACGAGAAAATTGTCATTAAGGCCCCTTTTCCCGTGATATGGGATGTATACTTCCCATTTTCAAATGAGTTCATCCTCATGACCTAACAAACATTCTGACAAAGTTTCATGATGATTGGACCATATTTGTGGCTTCTAGAGACTAAACAAAAAAATTGTCAATAAGACGCCTTTTCCTATGATATGGCACCGATCCTTCCCATTTTCAATAGACTTCATCCTCATGACCTTACAAACATTCTGACCAAGTTTCATGAAGATTGGACCATATTTGTGGCTTCTAGAGTGAAAACAAGAAATTTGTCATTAAGGCCCCTTTTCCCGTGATATGGCACGGATCCTTTCCATTTGAGCAATTTTCATAAAGGACCACCCAAGGAATATTTCTGCCAAGTTTGGTTGATTTTGACCCATAAGTTTAGGAGGAGATGTCCTTTAAAGATATTGTTGACAAAATTGTCATTAAGGCCCCTTTTTCCGTGAAATTGCACAGATCCTTCCCATTTTCAATAGACTTCATCCTCATGACCTAACAAACATTCTGACCAAGTTTCATGAAGATTGGACCATATTTGTGGCTTCTAGAGTGAAAACAAGAAATTTGTCATTAAGGCCCCTTTTCATGTGATATGGCACGGACCCTTTCCATTTGAGCAATTTTCATAAGGAACCACCCAAGGAATATTTCTGCCAAGTTTGGTTGATTTTGACCCATAAGTTTAGGAGGAGATGTCGTTTAAAAATATTGTTGACAAAATTGTCATTAAGGCGCCTTTTTCCGTGAAATGGCAAGGATCCTTCCCATTTTCAATAGACTTCATCCTCATGACCTAACAAACATTCTGACCAAGTTTCATGAAGATTGGACCATATTTGTGGCTTCTAGAGTGAAAACAAGAAATTTGTCATTAAGGCCCCTTTTCCCGTGATATGGCACGGATCCTTTCCATTTGAGCAATTTTCATAAAGGACCACCCAAGGAATATTTCTGCCAAGTTTGGTTGATTTTGACCCATAAATTTAGGAGGAGATGTCGTTTAAAGATATTGTTGACAAAATTGTCATTAAGGCGCCT
The DNA here is from genome assembly GCA_948146395.1 of Fragum whitleyi. Taxonomy (NCBI): domain Eukaryota; kingdom Metazoa; phylum Mollusca; class Bivalvia; order Cardiida; family Cardiidae; genus Fragum; species Fragum whitleyi. The sequence goes on from OX411548.1 coordinate 72,243,836, forward strand.
TTTTCTGTGAAATGGCACAGATCCTTCCCATTTTCAATAGACTTCATCCTCATGACCTAACAAACATTCTGACCAAGTTTCATGAAGATTGGACCATATTTGTGGCTTCTAGAGTGAAAACAAGAAATTTGTCATTAAGGCCCCTTTTCCCGTGATATGGTACGGATCCTTTCCATTTGAGCAATTTTCATAAGGAACCACCCAAGGAATATTTCTGCCAAGTTTGGTAGATTTTGACCCATAAGTTAAGGAGGAGATGTCGTTTAAAGATATTGTTGACAAAATTGTCATTAAGGCGCCTTTTTCCGTGAAATGGCACAGATCCTTCCCATTTTCAATAGACTTCATCCTCATGACCTAACAAACATTCTGACCAAGTTTCATGAAGATTGGACCATATTTGTGGCTTCTAGAGTGAAAACAAGAAATTTGTCATTAAGGCCCCTTTTCCCATGATATGGCACGGATCCTTTCCATTTGAGCAATTTTCATAAGGGACCACCCAAGGAATATTTCTGCCAAGTTTGGTTGATTTTGACCCATAAGTTAAGGAGGAGATGTCGTTTAAAGAAAAAGTTGACGCCGTGACGGACAGACGGACAGATGAACAGACGGACGCCGGACAACGATCGATCACAATAGCTCCCTTGAGCACTTCGTGCTCAGGTGAGCTAAAAATTATTATTTTGAAATCAGTTTACCTCTGCCCCCCCCCCCCCTTTTTAAAAATAAACAAGAGGACCAAGATGGTCCTAGATCGCTCACCTGAGTCTCTTTGACCCCTGGGACATCACATTAACTAGATAGGCAGATGTCAAAAAGAAGATAATTGCCTAAGATTGATACCATGGAACATTTTCAGTGAAGAGCAAGACAGATATGCCTTTTTGCTCTTTGATTCTATGTAAAAAGGGATGCACCCGGCTGGACCCCAAATGTGACCCCAGGGTCTTGATATGACCAAACTTGGAAGAAGTCCATAAGATGATGCTACATACTAAATATAGAAGCTGTCTGCCTACTGGTTTCAGAGAAGAAGATTTTTGAATGTTTTCCTATTTTCACCCTTTGTGCTCAGATGAGCTGAAAGGGATGCACCTGGTCGGAGCCCAAATATGACCGAAGGGTCTTTATATGAACAAACTTGGTAGAGGTCTACAAGATGATGCTACATACAAAATATGAAAGCTGTCTGCCTTCTGGTTTCATAGGAAAAAGATTTTTGAAGATTTTTGTTTTTTTACCCTTCGTGCTCATAAAAGATAAAGGGATGCACCCGTGCAAAGCTCAAATATGACCCAAGGGTCTTGATATGGACAAACTTGGTACAGGCCCACTAGGTGATGCTACATACCAAATATGAAAGCTGTGTGCCATCTGGTTTCAGAGAAGAAGATTTTTAAAGATTTTCGCTCTTTGATTCTATGTAAAAAGGGTTGGGCCCTGGCAAAGCCCAAATATGACCCCAGGGTCTTGATATGAACAATCTTGGTAGAGGTCCACTAGATGATGCTACATACCAAATATGAAAGCTGTCTCCCTTATGGTTTCAGAGAAGAAGATTTTTAAAGATTTTCATATTTTCACCCTTTTTGTTAAGGGTAAAGGGAAAGTTAAAAGTGGATTTCATTTATTTGAACAACTTTGGTAGAGCTTGACCCAAGGAACATCACTGCCAAGTTTCATCAAGATTGGCCCACTGGTTTAGGCCCACTGGTTTAAAGAAATTGTGGACGATGCACGACGGACGACGCACGACTGACGACGGACATTCTACAATCACAATAGCTCACCTTGAGCACTTTGTGCTCAGGTGAGCTAAAAAATAAATGGATCTATCCAATCCATAACCTTATCATGGGGCTCACCAGATAAATTCCTATGTCTTGCCCCATAAACTTTTCCATCTCAAGTCACCAACCATCTATTCTCTATATTTCATGTTGTTATTTTTTTTGTTTTGACAAAAACAATATACACAATAAAGAAATCACTTGAAACATGCAATTTCTACCCCTTCCACAATGTTTTCCAAAGCTTTTTTCATGAGCATCCTGAGAAAATATTTAAGTATGCCTCAAGAAATGGTTGATTGATTTTTTGACAGATTAACAGTTTCTACAAGAGAGTTTTGTTGTTGGAAGAAAAATCTAAGAAGAAATATAGAGAAATTCCATTCTGATCTTATTAAAAAAATAGAACAATAGGCCAAAGAGGGCCTGTATCGCTCCACTGGCTTTAAAATCTTTAGACTTTCATTAAATAAAGCTTACTTTAAATGAATACATTAACACTCTGAAATCTCCTAAGACCTATTTAATAATGATTAACTGGTTCTGGTCCATATTGCACCAAAATACTCAATCACAATGAACCTGCAACCCTTTACCCATCTTGTTAAAACATAAGGTTCAGAAGGAGATGTCGTTCAAAGATTTTGGGCTCAAAATAGGCCCCGCATCCCACGCCCTTATTTAAGAACCAATGAAAATTTCATGAACAATTTAAGTGAATAGTCATCCAAGAAACATTCGGGTAAAGTCTCATTGAAATTGGCTAAGTGGTTCCGGAGGAGATATCGTTCAAAGATTTTGGCCTCAAAATAAGCCCCGCCCTGCCACACCCAAATTTATGGGCCAATCAAAATTTAGCAAATAATTTTTGAAAAGAGACACTCAAGGAACATTCTGGTAAAGTTTCATTGATATCAGCCAAGTGGTTCAGGAAAAATTGTCATTCAATAATTTCGGGCTCAAAATAGGCCCCGCCCTGCCACGCCCAAATCTATGGGCCAATCAAAATTTCTTGAATAATTTAAGTAGAGGGGCACCCAAGGAACATCCATGCCAAGTTTTATTGAAATCAGCCTAATGGTTTTGGAGGAGAAGATTTTTAAAGATTTCAAAGTGAAAAAATGCCACGCCCTGCATCGCCCAAAATTGGGGGCCAATCAAATTTCTTTGAACAATTTAAGAAGAGGGCCACCCAAGGATCATTCTACCAAGTTTGGTTAAAATCGGCCCATTGGTTTGGGAAGAGAAGATGTTTAAAGAAAAAGTTTACGCACGGACGCACGATAGACACTCCGCCATGACAATAGCTCGTTGGCCAGTGGAGCTAAAAATAGCATAGAACTTTTCACTTTCCACTTTTATTTTTGATTTTATTCTGACTACAGGATTTAAGGCATTTTATTTTATTTCCTTCTCCAACCCTTTGTCTTGTTAGATTTGTCCTGTGAACCAGAAAATATAATAGCAATGGCCCTTTGATTGGTAAGATGAGTTTGACAAAACATCAAGGCTCTTTTAATAACATTTCTATTCTAGACTCGGTTAACCTTTGTCATCCTGAACCAGCTTTGGCAGGAGGTATGGACAACCATAGCCTGCACATATGTGCAGTCTGATCTTAGTTCATACAACCTGATTTTCCTTTTTAAACCAGAAAGGTTTCAGAAATTATACCTTCAAAATCAAATGCTGACTCACAAGTAGGAAATACAGAACTTTCAGCACTTCAATTTATATATAATTTTGCTTAGGTTTTTCATTCAGCATGACAAGGGTTAAGATTAGATTTTCTTTAATGCTTTTTGATGGTAATTGAGAAATAACGGTAGATTATTACTTGATAATCTCACAGCCAAAGCAGTGAAATTATCAAACACTTACACCCTGCTTTTGTGCATTTCATCCAATCTGACGTCATCTATGTGGTGCGAAATAAGTGACGTCACAATGAAGGTTCATAGCAATCACATGCAAAAAGACACTCATTTACGAAAATATGTCCTAGAAATTTCACATTTTGTCTCATTTTTGCAATAAAGAAATAGAATAATCATTTGTTTTTTCGAGTAGGATCGATTACTATTTCATTTTGTGAAAAACAAAAGCTATATTTTTTACTTGGGCCACTCATGAAAATATAGCTTTTGATGTTCACTCTATGAATATAAATCGATCTTACACCAAAACAAAAAATTATCCTGCATGTCTTTTAGAAAGTCAGGGAACAGATCCTATATATAAAATGGTGATATAAAAACAATTGACATTGCAGACCACTGTAAAAAGTTAGTAGACTTTGGCATGCAATTATGTTCAACACAATATATCTATGTCACCTGTCGACCTTCTGTTAGGGTTTGATGTACCGGCCTTGTCAGACTTTCCTGTGTGCAAAACAACCATGTAATAAAATATGTGTGCAATGGAAAGGCCAACATTTTTTTTCTTTTTTTTTTGTATAACATTATTATCTTTGATAGAAATATCAGTTATGGACTTTTTAAAGCCTAAATTGCTCTTTAGGCTTTTTAGCAACTGTTCAATGTAAGGTTATGATATAAATAGTGTTGGGCAATCGGTTTACTATCACAATCGCTAATCGATTTTTAGTTGGAAGAGTAAATCAACTAATGATCGATTGTATAATCGTTTCTTAGAAAATAATACAGCACTCCCAGTATCATTCCTTTGAAGAAAAGAATATGACAGTTTAGTTAAAACTCATGACCTAAGGACTCATCCTGCAGATTTTTTTACCAACTCCATGGCTCAGCATGGAACAGTTGTAACTGCCAATCAACATATAGGCAGTTACAACTGCTAAGGGTTGAGCCATCGATCTGAAATATATGGCTTTCATTTATATGTTAGGAACTGATAAATCGATTATGAACTTTCTTTGTCGATTATCACAATTGAGCATGTGCAGGACATTTCCAACAAATTCAAAAGTGCGCCAAATAAAGACTTAGGCCAGCCTGTGCATCGGCAAAGTCTGCCCTTAGTCTTCACATTGCATTTTGTAGATAGATAAGGTCTCAAAGTTTCTTTAGACAGTCAGATAATCCTATAATTACACTACGTGACTGTCTAGGCTGTTCAATGTTTCTACTTCATGCGCATGTCAAATTGTTGGAAATGTCATGCACAGGCTCAATTGGAAGCCCAAACCAACTGATTATCAATTATAAACGATTAATCTGCTCATCACTAAAAATGAGCCCACACATAACATTACCAACAATTACACATGTGTGCAAAATGAATACTCAGATCAGCCTGTGCAGCTGCACAGTCTGATCAGAGGTTTCACTGTGCACTTTATAGATAGCTCTGGACTTCAAATCTCTTCTCAAAAACAGAGGATATTCCTATGTGGTTGTTTAGACAACTCAATGTATATATTACACATAGATGAAATTTTGGGAACTGTCAGGCACAGGCTCATATATGATTCTACCTATCTGGCATTATCACATGTTTATAAAGTTTATAATTTAATTCTAGTTGATTTCATCAGATTTTGCAAATTCTGATTGGCTGATAAATTGCTTTAATTTCTCAATGAAATAAATTTTGATAATGCCGCTATTTTGTAAGCTTACGCAAAAAGTAGTCCAATAAGAAAACTGCTTTAATGTTGACAAATCTTTATATTTTTTGCTTAATGATATCAAATAATACAAGGTGCCAAATTGTCACAAGATACGCCCGTCACACTGCTTAGTATTAACTGGGGATTTGAATAGAACTGAGGTTATTTTGAATGAATAATTTTTGCACCCATGAAGTTTCATGATCCTAGCTATTATACTTTTAGAGATATACTCTGGACAAGATTTTAGTATGAAAAACAACAATGGGCAATAACTCAAAAAATAGGCCAGGTAGAATTATGGTTCTTGTACACTGCACTCCCCCTTGATGACATCTATACCCCCATGAAGTTTCATGATCCTAGCTATTATACTTTAAGAGACATACTCCGGACAAGATTCATGTCTGAAAAACAACAAAGGGCAATAACTAAAAAAATAGGCCAGGCAGAGTTATGGTTATTGTACACTGCACTCCCCCTTGGTGATATCTATACACCCATGCAGTTTAATGATCCTAGCTATTATACTTTAAGAGATATACTCCGGACAAGATTCAAGTCTAAAAAACAACAAAGGGCAATAACTCAAAAAATAGGCCAGGTAGAGTTATGGTTCTTGTGCACTGCACTCCCCCTTGGTGAGATCTATACACCTATGAAGTTTCATGATCCTAGCTTCTATACTTTAAGAGATATACTCCAGACAAGATTCAAGTCTGAAAAACAACAAAGGGCAATAACTCAAAAAATAGGTCAGGTAGAGTTGTGGTTCTTGTGCACTGCACTCCCCCTTGGTAAGATCTATACACCCATGTAGTTTCATGATCCTAGCTATTATACTTTTAGAGATATACTCTGGACAAGATTTTAGTATGAAAAACAACAATGGGCAATAACTCAAAAAATAGGCCAGGTAGAATTATGGTTCTTGTACACTGCACTCCCCCTTGATGACATCTATACCCCCATGAAGTTTCATGATCCTAGCTATTATACTTTAAGAGACATACTCCGGACAAGATTCATGTCTGAAAAACAACAAAGGGCAATAACTAAAAAAAATAGGCCAGGCAGAGTTATGGTTATTGTACACTGCACTCCCCCTTGGTGATATCTATACACCCATGCAGTTTAATGATCCTAGCTATTATACTTTAAGAGATATACTCCGGACAAGATTCAAGTCTAAAAAACAACAAAGGGCAATAACTCAAAAAATAGGCCAGGTAGAGTTATGGTTCTTGTGCACTGCACTCCCCCTTGGTGAGATCTATACACCTATGAAGTTTCATGATCCTAGCTTCTATACTTTAAGAGATATACTCCAGACAAGATTCAAGTCTGAAAAACAACAAAGGGCAATAACTCAAAAAATAGGTCAGGTAGAGTTGTGGTTCTTGTGCACTGCACTCCCCCTTGGTAAGATCTATACACCCATGTAGTTTCATGATCCTAGCTATTATACTTTTAGAGATATACTCCGGACAAGATTCTAGTCTGAAAAACAACAAAGGGCAATAACTCAAAAAATAGGCCAGGTAGAGTTATGGTTCTTGTGCACTGCACTCCCCCTTGGTGAGATCTATACACCCATGAAGTTTCATGATCCTAGCTATTATACTTTTAGAGATATACTCCGGACAAGATTCAAGTCTGAAAAACAACAAAGGGCAATAACTCAAAAAATAGGCCCTGTAGAGTTGTGGTTCTTGTGCACTGCACTCCCCCTTGGTGACATCTATACACCTATGAAGTTTCATGATCCTAGCTTTTATACTTTATGAGATATACTCCGGACAAGATTCAAGTCTGAAAAACAACAAAGGGCAATAACTAAAAAAATAGGCCAGGTAGAGTTGTGGTTCTTGTGCACTGCACTCCCCCTTGGTGAGATCTATACACCCATGAAGTTTCATGATCCTAGCTATTATACTTTTAGAGATATAATCCGGACAAGATTCAAGTCTGAAAAACAACAAAGGGCAATAACTCAAAAAATAGGCCAGGTAGAGTTATGGTTCTTGTGCACTGCACTCCGCAATGATGAGAAGAATATAATTGCCAAGTTTGAAGTCCATCGGACTTCAAGTGACAGAATTATGCTCCGGACAAAGAAGTGGACGCCGCCGGACGCCCGGACGCCCGACGCCGGACGCCGGACGTCACGGGTGATCCCATAATACGTCCCGTCTTCGACGGGCGTATAAAAATATGAAGATAATAATTGTTAATTTCATACATGTATGAAACTAAAATCCTTATCACACTCATGTATGAATCCACTTTGCATTTTATCAGTGTGGTAAGGTTTTTGTTTCATAGCTCCATGAAATCAACAAATACTCTCTTCATCTCGTAAGTGATAAATAAGTTCTTGAAACACTTTTTATGCTAAATTCAAACTTAAAATGACCCTGACCTTGACCTCACACAAATATGTCTTAATATTAAATTTTAAAACTGTATCTATAAAAGTCTTGTCTAATCTAAAAGCAGGTGTTCTGAAATATTTTAAAGTCTACAAGTGACAATCACAAACTGTCTTCGTATCAAAAACCAACTGTCTGTTCTTTATCATAAGCATTTTTTTGTCAAAATAAATAGTATTATTTTTTTCTGATATTGAAGTAACATTGGTATTGCTATAAGTCTCATTTTTAGAAAAAAGCTAACCTTTACTTTGTGAAAATAATAGATTTTGTTTTCTTGAGATTTTTCACATGTCCATGGACAACTAAGCAATGAAAATCTGCTTGTCCGTGCAGCTTCATGGACAAGTGGGACAACTCAGGCAGCTTATTTCAGAACCGCTGCTAAAAGTCAACAGTAATATGATAAATGCCCCTGATCTCAGTCAGCAATGTACAGCCATTGAAATGAACAATGTCTCCCATGCTATTTACGTATTAAGAAATGATGCTTTAATGTATCTATGAATGCCTTAACATTTAACATGCAACTGCTTACCATATCAATTTGTTTGCTACTCAAGGCAAAGAAAGGATTTATTTGGGCGGTCTAAACCAAGGGCTCAACTCCCGTTAAGCAATTTACGCAAATGTGTAAAAGAAATAATTCTCTGTTGAAAAATATTGTTGATGAATTATCGTAACATAGGAACTACAGCTTATTTAGGCTATAGTTACGATGTTTTGACTATTCACCAATGCTTAAATCATAAAAAAGGAGAAGACGCTGGACATTCATCCTTTGTCACAGTTCTCATATTGCCTTTATCCTATATATTCTTTAGTTGTCACCTTCTGAGTGTGTATAAATTTCAAAATCCTAGATACACCTATGTAAACATCATAACTATGAATTTTATTATATAATGTTCATATTTTTAATTGGAGCTTACAGAAATCAATGGCCAGAAGGTTAATGCTAGAACTTCATGATGTATACAGATATAAATGAGCATGAAAATGTATGATATCTCACATGCTATTAAGGTATGATAGACGATGCTATTGAAAAGTTGTGAATGCCAAACATGCAGCTGATAGCCATATCAATTTGTTGGTAATTTTAGGCATATGAGTAGCTAATTGTTTCAGGAAAGCCTAAATATCAAGACTAGATAATATTTTTCATAAATTGAATCCTACATACATAAATGATCATAAGGTTAATGCTGGAAATAATGATGTATATAGAGATACGTGAGTATGAACAGTATATAAATTGGACTGTACTGACATTGCAAGGCCAAATCCTTGAAGTCAAGTTATAATTTTGCATCATCCAAAATTGAGAGGGTTGAAAGATTACTTTGTAAGGTTTTAAAAGGTTGATTGACCCTTGTCATGCTTAACCAAATATCATTCTCTTTTTGGCAAGAGGTATTATAGACAAGAATCAGCCTGCACATCATGGGAAGAATTAACTTGAGGTAGTGAATACATTATGTTCCCAAACATTTTGGAATTATTGAACTTTAACAGTGATAATTCAGGTTTCCTTATGATTTCATAAGGCAACCTTGGTCAATATTCTGAAAGACCATGAGTTCCAAAATATTGAAGAACTATTACAGGTCCACAGGCTAGAAATGATTAAGTTCACGACGATAAGCATATCCCATGATTTTTCTTTATCAGCAATGGTTATAACAAAGCATGCCTGCATGCCATAGACTCTTTATTCTCTATTTGCTAAATGGTAAAACATTCACCTGTAAATTATGAGAAACAAAATAATTTTGAAACCATTTTCTTCTGTGTGCCATAAGCATCAAAGAGGTGAGTGTATGCAACCCGTATCTACATTTGGTGTGACATAGGTATAAAATATTTTATTCTCGAATCTATTTTAGGTGCAACTTAAGAAATCAAGTATAAGGTACCTACGGTTTAATAGGTATGAAAAAAGCAATTATATGATATTAGAATAAACTTTTGGTATAAAATATTAAAAGATCTAAGAATACACTTGATGTCACAATTTTGGGTGTGATATAAGAACTAAATACACACCAGGGGCCCGTTTTACTAAATATCTTACAATCATTTTTGCGCAATTTAAAGATTAAAGTTGCTCCTACAGTAGTAACTAAATATGGAATTTGCCATGCATCATCATATTGGAATCATCTTTAGAAGAAGACTCCAATGAGAAATTGCAAGACATTATCTAACAATGAATAAAAACACCAGGTACAATTTTTTTATTTTGACTTACGATCAATGTTTTTGTAAGATGTTTAGTAAAACGGGACCCAGGTGTATTGATTTTGGGAGTGACAAAGGTTAGAAATATAATTACAGCTGTACACCATTTTCTACCATTGGTGTGACACAAGAAACAAACACATTTTTACCTGTATCTACTTTAGGCGTGACATGAGACACATCCACGCTACCCTGATTGACAAGCGGAGGTTTGGTCGGACTTGGTGACGGTCGTTGAACACTGCCTGGCTTTGATAACTTACTGACTGGGGCAAATATACCTGAAATATCATTAATATCAAATACAATAAACATTCTATTTAACATAAATGCTTTAAGTAAAGTCCATTATCTATTAGTAGACATCAAAGTTGACACAATTTTGATCCTTAGCATTCAAACAGTTTGATGAGGTTCTTAGTTTCACACCTGTATGAAATCAACAAATATTCTCTTCATCTCTTAAAACAAGATCACTCCCTCTACCTGGATCTCTTGGCATTTATTTATGAAAAAGTTTCATATTTGCATTCATGTGTCAAAGAATAAATTCTGATGTAGGAGTTATACGCAAAGGGCAAGATGCGAGGGCAGAGCCCAAAGATTTGGCTTCGCATAAAAGTCCTCCCCCATCAGAATTTATTCCTGGACACATTAGCGTGAAAATAAAATTACATCCATTATAACAGAATCACAATTCTGGAATAAGTTAGGTTACCCTTTTCTGGGTGTAAAATAGTAAAATTACATTTTCAGGATGTTCAGATGATGAATAAGTAATGATATTGACGTTGGCAGAATTTCACAGAAGACAATGCACCTCTTTGAGCAAGTGAGTTATACGACGTCAAGCCATTAATGTTCTTGCTAAAGATGACATATGAGGTCATAAATGGGTGGAGCTATCTGTGTACAAGGTAAAAAACATGATATATGAATCTTATTGCAAATAAAGTTCCATGTAATTCTTCTTATTTCATATATGCGTTTTACGCCATCGTGATATACTAGAGCATTTAAGGTAATATTTTATAGTTGTGAGACTACAGTGATATTACCTTTTCTGGGCGGACAAGTAAAATATGAGATTCCTCCTATACTTCCATCATTTTTACCAGCTTCATCATCCAGTTCAATACCAGCCCATAATCCACTGGCAAATTCTGTTGGTCCACAATATCGTAATGTTCCCATCTACAATAGCAAAAATATATTGTCTTTTATTTAATATATAACCCATTACAACCTAGATTGAATTCCTCCTTTTTGATACACTGAAAGAAAAAATACATAAAGAAGCATTTAGACAAAATTTCTCCTTTTATTGCATTTTTCTTCAATATTTGATACTAACTGTTTCAATTTTTGATTTTTTTATATGGGGTTTAATACTACTTTAAATAATTTCTTAGTTTTATCTTATAACTATACAAATATCCGTATGATAACATACCATATGATTTTTTTTTTTGATATCATATAGTTATTTTAAGAACAATGATATAATGTGGTTATTTTAAGAAACTCTCATTTCAGTTAGAAACATTGACGAAAACAAGGAGAATAGGGGTTATAAGATAAATATAATATGTACTTAGTTTATTGTATGAAAAAAATATCCAACTCAGTTGTGAGAATTGAAAATTGTCTCGGCAGAGCCTCGACAATTATCAATTCTCCCAAACTCGTTATATATTTTTTGCATACAAAACACTAAGTATGTATTATATATTTATCACAATAGCAGAAGTACCTAGCCAAGACAGCCGCCAGTTAAGAAAATGGTCTCTTAATTGCAACTAAAGGTTTATTGATTGAATAGAGATTTAAACCGCTTTCAACATTTTTTCAGCTATATCGCGGAAGCTTGAGCACCTAACAATGGATTCCTGGTATTTCTCTCACCAGTAAAACCATCACATCTTTTCCTAGCCTCCTGCTACTATCTCACAGGTCTATGATTATCAACCCATTGCTGAGAGACAAATAGTCGAAAAGACTGAGTGCCAACGTCGAGGATCGAACCCAGGGCCGTCTAGATTGACTGTCTGACACGCTACCAACTGTGCTATGACGGCAGCTTGCAATTGCATCTTGCAATGGATGTTTTTGATAGCTCATAATATAAATCAAATAATTCTCACTTAATCTTATGACATTCAGATGATTCAAAGGAGGTTGAACAACAAAGGATTCGGTAATTTTTATTTTCAGGTTCACATATGTGCTGCCACTTGGAATTGAATTGTCAATCCAATAGTTAAAGAATGAGAACCGGAGGCCAGTTTTAATAAACGACTCAAGAAAAAATTAATTGTAAGTCAAAATCACACCTGGTATTTTCATTCATTTTTAGACTCTTCCTTGGAATATCTCATTGGAATCCTCTTCAGAAGACGATTCCAATGAGATGATGCATGGCAGAATTCCATATTTTAGTTACCACTGTAGAATCAACTTTAATTTTTGACTTATTCAAAAAATGATCATAAGATGTTAAGTAAAACAGGCCCATGATGTGCTACAAACTTTGATATGATAATGGCTTGCTTTTGTTATAGCAAAATTTATTTCGAGCAGCTTGAGCAGCTGATTTGCTCCATTGGCCTGGATCTACTCATATGATTAGACTAGAATTTAAGTGATTGAATGATTAAATCTTTATTTCAAGTAAATAAGTGCTTTTAATGCAGTATGATACTAAAAAAAATTTTGCAAAGAAAATTCATGACCAATGATAAAGTCTAAAACATATGGAAATTTGACCTCTGCCTGTTAAATAGATAATTTTCATCACAATAATTTTGTGAAGTCTCATAACGGGTCACCCAAGGATCATTCTAGTGAAATTCTGCTGACATCCATCTATTTGATTCAAAGAAATGATTTTCAAAGATTACCCTTTATAACAATAGAGAAATAACCTCTATCCATAAAAGACATATTTTTCATCTAATAGTAATAATTTTAAGTAGTCTCTTAAAGGTTCATCTAAGGATCAAATTAATGAAATTTAGTTTGATATCCATTGGTTTGTTTTTTAAGAAAATGATTTTCAAGGTTTCCACTACATAACATAAAGAAAAATGTCATCCACCTATAAAAGACATAATTTTCATCCAATCATGATATTTTTTGCAGCCTGAGAAAAGGAAACCCATAGATCCTTCATGTAAAATATAATTGATATCCAACAATCAGGTTCTGAGATTTAGATTTTACCATATTTGGAAATTAGCCACACCCATTTAAACCATGTTTTGCACAGAATCACAATTTCTTGAACTTTGAAAGAGGGTTATCCAAGGATTGCCCCTGTTAAGTTTGGATGAAATTCATCCAGTAGTTTCTGAGGAGATGATTTTTAAAGAAAAGAGTTTACGACCGTGGTCACTTGAGAAAAGATGAATTATACTAACTTTAACACCTCCAACCATCACCTTCTCCCCCAGGTTTATACCAAGGGCCTGTAGGGTGACCTTACTCTGGACTAGGTCATAGTTAGGCGGAGGTTGTTTTGTATCCTGACTCGCCGCCTCTGTCAGTGTCTTTTTTAATTTCATGGCAGTTTTTGGCATGTCTGGATCGGAATCAAGATGAGTTGTGTCGGGAATGCAATCTGGGAAAGTAAGTTGTCATAACATACATTATTACATAAAGCCGTCAGTGCAATACTTTTGCAAGTGCCTAAAAGTTTATAGGAACTTATGATAGATTTGAACAGACTCCTAATATAGTGCTAAATATCAATTAAGATTCAAGTAACAAGAAATATTTGTAAAACATTTATGTCCCCCATTCAAGCAGGTAGATAGCTTATTCTTTGTCAATCAACAAAGGGCATTAACTCACAAAATATGATGAGTAGAGTTGAGGCTCTTGTACACTGCACTTCTTCTTAAGGTTATCTATCCACCCGTGAAGTTTCATGATTTTAGCTTGTATACTTTTTGAGATATGCTCTGGACAGAAAACAGTCTATGGACGGACTGACCGACTGACATGTAAAAAGCACTATAGCCCCTCTTCTTCGAAAGGGGGACATAATAAGACTCACAGATTTAATTTTGAACACATTTTTTGTGGATTTCATATTACTGAAAGAAGTCTGTAGCAGGAAGGTGGGTGCTCTTGATATCAGGTGAACCATGTGCAAATTGAGAGGCTTTCATGGCTTTGCTCGTAATACTGCAAGCTCTATTCCATTGAAATGCCAAAAGTTTCCAATTGCAGTTCCAATTCCCTCTACTTGTCATTCATAAATTGGTTGGAGATACATGAGGCTTTTCTTAAATATTGAATGCTAGCTGTATAAGGTTTGAACTCATAACTTAGAATTGAAAGCCTGTGCCATTAACAGCTTGAATCTTGGCTCAGATTTTTGGTAAAGTAGAACTATAGTAGTAATGTTATTTGTTATAATGCTTTAAGATTACAATAAGAACGCAAACGATGTCATCCCCAATTGTTGAATTTACTCCATTCAGTAACAAAACTTTCACAAACTCCTTTTCATACCTTAATGAACAAAATATGAGAATCTGGGCATTTTGTATGCTATTGCCCAAACTAGTTCAATAACCAATGTCTCATAATATGTAAAATCTACTCTCTTTTTCAATTAGTATATTTAAGTTATACTTATTCATGGAGGTGAGAAACAAAAAAGTGATTTTTTTTTGTTTCATACCTCCACAAAAATAATTTCTTAATTACCAATAGGAACTCTATCCATGTCATCTTTGACAGTGGAATTTGCTCCATTCTGTAACAGAACTTTAACGGCTTCATAGGCAAGATTTGACGAGGCGATATGTAAGGCTGTTCCATTGTCAAACTCTGAACATCGACTGTCTATATCTATAAATAGAAACATTATTACATTGCATCTATTGTTTGAAAGTTCTTGCATCTTACAACTAATTTCCATTTCTTTCAAAATTCAAGATGATATTTGAACTGCATGTTGTTACTAATATTTGGGACTGGATCCTAAAACCAATTGAACAAAGATATTAAAATTCTTCTTTAGATTTGCTTTCTATGTTTTGTTTTTGCTTTTGTCGATAATTTTGATTTTCAAATATCATAGGATATCACTCAATTTAACACTTCATTTTTTTTATATACTTTTTTATTATCTAAAAAGGAAACAAGTTACATGCAACAATGGAATGTGGTAGTAAATAAAAATGAAACTATCCAATCTGGTAAATAATACTGCATTGAGAACTAAGTTGGTTCTACAATGTTTTTCTAAGTTATTTTCTTAAGATGTGTAAATACAAGACTTTCTTAGAATGCATTAATGACTATTTTACAACAGAAAGAAAAGTCTGTACATACCTAGAGCTTTCGTTGCTTTCAACAGAATTTTAATCACAGGAACTACATCAAAATAAGCTGCATAATGAAGTGCTGTCATGTTAGTCCAGCGACACCGAATATTTGGGTCCGACCCCTGGGATAACAACATGCTGACGACCTCCGCGGCCAGATCTGGGTCGCCTATCCCAGCAGCCCCTGACTTACTAGCGTAGTGCAGTAAAGTCATGTCTGTAAGGCCGTCTCTGTCATTGATATGTGCTCCACGTTTTAAAATCTGAAATAAAAAAGAAATTACTGACAATTTCTTTCAAACATAAATCACAGATCGAGAGTGGTTAGTGCACGACTATTGTAAGTGCCTACATGTATATATAGATTGCTTGATATAACATTATTAAACATAATTATACATTAAGTCCCACTCAGATATGCTTTCATCAGAATATCTTACTTACAGAATTAGATCAGTTTCATGTAAAGTAAATTGACAAAATGAGTCTATTACTGATATATTAAGTTTTTCATGTCAGCTTAACTAAACTTAACTATTAATCATACAATTTAGTATCAGGTCAATAGACCCCAACTATAGACTTCTTTAAAATATTACCTCATTTATTAATAAATCCAAATTTTGTTGTGTTTGTGGGGTCCACTGTCTCAGTATGGCAAATATTTCTCCAATCTTCGTATTTGGACTCGTGAGAATTTCACGACACCCCGAACAGCCGGGATCAAAGAAGTTAAGCTCTTGTTTCTGACAGTCTTCACAGACTGGGGGGTCTACACAAGGATGTATCATTGGCCTGGCTCGACTACATCCAGGCTTCCAGTCTACATTTGCAGGTGCTTGTTGTTGCTGTTCACCTTCTTCTAAAGTCATGCTAAAAATAGAAAAGTCAAGAATATGTGACCGATCAGGCCAAAAGGAACATTTGTGTAACCTGACTAAGGTTTAAACCTCTCAAGCTTGACTTATTTTCTGAATCTAGAATAATCATTCTACCATACAGTATGAGAATCTTTAAAATATACATCCAGTTCACAAATAGGTATCGTCAAATAAAATTTTACTGAGTTCCCTAATGGTTGTCTTTCATAAGACATGTCACGAAATATATTTTCATGTGACAAACCTCTCATGTAAAAAAATGACCATTTAAATCATTATCTAGACAAGAAAATAAATATTGATTCCAGATATTTTCAGACACTTCAGGAACTCAATTTTTGCCACTGATTGTTATATTGAAGGGGAATGTTTTAAACATTTTAACTACAATTTATTCATACTATGATGACAATATTGGGTCGGCTAAACAACAATTTGCTGTTCTTGGCCTCAGTCATAAATTTTGCAAAATCAGATGCATTACATGTATTTGACATCTCTGATGATTTGACACGTTGAACTTGTGTATAGCTATCTACCAATCAGGAAAATATCTTGGTTGTTTTCTTCCAAATATTTGTACCTACAACTTCTATTTAGCTTTAGTTACAAATTACAGGTTAGAAATGAAAAAAAAAATGAGAAAACTGTCAAAGTGATATTCCCCTTAACATAATTTGAGGAGAGTTATTTCTCAAATGACAAAATGCTTGTGTACATTAATTATATATTTGAAGCCTCAAATAAGCACAAAATCAATTAAACTTAAGTACATTGTACTAGCTGTTCTATATCTACTTTAAATTCAACTGACTTGCAAAATGAGCATTTAGCCGATAATTTTTTTTGAGGCCTTTCTAGTATTATTCCTAGCTGTATTTACCAAATTTGGCAACTACAATCCAAATGAGGGTACTTAATGTACCAGTAAAATTGAATTCCATGTCAAATGGATTTTAATGCATTGTATATAGGCTCTAACACTAGTTTTGCTCTGATCCCTTCAAATACACAAAACTGAAACCATGGTTTAACAACAGATCAAGATCCTTTTACTAATAGATCACAACTTAGCTTATATCATAACACCGAAAACATACATAAATGACACCTGTCACACAAAAAGGGATCATCCTGATGTCTCAGTGTGAAACAGCTGTAACTGCCTATAAACATGTAGGCAGTTATAACTATTTTGCAATGAACCATAGAATTCTAGGATATAAGTCTTCATAGAACTGATCTTGGTCAGACTGCAAGTCCTGTGCATGCTGATATGGATTTGAAATTTTGAAGTATACCATATTTCTCTCATAATCATAAGCGCCCTCCAAAACGCAACACACTTTTTTTTTTACTAAGAAAACCCATTTTAAACCCCATTTTAAACCTATTTCAAATGCCTTAATTTTAAGAACTTGTTGAAACTTCTTCTCTAATGTTAATTTCTCATTTATAATGATTATTTAGAGGAAATTACCTCAAATTAAAGGGAAAATGGCCAAAAAGACATAAGTTTTAATGAGTTTTTTAAGCAGAAAAGGCATACTAAATAAAAGATCCCTGGCCATGTTATGTATAGCTCCCTGGAGTGTTTATTAGGAGATTCTTTTAATATAAAGAATAATTAGTAATTTATAGAAAATTGATATTTTACATCCCTCTAGATTAATAAGTAACCGGTATTGTAAAGATATATTGCAGTTGACCTCTGCTGGAAAAAATGGCTTTTCAAATAATCATTTAACAGAGTACCCAGATAGTCCCTTTTTCTATGACAGTTCAACAAGACAGTGCCTAACATACCGACATTTCCAACAAATTAGTTTCCTACTTTCCTCACCACATGTGTTGGTACCACAAGATTTATTAGGCTTTTCAACATGAACATTATTTTTATCTTTCATACTGATAGATTCAATTTAGATAATCACTTTTACACATTTATCAATCTTCCATTAACACAATATCACTATTTCACCCATATGTAAAATCTGTAAGAAATATAATGCACACACGCAAGTATTAAGTCTGTGAAAAGCACCTACGGAGCTGACAGAAATTTAAAGTTTGTCTTAGAAAAAGTCACATAATTATATCCAGAACATTATGAGAAATTGTTTTTTATAAACATCATCTTTATCCAACATTATTGTCAGTACTTAAATAGTCAAGAGTTATATATACAACTGATCAACAACAGTATGGTAATAAGAACAGTTAAGAGTTATATTATTATAATGTTTATAAATAAAACTTGTTAAATTGGTCAAAATCTACATCAAAACATAAACAAAGCAAAAAGCCGTATCAATCTTTTGTCCTAAAACAATATAAAATTTATATTGATGTACTTGTTCCAAATTCAGACAAAAGATCAAGATAATATTAATTACAAACTATTGTAAATGCTTTAACAAATATAGAGACTTTTATTACAGTTGTGCACTAAGCCATCATAATGATTATGAAGGCTTAGTGCACAACTGTAATAAAAGTCTCTATATATTATTAATGTATCACATGAAGTAATTTACAAAACACAAGAGGGCCATCATGGCCCTAATTTCTCACCTGAGTTAACTGTCTAAGATATGACCTCCTGACCCTTTTAAAGACCCCATTTGAACCCCATTCAATCTTGTCCCAGATTTCATCAAAACAACCATTTGATCCAATTTTCAAGTTGATTTGACAAAAACATTCCCTTCAGAGTGTCAACAAGATTTTTCTTATTTACTTCATTTAAGACCTGGTAAAATTTCATCAAGACAATCAACCTGTGGTATTTCACAGTAACCAAAGCATTTCAAAAATTGGTTTTTAACATACAAAATGTTGTAAATAAGAGAAAAAGAATATGTTATTCTATTTTAACCTCGTCTAGAACAGAAAAGTCATCTCTTTTCTAAAATCAGCTTGTCTCAAAGAAAATCTTATGACAGATACTATATTTCCATAGGGTCAAAAGAATCCACTTGACTCATATGAATTTTTTTTTCTTCTTAGTCTATATTGAAGGACCTGTGAAAATTTCATGTTTTGTTCCTTGTCTTTATTATGGGACAATAAATTTTATTGGATTCTTTGGCCCTGCTGCCACCACAAAATATTAGATCTACAATGATGCACCATTATCAGGGCTTATGTTTGACCCTTAAACCAGGGTTTTGACCCTCAAATATCTGATAATATCTTATTTTGACCATTGAAATTTCTCCCAAGGGGTCAGATGTGACCCCCTTGAGATAATTTTCTAAGGGTGAAAACTTTTTGATGTGTCCTTTATTTACTATCTAAAATTGTACAAATCAATTGCTTTCTTCCTATCTTTGCAAGAAAAGGTCAATTGACTCTTAAACCTACAAAATATTACTCATGATTTGCTCTTCCTGCTCTTTTGACCCCTTTAAGATCTGTTTTGACTCCCAGAGGTTAATGGTTAAGGGGTCAATGACTTTTTAGTTTCAAACACTAGCACAAGCCCTGCATTATTCTGTGACTGTGTTAAGTATGCCATATCTGTGATCAGGGGTGTGGAATTCCTATGCCCTACTTGTCAGACACAGGCTTTTCTACTTGTGGGCAAGTACATTTTTCTATGCCACTTGTCCATGGACAAGTAGATACCAGAGGAAATCTTGATACAGTACGAAAAAGATCTACGAGAAAAGTCATTCTTTTGTTTGTATCAAAGGGAACAAAACATTGTCTTTAATGAAGAAAATGCTGGGTTACAGCATTTTCTTCATTAGAAACAATATTTTCTCAATGTTTACCTAATTACTTTTTTGTGGACAAGTTCATTTTGATCCTGGACAAGAAATCAACTTTTACTTTTCCAGGGACGAGTGGAAAAACTCTGTATTTTCACACCCATGTCTGCAATTATATGCCAAAGATCAAATTATCAGTTAGGACCTTTTGGTGAAAGTCTCATCTTAATCCATGCAAAATATAGAGGTCAGCTTCAAACAAACAATTTTCAAATCTTCTGTGTATCATGCAGCATACAATATGCCAGAATTGTGAAAGTTTCATGCAAATCCATGCATTAAAACATAGATATAGGAGGTGTTGTGGAAGCAGTAAATTTACTAAATTAACTTGAATAGCGTTTAACACCACTTCAGCAATCTTTAAGTTATATCACAGAACTAGAAAGCCATGAATGGCTTGAGTCGCTCCACAGGCTTGAGATTCTTGTAATAGCAAATCTAAGTTTTGACTAGATTTTTTAGATATTTTGGGTTCTACTGATGTTGAAATGAATTTCAAAGTTTCCACTATATAAAATATAGAGAAATGACCTCTGCCCATAAAAGACATATTTTTCATCCAATGATAATAATTTTTGGCTGCATGATAATGGATCACCCAAGGATCATACTAATGAAGTTTGATTGATATCCATCAGTTACATTCTGAGAAAATGATTTTCAAAGTTTCCACTATTTAACAACATAGAGAATGACCTCCGCCCATAAAATAAGTTTTTTCCATCCGATCACAATAATTTTTGGTAGACTGATAGAGAATCACTCAAGGATCATTCCAGTGAAATTTGGTTGATATCCATCACTTGCATACTGAGAAAATGATTTTCAAAGTTTCCACTATATAACATATAGAGAAATGACCTCCGCTCATAAAATACATATTTTTCATCCGATCACAATAATTTTTGGTAGACTGATAAAGGGTCACCCAAGGATCATTCATGTAAAATTTGGTTGATATCTATCAATTAGTTTCTGAGAAAATGATATTCAATGTTTCCACTTTATAACATATAGAGAAATGACCTCCGCCCATAAAATACATATTTTTCATCCGATCACAATAATTTTTTGTAGAATGATAAAGAGTCACCCAAGGATCAGTCATGTAAAATTTAATTGGTATCCATCACTTAGAACCTGAGAAAAGTCACTTTTTACCATATTTGGAAATTAGCCACGCCCATTAAATCCATGTTTTTCATTGGATCAAAATTTCTTGAAAAACTTTGAAAGAGGGTCACCCAAGGATCATTCCTGTGAAGTTTGGTTGAAATCCATCCAGTTGTTTCTGAGGAGAAGATTTTTAAAGAAAAAGTTTACGACCGCACGCACGGATGCACAGCGGATGCTAAATGAAAATATTTGGTAAAATTGCATCAATATCATAGTTCTGAAAGCAGGGCTTGCAGAAATTTCAAGTCAGTACTCAATTTGAAAAGTTAACTTAGAAAACAGGTATTGATAAGTAAACTAGCCTAATTACGTCACGGCTAAGCAACGCCCTGCTAGTTGAATAAAAACGCAGAATAACCACGCTGAAAAGGAAAAAACTTACTAAAACATTAACCCTTACCACTATCTTAATGCCTAATTATTCCTTTCTATTTCTTCTTCAACTCTTGTCTTGAGAAATCAAAGTATTTATTCATTTCCTTAAACAGACTCTATTTAATTGTCTTCCATCTTACATACAAAATATTTTGGGATGCTGTAAACATGTATGTGAACTAAGTACTGTATACAAAAACTAGTACAAAACTATTGTAATTGCCTATATGTTTTAGGTACTTACAATAGTTATGTGTTGACCTCTCAATATGGCCACAAGGATTTTTCCTTCTCAGGCAGTTCACCCCATATTCCTACTGTACACAAAGCTTTGGCAGACAATAAAGACTAAGATCAGTCTGCACTGACTTGCAGTCTGATCTCAGCCTACACTACCTGCTTTCTACCTAATTATTGTTGGAAATACTTTGGTAAAAGCGGTGGAAATGGTAAAAAATTGGCAATTTGTTTGACATGAAATTAAAATTCAGCAGGATAAGGGTTAAGTATATTGTTTTCTTCCTGTATGGTATATATAATCCTACAAACTTCCTTAACTTAAGTGTTTTATGGGAAATTAACTTTCTTCATTGCATGGTTGTATCATTTGACAATTTTCAAATGATTTGCGTAGTAAAACCTGTAAAACTCAATCCTGATGTTTTAACGTGTTCACTCCATTACTAGAGTGATTGTTGGTCCTATATCAGGGTTTGACACTAACTACTTTTTTCTACCAGCCTGACCGACCTGTTAGCCCAAAATATTACCGGTCCTCCCTATTAACAACAGGTCCTGCATGATGAAAAACATGTTGGATATTGAGCATTTTTAGGGATAAATTGCTAGGAAAAAGTTATTAGAAAACAAGCAATTTCTTCTTTTCTACAATGTTTTCCATTTGGAAATGCAAATATAAGAATCGGAAAGGCAATTATTTTTCAAAGGTGGACAGATTTGTAATACAAAGTGTGGCCATTAACTACAGGCCTGAAGAACCTGCAGCATGGTTACATATACCAGTCTTCCCTAAAACCCACAGGTTACAGGCCCAAGGACCGGTGTTAGAGTCGATCCCTGCCTTAACCCTTTCCTGTTTTACAAAATTTTGGACCTGTCCAAATTCAAAGGTTTTGCAGACGAAAATTTAAAGTGCATTTAATTTGAAAAATAACCATTCAGTAGGGTAGAAAATAGTGTGGAAAAAGAGGAAATTGCTTGTCATGAGCAATTTCTTCTTTTTTCACAATGTTTTCTCAATCATAAAACCATAGGCACGTAAAAAGCAGGGATTAAACAGCAAAGGGTTAAAGCACTTGAGTGAATCAATTCAAAACTGTTGGAAAAGGGTGAACAATATGCTTTTTGCTTTACTCGAGGTGACCCATTTTTTTTACATAATTTAAAAATATTAAAATAAAGATTGACTGATAAAAGAATTCCAATCTCAGTTCTTTTAAAACATGCATGGGGATTTTTAAGTTTCATTAGTAACTACAAGGTATTGGCTTTAGTAAGCCAACTTTAAAATAATTTAAATTCAGAATATTCAGTTTGCCTGTTCAAGCAAACTTTGAAAAATTTTAACTTGACTTACTTAAACTAAACTAAGCGCAGGGTTGATTTGTTTGTTTAAATGGGTTTTACAATGCTTTCAACATTTTTTCAGTTATATTGCAGCAGCTGGAGTACCAAACAATGAATTCCTTGTAATTCTCACACCAGTACTACCATTACATTCTTTTCTAGACTCCAGCTGCTATCACACATAGGTCTACCACTATAGACCCATTGGAAGGAGACAAATAGTCGGAAAGAATGAGTGCCGCCGTTGAGGATTGAACCCAGGACCGAACACAGGGCTGAAATGTTATAATCAAACTGCAGTGCACTATTTTCGATGCGATTTTGGAATCCGAGTAACACTGGCCAGGCCCAGGATCAGAAGCATCGATGTTGAAAGGTTAATTTGACATCACCTATGTCGAAACAGAGTTGGTTCGAATTAGAACTGGATTAACTTAGATCAAAACCTCGATATTTTTAGTCCTGGATCAGGCCCGTATTACTAGGGTTCCCAATGATGTTGGAAGGTAGTGCCCAACTGTTGGAATATAACAAGAGGACTATGATGATCCTAGATCGCTCATCTGCGTCTCTTTGACCCCTGGGACATCACATTCATTAAATGGGCAATGTCAAAAAGGAGATAATTTCTACATAAGATCAATACCATGGAATTTTTTCAGCCAAGAGCAAGACAGATTTGCCTTTTCACTCTATGATTCTATGTAAAACAGGATGCACCCAGTTGGAGCCAGGGCCTTCTCTGGACTGAAATTTCTTTTTCGCCAACACTTTCGCCAAATCGAAAAAAATGGAGCCAAATTTGGATTTTAGAAGCCAAAGTTGGAGCCATTTTTCTTCTAAAAAACTGTGCTTGATAAAATCTCATGCTCCTTTTATATAGCTCATTGTACAGGGGGATCCTATTTAAATGTCAATTAACATTCAATTGGCAGTTAATTTTTGTAAAAAATCACAGGAGTGTTATGGGTAGCCAAGAGGTTACTAGGTGAAACATGTATATGCCTTAAGCCTTGATTAAGTGACAGTCACTCATGAGTGTGTCTACACCATATCCTCTCAGTCTATGTCAAAATAAATAATCACTGATGGGTCAAGGTTGGGATTTTTTGTCGCCAGTCATTTCTCCAATTTCAATTTTTTATTGCCAAATTCATTTCATTTTCACATTTGGCGACAATGGCGACCCCCAGAGAAGGCCCAGGTTGGAGCCCTAATGTGACCCCAGGGGGGTGATATGAACAAACTTGGTAGAGGTCCATAAGATGATGCTACAAACTAAATATGAAAGCTGTCTGCCTGCTGGTTTCGCAATTTTCACGAAATACACATATTTTTTACGGGACAGTGGGTCTGGTAAACTTGAAATTTTTACCAGACCGCCCAAAATTCCACCAGACGAAACAATGGAACACATCGTGTATATAGCTTGATTTTACCAGACAGTCGGTTCTGTATTCATGCGCAACTTGTCGGACCAGCATGATTTTTATCAGACATGTCAGTGGGACCAGCAGTATTTCGTGAAGTCTGGTTTCGGAGAAGAAAATTTCTGAAGGTTTTCCTATTTTCACCCATCTTGCTCAGATGAGCTAAAAGGGATGCACCTGGGTGGAGCCCAAATATGACCCCAGGGTCTTGATATGAATAAACATGGTAGGGGCCCACTAGATGATGCTTCATACCAAATATGAAAGATGTATGCCCTCTTGTTTCGGAAAAGAAGATTTCTTAAGAATTTCGCTCTAAGATTCTATGTAAAAAGGGTTGCGCCCCGTGGAGCCAAAATATGATCCTAGGGTCTTGATATGAACAAACTTGGTAGAGGCCCACTAGGTGATGCTACATACCAAATATGAAAGCTGTCTGCCTTCTGGTTTCAGAGAAGAAAATTTTTGAAGATTTTCATTTTTTACCCTTCATGTTCAGAAGAGCTAAAAGGGATGTGCCGGGGCAAGGCCCAAATATGACCCAGGGTCTACATATGAACAAACTTGGTAGAGGCTCACGAGGTGATGCTAAATACCAAATATGAAAGCTGTCTACCATCTGGTTTCAGAGAAGATTTTTAAAGATTTTCGCTATTTAATTCTATGTAAAAAGGGCTGTGCCCGGGTAGAGTGTAAATACAATCCCAGGGTCTTGATATGAACAAACTTGGTAGAGCTAAGAGGTCTACTAGATGATGCTTTATATCAAATATAAAAGCTGTCAGCCTTCTGGTTTCAGAGGAGAAGATTTTTGAAGATTTTCATATTTTCACCCTTTTTTGTTAAGGGTATAGGGAAAGTTAAGAGTGGATTTCATTTATTTGAACTACACTTGTAGAGCTTGACCCAGGGAACATACCTGCCAAGTTCAAATTGGCCCACTGGTTTAGGAAAAGAAGATGTTTAAATAAATTGTGGATGACGCATGACGGAAGATGCACAACAGACGACTGACGACAGACACCGGACATTGTACGATCACAATAGCTCACCTTGAGCACTTCTTGCTCAGGTGAGCTAAAAACAAGAGCACTGCCTACAGGTGCCTATGCTCGGCTCTTGAGTGCTGGATGGTGGGAAAAGGTCTAAGACGAAAAAGGGGCATAATTTGTTAAAAATGCATCTAGAGTTATCCCCCTTGATAGTATAGGTTGCTCTTTTGATGGTGAACATGTGTGCCAAGTTTCAAGTAATTGCTTTCAGTAGAACCAGAGATATCACAAAATGTCAAAGTTTTTGCAGGACGACAACTACAACGATGACACGAAGGCTATAACATTACCTCGGGTTTTCTCTGAAAACAGCCAAGCTAAAAATCTGGAAGGCTTTATTTTACAACAAATTTACTTTTTTATGTTTGATAATATGTTTTACAAAAGTTTATCACATTTATTGATTCAATAAAGACATTTTACATGCAAGCCCAATCTTGTAACGGTATCTCTTTATGTTGTAAATTCCATTTTAATGGATGTCTTCTCTGTGAGCTTGTTAAAGATTATTACGTCGTCTATTGCCGAGGGTATTGTTCATTCTTTTATTTTGAGTTAATTGAAACCAACAACATTCATATATTTAAAGTAAATCGTGCCAACAAGGCTATATATCTGTTTTCCTGTCCTTGTTCTAAATGAAGAAACAATGATTGGGATTTTGGGCAAATGATATAAAAATACTGAAAAAAAATATTTACATTACAATAAATTGCTGAAACAAAATTGAACAATAAAGAGATGTAGTTGAGACTTAAACAGGTATTTAACGAAAAAATATTTAGACCTCAAGAATGGGAAATTGGTCCATTGAAATTTTCAGTCTTCTGGTAATGGGTTAAACTAAGCTATCGGCTTCGATAGTGTCAAACACACTTTCACAAGGTTGGTCACGGTCAAGTGGTGCCTATTTGTTTTGACAAAAATAGGGCTAAATATAAGAACATCTAAAGGTGACATGATATAATATTCAATGGCGGCCACTTCGTCAAACTAATGATTCTTAATGTGCCAATCATCCAAAGGGGAGTTCAGCCAAAAATAAGTTAAATTTAATTGAAGGGTAGATAAAAATTGTCTATTTTCCACTTTACTAAAGTATTAACACTGTCAACTATTCTATAGAGCAGTGTTTATTCTAGGCAGGGGGATTGGGGAGTCCCCCACTTTTTTCAAAGATCCCCAATATTTCCTGGATGGGGGATTTTTTACTATAACCAAAGAGCATGAATTTCCACAATTCTCAATTGCGTTAATTTTAGTGCTGAAATCCCCCTCATTTTTGAAATCCTAGAATTAACACTGATAGAGCATTTTATAATCTATCAGGGGAAGGCGTAGATTGGAAATATTAGCCAGTCTATCCTGTAAGTCGATTGTGTACAGTGAGGAATGGCAATGTATAGATCCGTATGGCTAGTGTGTTGGACTATCTGTACGGACCCAAATGGCTTGTCACTCCCTTGTACAAAACTTGTACATATTTATGCAGTAAATCTGCGTAACCTTAGACTTTATTTTGGGATTGAGTTGACAGGGCCATGTTATTCCATGGGCCAAGTTGACAGGGCCATGTTTTTCTATGGGCCCAGTTGACTGGTTACAACTTCAGCAAATGAGAAAATTCAAGAACTATAAATCATTTTTTTCTAGCTAAAATTGCCTTACTATCTATAGGTTAAATCTTATATCATATTGTCTGAAGATTTTGAAGTAGAATAGGAATTGGGAACAGATAAGCAACATTCACAACAATCCATGCAGTCTCTCAGGAATAAGCATCATACCTGCTAAACCGAGTCGATACATCCACGATTGGCATTAGTATCAGAGATATTATTTCAATTATGCTTAATCATGAATTGTCATGCAGGATCCATGCAGTTGTTATCTTAAAACCTACAACAAAAGTAGTTTGTTTTGTCTTGAACAGTTTCCATCCGGAAGTAACTAAATGCTGCTTTGTTGTTGTAAGATTAGCTACAGCGTGGAAATAACTCACAGTGACGGCACGCGATCCTAAGATGAAAAGGTCTCAAGCTCAGGAAAAAAGCAATGATATTCCTAAAAAGGGTTTAAAAACTGATAAATTTATCATCAATAAGTCTTTGTTGTCAGAAGAGGGTAAAAATCTGGTCAAAAATAGTTTTAGCAGTCGTCAAAATTTTAGTAAGTCTTTTGACAGTAACCGGATAATACGTATTTTTCGGATAGTGTTTCTAAACTATCAATTAATTCTGCATCTAACGTTTAAGGTCTTGGATCAGCCTTTATATTTCATGTTTATTCCTCGCTGCAATACTTTGTATGTGCTATTTATCTTTGGTTGATTCTAGGATTTTAAGTAAACAATTACTGCCAGTGGACTGTGTATTCAGCCAAAAGCCATGATATGATCCTCACTGGTATAGTCCCGTACTTCTTTAATTTGATCTTATGTGTGTGGTAGCTCCTCGTTTAAATGTGTTGCGCATTCCAATTTGAAATTTTCCACTTTTGAGCATCCTTTCAATAGAGGCCAATCCATATACGGCAGTCAAGCCCTATCTTCTCACTTCTATGTGGACAAAACCAAACAATTAAACCTCATGCCTAGGCAAAACATCAAAATCCTAGAAAACCTAGACAGTTTGTTCAAAAAAGTTGCTGATCTTCTATGGAAGTACAAACTTTCCAATATAAGGCAATTGAAGAAAAACTTCCGACAAAAAAAACCTGGAAAGATACCGTAAAAAAGTCTTTAAATCACTTCTGGACCAATACTCTGAAATGCTTCTGCTAGGTTGTAATGAATCTATATACTTTCTCAAAGTAATGTATGGGAATTCCGTTATTGGACACCATATCTGCTACTTACAGACTCATTTTTCCAAAAGGTGGGCAAGAGGCAAGGTCACTCAATTTTTGGCCCTGAAGGTCCTTGGTTTGAGCCCTACAGTCATTGGAATTATAGCTTTATGGGCAATAGGCATAACTCTTAACCATTGTCATGCTGAACCCGGAATATTCCTGCTTTGCCAGAAGCTATAGACAAACATCAGCCTCCACATATGTGCAGTCTGATGATTGTGTACACCACCTGTTTTTCACTTTCAAATCAGAATTGTCAATAGATTTAGTTTTTCAAATAAAAATTGAACTACAGTTGGTACTTTCAGTGCCTTTTGCCCTTTGATTTTGATAACAATTTTTAGCCAAAATTTATTCAGCATGACAAGGGTTAATGACCAGCCCAATCAACCCAGTTGTTTGAATAAATAGGTTGAAACTTTCTTTGACTTAAATGCAGTATGTTTAAATGATACTATCTTACCATAATATGCTCTTTACAAAATTCTATTTCACATTTTCATTTAACTACACAACTGGTAATTCTCTTACTATTTACTAACAAATGTTGCACACAATCAACAGTGATAGGTAGAAAAATGAAGTTGATTCACTTTCTATACGCCCGTCGAAGACGGGACATATTATGGGATCACCCGTGGCGTCCGGCGTCTGGGCGGCCGGGCGTCTGGGCGTCCGGCGGCGTCCACTTCTTTGTCCGGAGCATAACTCTGTCACTTGAAGTCCGATCCACTTCAAACTTGGCAATTGTGTTCTTCTCATCATTACGGAGTGCAGTGCACAAGAACCATAACTCTACCTGGCCTATTTTTTGAGTTATTGCCCTTTGTTGTTTTTCATACTAGAATCTTGTCCGGAGTATATCTCTAAAAGTATAATAGCTAGGATCATGAAACTTCATGGGTGTATAGATCTCACCAAGGGGGAGTGCAATGCACAAGAAACATAACTCTACCTGGCCTATTTTTTTAGTTATTGCCCTTTGTTGTTTTTCAGACTAGAATCTTGTCCGGAGTATATCTCTTAAAGTATAATAGCTAGGATCATGAAACTTCATGGGTGTATAGATCTCACCAAGGGGGAGTGCAGTGCACAAGAACCATAATTCTACCTGGCCTACTTTTTGAGTTATTGCCCTTTGTTGTTTTTCAGACTTGAACCTTGTCCGGAGTATATCTCTTAAAGTATAATAGCTAGGATCATGAAACTGCATGGGTGTATAGATCTCATCATTGGGGAGTGCAGTGCACAAGAACCATAACTCTACCTGGCCTATTTTTTGAGTTATTGCCCTTTGTTGTTTTTCAGACTTGAATCTTGTCCGGAGTATATCTCTTAAGTATAATAGCTAGGATCATGAAACCGCATGGATGTATAGATGTCATCAAGGGGGAGTGCAGTGTACAAGAACCATAATTCTACCTGGCCTATTTTTTGAGTTATTGCCCATTGTTGTTTTTCATACTAGAATCTTGTCCGGAGTATATCTCTAAAAGTATAACAGGATCATGAAACTTCATGGGTGCAAAAAACATTCATTCAAAATAACCTCAGTTCTATTCAAACCCCCAGTTTATACTAAGCAGTGTGACGGGCGTATCTTGTGATAATTTGGCACCTTGTTATTCATCAACTGGTCATAGGCAAATTAGAAAACACCTGTGCATGTAATGCTTGTCTCAGCGATCCAGAGGTACAGATAAAAAGCATTAATAACAATCTAAAATCTTCATTTTGCAATTAAACCCTATGGCATGAGTACTCATTTGAATTGTCTCATCCAGACAATTGCTATGAGTACCCAAAACATAAGGTTTGAGCAAGGACACAGAAAAATATTTAAATTCAAAAACCAAAATACCCTTCTTTCTTTAATGCTTTTTGGTTGTTTATCAAGAAGTAACGGTAGATTATCACTTGATAATCTCACCGCAAAAGCAGTGAAATTATCAAAAACTTATACCCTGCTTTTGTGCATTTCATCCTATCTGATGTCATCAATGTGGGGTGAAATAAGTGACGTCACAATGAATGTTGCATAGCAATCAAGTGCAAAATGATGCGCTTTACGAAACTATGTCCTAGAAATGTCACATTTTGTCTCTTGTTTGCAATAAAGAAAAAGAATCATCATTTGTTTTTTAAGTAAGATCCATATACATGTATATTCAAATTCATGAAAATATAGCTTTTGTTGTTCACTCAATGAATATAAATCAATCTTACACTGAAACAAACGATTATCTTCTATATCTGTAGCTTGGGATCTGCTAAGTGTTTAAAAGTAAAAGGACAATGTTTCCAAGGTCTGAAAATAGGACTAATTTTTCGAAATTTTCCAAATCCTACTCCCAAGAGTAAGGAGTCAAGGAGACAGTGTCTCCATGGTCTAAAATAAGTGCAAACATTTTGTGCAATGACGCAAAAGTCCGCCCTGGCTGATCACTGTTTCTTGCAATAGTACTTTTTTTGAAAGTCATGTGATTGATTTGATGACCAATTTTGCAGGTTCTTTATATTGTGATGTATACCAAGAGCCATTCTACCACTGTGTCATCCCAAACTTTGTGGAAGGGGGACAACTCATTGATAATCTTCAGGAAGAGTTGAGTGATCTGGAATACTCCACAAAAAACAATGATTTGTACAAGTTTCATCAGGTATATATACATAGGATTTACTCTAAGTTACAGTTTTCTTTCATTTCCTTTTTTTTTTTTTTTTTCAAAAGTAATTGGAGATTGTCTGAAATACACTTAAAAGTTCACTAGCAACCACCTACAGGACTACCAAAAAGCGGTTGTTTAAGAGAATGGCAGCATAGAACATGATTTGATTACAAATCAGAAATGAAAATTTGATTGAATATGTATGTTATTATGAATTTCTCAACAATCCTATGTTGTTTAAACTCAATATAATCGTCTCATTGAGACGATTCTTATGAGTTTTGACACCATGGCATTCATTTACAATATTTTTGAGACCAACAACATCTACTTTTTGAGATACTTTGATTAAAAGAAGAAGATTTTAAAAATGGTTGCTTAATGAAAATGGGGTCACTCAAACAGGATGGACTGTATATAAATATAGTTTTTGGAAATGGGTCAAGGGTTTGAACTATTGCATAAGGTCACAATTTAGAGGTGCTATTTTAAAATTACGGATCAAATATCTCAGTGATACTTTCAAAAACTTGGTGTTGTGGGCACTCATTAGAATTGTTACACTGAGATCATTTAAATGAGTACCGACAATATATGATTTGGAAGAAATGATTCTGATAGTCAGTTAATAGTCCAGTCAAATTATGGTAGGACCCAAAACAAATTGCAACAAAAACAATGTTTTGTTTTTAGCTCCACTGGCCGAAGGCCAGCAAGCTATTGTCATGGCGGGGTGTCCGTCGTGCGTCCGTGCGTGCGTGCGTGCGTGCGTGCGTAAACTTTTCTTCAAACATCTTCTCCTCCTAAACCAATGGGTGGATTTTGACGAAACTTTGCCAGAATGTTCCTTGGGTGACCCTCTTTTAAAGTTGTTCAAGAAATTTGGATTGACCCCCAAATATGGGCGTGGCAGGGCGGGGCTTATTTTGAGCTCGAAATCTTTGAACGACATCTCCTCTTGAACCATTGGGCCAATTTCAATGAAACTTTACCAGAATGTTCCTTTGGTGACCCTCTCTAAAAGTTGTTCAAGAAATTTGGATTGACCCCCAAATATGGGCGTGGCAGGGTGGGGCTTATTTTGAGCCCGAAATCTTTGAATGACATCTCCACCTGAACCAATGGCTGGATTTTGACGAAACTTTACCAGAATGTTCCTTGGGTGACCCTCTTTTAAAGTTGTTCAAGAAATTTGGATTGACCCTCAAATATGGGCGTGGCAGGGCGGGGCTTATTTTGAGCTCGAAATCTTTTGAACGACATCTCCTCTTGAACCATTTGGCCAATTTCAATGAAACTTTACAAGAATGTTCCTTTGGTGACCCTCTCTAAAAGTTGTTCAAGAAATTTGGATTGACCCTCAAATATGGGCGTGGCAGGGCGGGGCTTATTTTGAGCTCGAAATCTTTTGAACGACATCTCCTCTTGAACCATTTGGCCAATTTCAATGAACCTTTACAAGAATGTACCTTGGGTGACCCTCTTCTAAAGTTGTTCAAGAAATTTGGATTGACCCCCAAATATGGGCGTGGCAGGGTGGGGCTTATTTTGAGCCCAAAATCTTTGAACGACATCTCCTCTTGAACTATTTGGCTGATTTTAATGAAACTTAACCAGAATGTTCCTACTGCGACCCTCTTCTATAGTTATTCATGAAATTTGGATTGACCCCCAAATATGGGCATGTTAGGGTGGGGCTTATTTTGAGCGTGAAATCTTTGAATGACATCTCCTCTTGAACCATTTGGCTGATTTCAATGAAACTTTACCAGAATGTTCCTTGGGTGACCCTCTTCTAAAGTTGTTCAAGAAATTTGGATTGACCCCCAAATATGGGCGTGGCAGGGCTCGGCTTATTTCGAGCCTAAAATCTTTAAACGGCATCTCCTTTTGAACCCATGGGCCAATTTCAATGTAACTGATGGTTACCAGTACTATGTGAACAGCAAGATACAACTTCATAAAAGTATTTTTTAAGAAATGTTCTACAATTCAAATTTTTATTTTACACAATATTATCTGTCATTGATTTATTAAAAAATAAATTAGATAAACATGTTATCGGATTTGTTAGGAAGCTTGCAACTTGATTTAAGCTGTGGTTGAGGGTTTCAGTTTTGAATCGACGTTATGTTTAATGTTCCAAATAATATAAAATATATACATGAAATAGAATTGTTTAGATTGATATTTTCCTCTTTACTAAACTGTTTAATAAAGGTATTCCTTCATCTTCAATCAACTTTTACAAAATATATATGGGTTATCAAATATGGATTGTTTGTCTATGTGATATTATATTTGTATATTACTCATCAAATATAATATGTCACTTGCTTACAACTTAAAAACAATGAAAATTAATGATTAAATTGGGACTATGACGTTCTCACAGAACGCGCCAAATGAACGCTGTCCAAATATCGATTATTCTAAACAATAACATCTTTCAATCACTTTGGGGGACCTTTTTGTTTAAGATAAAAAAAAAAATATTACTTTGTATATTGCTGAATTTGTATATTGCTGATTTGGACTTAAGATAATTTTTTTCCAGAGATCACAATATCGCGGTTGAAGTATACCAAATAAAACAAGTGACATATTGTAAAATGTAGATATAGACATCAAAAATAGAAAAAAAAGGAAATGTTCCAACTCATCATTTATCACTATCCAGCCTCTGTGGTGTCAATGAATTGCTGTGCTCTTCTTTCTATTTTCAGTCATAAAACTACAGTACAGATCATGATTGAGAAGAAAATTTGGAAGGAATCAACTGTCATTTTGGACATGTTCAAGCAGTCCATAACTTCGATTATACTCACGTACCTGAGTAGCCCCCTTGTATAAAGTGTCCTTAAATCTATTTACTGATTCTCATGTATACTTGTATAAAGAATTTTGTTTACATGTATATATGGTAATCTATGAATAATTTTGATAGATTGTACCAGGTGAGAGAGCAAGTAAATGTTCGAAGGTTTATATAAACTATATACCTTTCTCATTTTATTTCTGTGAATAAGGGAGAAAGATATAAACTGAATAACTAGAACAAACTAATAATCTATCAATAGTGTAAAAGAAGGGCTTCAGACTGAGAGATACCGCCTTGTTAATGACGAAATAAAGATTTCTTTTGAAATCTTACTTATCATAGTGATTTTAAGATTTTTTCACATTTCTTTTATAGATAAATTATATTTAATACAATCTTCATACTATGAAAAATTCAAAAAAGGCATAGTTAAAAGTAAATGAATGAATTTATTTAACACTTTACATTTGAAATAAATATTATGTTGAAGTAAGGCTTAAGAGTTTTTAAAGATTATAACATTCAATTTTCAGAAAGTGGATTTTTATGCTTCCACACTAAAAGTTCAGGGGAATATTGTTTGCCCTGTGTGTTTGTCTGATAGTCTGTTTGTCCCCTTAAAACTTTAGCATAGGCCATAACTTTTGATTGGTTTTTGATAATTTGATAAGTGAAAATTTACATGTGCATTGCTTGTGACAAGGCCTTTCTGTAGGTACCAACTTCAAAGTCATTGGACCAATCTGTAGGTACCAGCTCACAATTCATCAGCCTAGGTTAAGGTCATTTTCAAGGTCAAATTAGAGTAAAATTAAAACTTTTGGAATGCTTAGTGATACAGCTTTGATATTTCACATGTGTATTATGATGACACCTTTTAATTGATACCAAAGTCAAGGCTATCAGTCAAGGTCAAGGTCTTATTCTAGAGGTCACTAAGTTTCAACATAAAAACTTTAATATTGCCCATAACTGTTGATTGGTAAGTTTATTGTGTCAGACTATCAATGTAAAGGTCTCTGGTTCAATCCTTGGCCTGTCAAGGCCATATTCTCAAGGTCATTGTTTCAAAATGATGGCTGTTGAGGGGGCATTGGTGTTTCTGAAACACTTCTCGTTTTTATTCTAGTCTTGTTTTTACCTAAGGTTAGACGTTTTTGTTTTACACATTTCAATATCAATTATTCTTTCCTTTTTTAGATTATAAAGAAGAAATTAAGTAATAATTTGAACATTATACCGTACTATTGAAATTTTGAATTTGTGAATTCCTGTGTGACTTGAACTGTTATGCCAATGAGCATATTTGAATTTGACATTTATTGACATATATTGTGCTAGTTTGTGTAGACTTACATATTATAGTGTATTATTTAAGTGTTATTTGAGTGATTTTTGATTAGTGTAATAAAACTCTTGACTTTGGGGATCAATGTGCATCATTTGGATTAGGACGGTTGGATAAAGATAGGTTGGATACTGAGGTAGACTGGAGCCTGGAGTTGTAGATGAATTAACATCAGTGATCTGTAATCCTGTAACATAATTTGTAAGTTGGTTTTTAGTGTGGCTTGTCATGAAAAAAAGTCAAGCTATTATCACCACTTTGGCAGCTTTGGTGTTAGCAGTTGGGTTAATGTGAAAATTTCAATATTAGTCTTTAACTGTAGCAGAGCTTTAGCACACACAATTGGTACTTTTTTTTTAAAACTTTTTATGAGAATATAAAAGACAATTATTTTATGAAGCACTGCAAACTGTTGAATATAATTGTCATTTTTTTTTTGAGGATTAGTCTTTAAAAAGTGCATCTTTTCTTAATGTTTTCTACCATAAGAAATGTTTTTATGTAACTTTTATAGTTCAAAAAGTTAATAACCACAGCTGCAAAAAGAGTGGGTGTCTTTAATTTTATATTGACAATTTCATTGCTACTTGCCTTCATTGTGGGTATTTGTTGCTATTGTTTGTACGACTTAAATAAGTAACTATAGGGTTTTGTTATGAAAAAAAGAAGATACATCACTTCTTTCTTATCTATACCTTTGATTTTCACATAAGAGTTGCTTCATAATTAAATACCATTAAATAAGCATTGACAATATGGTCAAACTTATATTTGTATGCAATTAAAGAAAAGTAACAAATATGAACTGGAAATATATGTGGTAATTAAGTTGTTTCTCCAGTTTGACAATGTTTTTACCTGAATAGACGCTTTTTAAATTTTAGCTTGCAAGGAGTGTGTTGA
Source organism: Fragum whitleyi (assembly GCA_948146395.1). Lineage (NCBI taxonomy): Eukaryota > Metazoa > Mollusca > Bivalvia > Cardiida > Cardiidae > Fragum > Fragum whitleyi. Next base: position 72,280,110 of record OX411548.1, read on the forward strand.
GGTGTTACTGTGTTCATCTGTCCATCCAAGTTTGTCTGGAGCATAACATTTATTAATGAATTTTGAAAAAAAAATCAATTCAAATAATGATTTTAGCTAACCTAAGCACATGTTCAATATCTTCTCCTAGTTATGCCTAGACAACCTTCCTAGTTTCCTAATGAAATTTTCACCAGATGGATTGGTATTGTCCTGTTACCATTCCAGCTCTTATTTTCATTTTCTATTTTCAGTTTGAAATATGCCTCGCAAGAAGGGCTGGAGAAGAAGTAAAGCTAGAAGAGATGTTCTGGAGAGATGCACAGCTGATCTGGGTGTCTTTGAACTATCAGATGGGGGCCCATCCCACCCTTTACCTGCATCTGTTTTGGATGAAACAGATGTAAGGCCATCTGTGTCTATAGAGGGCGTCTTTGGAATATCAGATGGGGGACTTGCCCACCCACAAAAACCATCTGTGTCTATAGAGGGCGTCTTTGGAATATCAGATGGGGGACTTGCCCACCCACAAAAACCATCTGTGTCTGGAATTTGTTCTGAAACTGTTCTTGATACTGATACTTATGTGATACTGGAGATGATAAACCCACCAACTCTTTCGCTGATTCTAGACCTAGTGCTAGTAATGATACTGTTCCTCTTACCAATGTTACTGTTGAAGATAAAGACAACACAATGATTTTTGGAACATTTCATCAAGGTAATCAAATGTTTGATTCATCCTCAAGAAGCTTTCAATGTACAGCCAATGCCTTATGCTCGTTGATATACACAGACCTGAGACAATTTCAATCATCTCAATGTCTTGATAATATACTCATAGAAGGAGATAGATTACATAGAAGAATAGTGAGTGGTCTGAAAGAAAGAAATGAGTTTCAAAGTTTGCTTTTGAATTTAGAGGAAATTCCAGATTCAGTAGCTGTTTTTGATAGAACTGTTTCTATTGTGAAAGGAAATATTGTATCTGGTGTATTTATTCAGAGTGCTACCAACACCCATTTACCATCACTTCATTATTCTCTTAATGAGACTTTCAAAACAACCTCTTATATTTTATTTATCATTGGTTCAGTTTGTTCTGCAATTTTCAGAAAGGATGGTAAATATTACATTTTTGATTCTCATTCACATGGTATTGATGGATTGTCAACTGATGATGGAAAATCATTATTAGCTTCCTTTATTTCATTGGATGATTTAGTTATGTTCATGTATGCACTGTATCAAAGTATGAACATCAATCTAAGTGAACAATTTGACATGCTGCCAATCAAATTAGTAATAAGAAAATTTCCTGAATCTGAATCAAGGGAGAAAGATGTCGAATCTATGGATTTTACACCTGAAAATCAATCTATATCTTTGATTGAGCGTTACTTTGAGGACCAATCAGTAAGACAAAAGCGCAAACAAGAAGTTGATAGGTTAGATTATGAAACTGTACATGAATGTAAAAGACTAAAAAGAAGAGAATATATGAGAAATTATAAAAGAGAACAGCGTTTGGATAGTAAAAAAAAGCTAAAAGAATGTTTAATGACAAGGGAATCTATGAGGAAAATTAGACAGGATCCAGAGAGACAAGGAAAGGAACGTAGTATGACAAATATTTCAATGAGAAAAGCACGACAAGGTCCAGAAAGAAAAATGATAGAACGGAACATGACAAATATTTCAATGAAGAAAGCACGACAAGATCCAAAAAGACAAGTAACAGAACGTAGCATGACAAATATTTCAATGAAGGAAGCACGACAAAATCCAGTAAGACAAATTAAAGAACGGAATATGACAAATATTTCAAAGAAGAAAGCACGACAAGATCCAGAAAGACAAATGATAGAACGAAACATGACAAATATTTCAATGAAGAAAGCACGACAAAATCCATAAAGACAAATTAAAGAACGGATCATGACTAATATAACAAAGAAGAAAGCAAGACAAAATTCAGAAAGGCAAGTTAAAGAACGGAATTTGACTATCAATTCGATGAAGAAAAAAAGACAAAATCCTGAAAGACAAGTCCTAGAAAGGTTAATGACAAAGATCTCCAAGCAGAAAGTAAGAAAAAATGAAGAAAGAAACAAGAAGGACAGAATATTAACTATGAAATCAATGCACAAGTGCCGCTCTAGTAAGTTATACAAGGATGCAGAAAGGCTTAAAAAACAAAATAAACGTGCATCAAGATATTATTCAAATAAAGAAAATGAAACAAATAAGACTAAACGTCAGAGTTTGAGAACTAATTTAGAATATAGGATGAAAGAAAAGAGCAACAAGAGTTCAAAACGACATGGTATTGATATAGGAGACTGTGTTGAAAAATTCCAGAAAAATATTTCAAAGGGTCCTGTTTATGTTTGTTCATGCTGTAACCAAACATGGTTTAAACATTCTGTTGTATCATTTGAAAAAATAAAATCTAAATGCACTTCTGAGGTAGTTGAAAGGTTTTCTACTGGCTATATCTCTGTTGATGGCTGCGAATGGCTATGTAAGACTTGCTATGAAAAAATTAAACTTAACAAAGTTCCACCAATGTCTGTTTATAACAGGAATGAATTCCCTGTACAACCAAATGAACTCAGTTTACATCAGCTGGAGGAGAGGTTAGTGTCTTTGAGAATACCATTTATGCAGATTAGAGAATTACCAAGAGGAGGTCAATTGTCTATAAAAGGAAATGTTGTTAATGTTCCTGTGGATATTCAGCCTGTCATACATAGCTTACCAAGAGCATTAGATAGTCACCATACAATACCTGTTAAACTAAAGAAAAAACTTTCATACAATAAATGTGATTTCACAGAAAATATTAGACCTCTGCATGTTTTAAGTGCTCTTCATTGGCTAGTGAACCATAGTGTGCTGTATAAAGAATCTGGCATTAAAATAGATGATGAATGGATACAATCAATCACTTCAGATTGAAGTGATACAGTGAAAGAATTTTTTGGTATTGCCATTGAAGGTGAAAAAAATGAAGAATTAGATTGTGATGATGATGTGAATTATGACTCTGATCACTTCAGTGAGGTTGATGAGACTGAAAAGGTTATCGGTAATAGTGACACTTTGCTGGATGTTGCAGATCCAACGAAAGACAATGTTTATACTTTTGCTCCAGGTGAAGGTCAGACACCCCTCAGTCTTTATCAAGATCCTGATGCTGAATACTTATCATTTCCAACTATTTTTTGTGGACAGAGACGAATTCCAAATGATGACAAATATGTTCCAATTCATTTTAGTGATACATGCAAGTTAGAACTTCGACATATTGATCGCAGAGTAGCGTCCAATATTCCTAATATCTTCTTCAAATTAAAGAAAGTTCAATTGAAACAAATTTCAGACAAAGTTCATCTTGCTTTAAGAAGATGCAAAAAAGAAGGGAAAACATTTACTGCCTCACAAATGCTTGATTCAAACTATCTTCAAAGTGTTGTGAGACTGGATGAAGGATTTTATATATTCAGAAGTTTAAGAAATTCACCTCCGTATTTTGAAGCACGTAAAAAAGATGTTTTTGCAATGATTAGGCAACTAGGACTTCCAACTTGGTTTACATCCCTTTCATCAGCAGATACTAGATGGCATGATCTACTGAACATGCTTTCTGAGATAAACAATGGGAAATCACTGTCTGAGAAAGATATAAATGAGATGACTTGGATTGATAAAACAAAACTTGTGCAGAAAGATCCTGTTACTTGTGTAAGGTACTTTGACAACAGAGTTCAGGAATTTATCAATACTGTCCTTCAAAGTCCCCACGATCCATTAGGGAAAGTAATAGATTATTTTTATCGAGTTGAATTTCAGCAGAGAGGTTCACCTCATATCCACATGTTACTCTGGATTGAAAATGCTCCTAGATATCATGAAAGTTCTTTAGAGGACATAACCTTATTCATAGATAAGTATGTATCTTGTGAGAAAAATCCTGATCAACAACTTGTAGAACTGCAAGTTCATAAGCATTCTAAGTCTTGTAGAAAGAAACAGAAATCAATCTGTAGATTTGGCTTTCCAATTCCTCCAATGAAAAACACAACCATATTAGAACCCTTGAATGACAGTAAAGACAAGCAGCTTTACAAAAAGTTATTTGATGAAATTCAAAAGAAATTAGATGAAATGAAAGATACAAATATTACACAAGATGAATTCTTAGCTGAGATCAAAGTGACAGAGGAAGATTATATGAAAGCAATTCAAAGCTCTTTGAATGGTCCAAAGGTCTTTCTGAAAAGAAGATTAACTGAGGTTAGAATTAATGCCTACATGAAACCTATCCTAAATGCTTGGGGTGCAAATCATGATTTACAATTTGTATTAGATCCCTATGCTTGTGCCGTATATATAGTGTCCTATATTAGTAAAGCACAGAGAGGAATGAGCATTCTTATGAATGAAGCATGTAAAGAAGCTAGAAGAGGAAACATGGATCTAAGACAACAGGTTAGACATATTGGAAACAAATTCTTGAATAGCGTTGAGGTTAGTGCCCAGGAAGCCTGCTACTTACTTTTGCAACAGTCATTGACAAAGGCCTCTAGGGATGTTGTTTTCATTAATACCTCTTTGCCAGAAGATAGAACATTCCTACTTAAATCTAAGGAATCTCTAAAAAAAATGTCTTCAAACTCAACTGATATCGAAGCAGATAATATTATTAAAAGATATTCAAAAAGACCAAGAGCACTTGAGAATTGGTGCTTAGCAGATTATGTGTCTCGGCTTGATATCAAATACAATGATGACATTGCAACTTCAGAAAATTCAGGGCAAGGCTATTCTGAATCATCTGTGGAAGAAGCTGAAGGTGAAGTCAATGAAAGCATGGATACATATTGTAATGATGATGAGGTACTAGACACAGTAACAAATAGCAGTGATTCAAGTGAGGTTAACAAATATTCCATTCCTGGAGGTAGAATTGTTCTAAAAAATGGCATTGTTATAAGTGAAAGGAAACGCAGAAAAGTCATAAGATATGTAAGATTCACAAAGAAGACTGACATTGAACAGTTTTGTAGAGAAAGGTTGCTTCTATTTAGTCCATGGAGAGATGAAAGTATTGATCTGAGACAGGGCCATGATTCTTACTTATCAAGATACAGATCTATTAAGAATTCTATAGAGCACAAGGCTTTTCAGTATGAACAAAATGCTGATGAACTAGATGATGCAATAGAACGAGCACAGAATGAGGAAGATTTTGATAGTGTTGCCCCAGGAACTGAACAGTCTGAACAGGATGATGCAGATATAGGTGCTAAAGATAGTGAAAGTTTCATATTCTTTGATCCTGATAGACCCGAAAATCAGAGACAAACTGATATTGCTGGAGAGTTTGGTTTAAGTGTTGCTTCTGTAGATATAAGTGTACGTAGAAAAACAATGTCAGATGTGGGATACAGGCAATTGATAAACTCACTCAATACAAAACAGAGAGAATTTTTTATTCATGTTTTCCAAACCATTAAGTGTACTGAACAAAAATTGAAAGTTTTTCTAACTGGTGGTGCAGGGGTAGGAAAATCTGTTCTTGTTAGTGCACTATTTGAAGCTTTGCAACGTTACTTGACATCTGATCCTGGTGATAATCCTGAGAATTGTAGAGTTCTGCTCTGTGCACCCACGGGTAAAGCTGCTTTTCATATAAATGGGGTAACTTTACATTCAGCTTTCCGCATTCCAGCAAGTCAGGGTTATGATTGTACACCACTGAGTAGTGACACTTTAAACACACTTCGAACAAAATATAAGGACTTATCAGTTGTTATGATAGATGAAGTGTCCATGGTTGGAAATAATATGCTAAAACTAATAAATGAGAGATTAAAACAAATAAAGGGTAGTGATGTTCCATTTGGTGGTTTGCATATGATATTCATTGGAGATCTATTTCAGCTAAAACCAGTGATGGATGGTTGGATATTTGAAAATTTGAAATTGAGTTTTGGACCTTTAGCCACTAATCTATGGCAGGATTTCATTGTAATGCATGAACTGGATGAGATCATGAGGCAAAAAGATGACAAGCAATTTGCAGAGATTCTCAACAGGTTAAGAGAAGGCAATCACACGGAAGATGATATTGAAATTCTAAAAAAGAGGTTGACTGGTATAACTAGTACAGACTACCCACAAAACACAACACATTTATTCAATACCAATGATAAAGTAAACAATTTTAATGTGAGGTGCTTTCTAAATAATGATAATGAAAAAGTAAACATTCCTTCCCTTGATCATGTACTAGGAGATGACAATGTGACTGTTAAACAACAACTTGTATCAAGATTACCAAATGATTCAACACTCACTGCTGGTCTCAGTCAAATGGTAGGAATATGTGTTGGAATGATTTATGACCTTTGTCTTAATCTTGATGTAGATGATGGATTAGTAAATGGGTCGTCTTGTGTTGTAGAAAAGATTGAATACAGACAAAAAAATACTACAAGACCAAGTATTATATGGGTTTCCTTTAATGATGATAAAATTGGAACATTATGGCGCTCAAAGTACAAGCAGTTGTATCATAGTGCTATCAATCTGTTGTGGACACCTATTTTTGATTGCAAGAGAAATTTTGTGTATTTGAGAAAGACTTTCGTTAGAATACAGATCCCTCTAAAACAGTCAACTGCAAAAACTGTCCATAAATCTCAAGGAGACACCCTGAGTCAGGTTGTAATAGATATGGATGGGAAACGTGTATTTCCACATGCCCATTATGTTGCTATAAGTAGATCAAGATCCCTCGAAGGACTTTACATTGTTAACTTGAACGAGAGTAAAATTTCTGTCTCAAGTAAGGTAAAGGAAGAAATGATTCGTTTAAGAGAATCACGAAAATTAGAATTGTGTTACACTCCTGTTTACATGATCAGTGACACTCATTTTTCCTGTCTTTTCAACAATGTTCAGTCGTTCAGAAGTCACAAGGATGAATTGTTTTCAGATCCAAATGTAAAAGCTGCAGATTGTTTATGCTTATTGGAAACTTGGTTAACTGCAAATGATTCTTTTGATTTAGTGCATAGAACAGGATATCAAGTTGTTAGAGCAGATGGGAAACAAATAGGAAATGTTCGCCCTCACAGAGGAATAATTGTTTATGTTCGGGACACCATACATATTTCACACAGTCATTCTGTCCTGAGAAAGAATATTGAAATGATAGTTGTAGAGCTTGTGGTTCAAGATAAAGAAATAGTGATTGCAACAGTGTATAACTCTCCTAAATCTTGTGTGACTGACCTAAGGACATTTCTAACTGAGAATTTAAAGACCTTCAAAGGAAAATGCCTCCTTATACAAGGTGATTTCAACATAAACACATTGAATAGAAGTACAGTTTTTGAGCGTTTTATGCAGGATTTCTTCAACTGCCAACAGCATGTGAAAAAACCAACCCATTATTCTGGGTCATTAATTGATCATATCTACAGTAATATACCATTGACTTTCACAGATGTTATAGAATGTGTCTGGTCTGATCATTCAATGGTGTATGCTGCTGTGCCCAAGTGAAGTTGACGACATGTTTCAACAAAAAATGAATGACAAAGTTACATCAGAATGATACGCATGTATGTGTAAATTGGTTTATGTTAAATCAGAGACAAAGATATATAGATATATGTGAGCAATTCAACTTATTGATCATTTTTGAAATTTCACCCGTCCTTGATTTTGCATTGTCTGCTGCTCTGGCAGACAATGCTGGTGGTGAATATAGGTATGGGTGACCACCATGGATGTAAGAAAGTACTAAAAAGATAATAACTCTGCTAAAGGTAGTCCAACCCAAGGGAAAAATTTTGAAATCGGCATGACTTTCTCAGGTGTCGTCTTTTTCCCTTTAGAGTGCTAGCTGAAGGTATTGACAATTAATTTCTTCATTGGTTATGTTATTGCTGTGCTTAAATGTCGTGAGTACCTAAACATTGTATAGGCAATTACAACATTTCAGTACTGTTACAACAATCAATTAAAAAAATCATCAAACCAGAATATAGAGATGCCTTCCTACAATTTTTTACATTATGCTGTTTGCGCAGACTGACTAGGGTCAAATTTTTCCACAATTTGCTTATTTTCTACCTTCCTGTTAAAGAATTTTTGAATTGCAACAGAATTTAACAGAGCTTCCAGATGTCCTTTTCATATGACAGGTCACAATTCACTGCATTTTCATAAAACAATTGTATCACATTCTGTAGTTGTTGTTGTTTTTGTTTGAAAAAGAAAACAAAAAACAAAAAAAAACAGGAAATCCTGTTGAAATTTGTCTTGACAATATGTTGATTTGATAATATTTTATAGTGAACCATAGAATATTGTGTAATTTAAAGAATGTTTTTAATGATTAATGAGTAAGGGATTTTTTTTGTTGTTGTTTTATTTTACATATGAATTATACTGTGATGTCAATTTATGATTAACATTAGCATTCTGCACTAAGTTTTGTGTGAAATAAGACCCATACTGGTTTAAACCAAAAGAACACAATAAATAAATGTAGCTAGTATAGACAAACATCATAGAGTGATATTTTCTGTAAGAAAAGATAAATTGTTTGCCATGAATAAAAAAAACCATAAATATATAAATTATTACAAGCAAGGAGTGATAGCAATAGGGCTGTTTCCTTTATATTATGTGTTACTTGTTGAATAGATTTTAATAGAAGATATGTAAAAATTCAGAAAGAGCCTCATGCTCTGATACAACAGCATCCTTTTTGTTTGTCATTTAAGATCAAACATGTTGTGCAAGAGTTTCAGAAATCTTGAAGGCTTTAAAAAAGCAGACTATACCCCCTGAATCAATGCTGCATACATATCAACTTATTGTTGAAATGATTGCAGCATTAATTAAGTTGCGTCAGTGCAAACCTATTGTAAGTGGCTATAGCACTAAGAATAGATTTTCACTGACCCCTCTAATTAGAGCTACCGATCGGGTATAGAGAAGTTTATTGTCCATGTTTCACTTTCAGTTTTGGTCTTGATAAGTACTTGTACTAAACATCCAGTATTAAGGCTTTTTACCATTTTTCACCTTAACAAATCTATAGCCTATGACCCTACCCTTCTCAGATAATTTTGATTATTGTAATAAAGCCCAAGGCTTATATTAAAGGTTTTACAGTATATTATAGTATAGTATTGTTTTATTCCAACTTCCTTAAGTATGTTTCATATGCATATAAATAAAGAGGAATGTGAAAGACTTTTGTGTTTGCATTGAACCATATTAATTTAAAAATGAAATCTGAAAAAATGATATTTTATAAGTTTCATAGAATAGATTATATTCTATGCTATGTTAAATCAGATTTACATGTTTATGTGTACAGTCAGTGGGTCTGTTTTATCATGGAAATGGAAGCTTACAGGGTCTTTAAACTGTACCTAATGCATATTGCACGCAAAACAGGTCAAGTCAAAGCAGAAAGGTTTGATGGCCTGTGCAAGATGAAATGATGATTGGATACATCAAATATTCTTTTACAAATATTCTATTTTAAAAAAGGGGTCCTGTCTGGCTTGGTAGCAAGGATGCCAAACACAATACTTGGGAGAAGTCACAGGTATTGGGATTGGATTCCGTCCAAGCTGCAAGACATGCGGGTATAGCCTTTGGCAAGCTATTTCAGAGCCCCAGCCTAGTGATAAATAATTATGTATAGTCATTGCATAAGTTTGTTTAATTCTATTAACTTAAACTCAATATAATTACCTTTATGTTTATAGAAGATATAATGAGCTGTGGTTGTGCATGTCAAAAATTGAGATCATTTTGATGTAACACATGCATGATATTGATAACAATGCCACATGTTATTTGTTTTGTAAGTTAAGTGTTATAATGACCTATTTGGATTGTATATTGTACATGACTCTTTGATATACTGAAAATGTTTCCATATTTAACTTTTGATGTAGCACATGCTTGATATAAATAACTATGCCACAGTTTGTGTTTTATAAATTCAGTGTAATAATGACCTATTTGGATTGTATTTTGTACATGACTCTTTGAAATACTGAAATTATTTCCATATTAAACTTTCTAACGTCAACCTGTGTTTTGTTGAATATTATATACCAGAATCAGTAAAAAATAAGCATTGTAATTTTACTATTAAATGAAGCTCAAGGCCATGTTTTGAGAATTCACCAGTGCTCATGCCAAATGTGTGGGCCAATGAAAGAAGCTAGATTAACAGCCGCTCCATGGAATCCAACTCAGGACCTTTGGGTTAAGAGGCAGACGCTCTACCTCTAGACCACAAACACCTGAAATGTTAGGCATCCTTAGCAGAAATCATATTCAAATTACACAAAATTGTTGTCATTCTACCTTGCTATAGATAGTGTTGTTTCATGGATAAATATCCATCAAAACTTTTCTACATGATATGTTAAAACAGTTTACCTATTTAGAATCAATACTTATATTTGAAATAAGGTTTTCCATGTAAAATTTAACCACTGCTAGTATCAGCTTTTCTGTCCATCTCTTGGCCTCTTCAAAAATTTCCTTGTAAACTTCCTTATATGACAGAGTTTCTCACCACTAGATATAATAAAGCCAGTGGAGCGATACAGGCCCTCTTGGGCCTCTTGTTTGACATCCATAGACATACCCATTAAACATATATAAAGTAGGACAAAATCGGAAGATACGTATTTTGATTTTTTTCGTGATTTTTATCATAGATTTTTCCCAACTGGACCTGTAAAGACTTTTTGACAGAAAACATGTTTAATTCTAAATTAGAAGTTGTTTGTATATCAAAAGCCATGTAGTGGATTGAAATAAGTCATTGGCTGATTGAAAATAGGATATTCTTTGTTATTTGGTCAGTTTTAGAGATAACTTGTAAAACATCTTACCCCACCCACTCACTTTAACATTGAAAAGAAGTAGAAAATGGTCGCTTTGGCAAAAAAGGGGCGTTGGCTTCAAGAAAAAGTTCTGAAACATTTTTAACATGCCAAAGTCTTTTCAATGTCCAAGTTAAAGTAGATTTGAACCTCCCCCACCCCCCAACCCCCACCCCTTCTTCCCTCATGTACAAAATTTTAGTTGAGCAAGTGTAACTAAAAATAGTTGTAGACATAATAACCATATAATTTTATTTAGCACATCAAAAAAAAAAAAAAAAAAAGAAATCTTTCCAAAATTTAGATTTGATTTTATCTAAACCTTTAGATATGGTCTTGGGTTGACATGTTCTCTAGAATATACAAGTATATAAAGAAATGACAAGAATGACATATTTCATGGGTTGTACGTCTGTTGTACATAAGAGTTTAATTGCACTTTGAAAATATACTAAGAGCCATGGGTTTGTCTTATTGCCTCATCCTATTATGGAATTGGAGCTATACAAAGCACAAAGACATTTATATATATAAAGTTTGGTGTGTTTGTGTGTGTGTGTGTGTGTGTGGGGGGGGGTAACTTAATGATAAAAAAGCCCTGTTTTCACAACAAAAAGAGCCTGGTAGGGATAATGCTAGTATTATGTGAAAAAATGTTGCAAGAACGCACTAGCTTGACCTTACGTTTGAAACATTTTTACAATTGTTAGATGTGATATGCGGAAACTTTAGGTCTGAATGTTTGGATGAAATATTTTTTTTTTAAAAATATTCTTAGTTCTTTTCACAAATTGTAACCTTAAGGCTGTTTTCTATTTTCGAAAGCATAAGATTCACACAAATTTGATACTTTTTTAAAAAATTCAAAGCCGATAAAAATCAACTGTTTTGTTTGGAAAGGATTTATCATCTGCATTACCAATTTCATCACTCTTAAAACAGAGCACCTAACCATGGTTCCTGGTACTTTTCTCATTGCTACTACCAGGAAATTCCTTTCCGGGCTACATCTTTCTAATCCCAGATATTTTTCACTAGTTTCTACCCGTTGGTTGGAGACAAGTGTCAGACAGCGAGCCTTGAAACCCGTTACTTGATTGATTGATTGATTGATTCAATGGAGTTTAACGCGGCTTTCACATTTTTCAGTTCTATTGTGGAGGCTGGAGCAACTAACAATGGTTTCCTAGTATTTCTCTCACAAATACAACTACCACATCCTTACAGTTATAAACATATTGGTGAGAGAAAAATAGTGACGAAAGATTGAGTGCCGCCGTCTAGGATCGAACCCGGGACCTCTAGATTGATTGTTCGACGCGCTACCAACTGCGCTATGATGGCGGCTCCCCCGTAACTGGAATCCCGTAACTGGAATCCCAGCACAAAATCATCTTGGCTGCGACGACAGTGGAATTGTCTAGTACTAGTTCTTTCGAATGCAATGTGATGATGGCCCCATTCAATTCATACTTTAAAAGTTAATTGACAAACTAAAAGTAAGATAAACTGTGAATGTCAAAAGTTTGCGTTTAAGATTTTGCGATTTTCATATTAGGCGTTAAGAAAGTTTAAATTGAAATTTTTTAAACAAGTGCATCACATCAATGACTTAGGAAACAGGTTTTGTTTGTCATTTGACGAGTTTCGAAAAAATTTCTCAAAACATTACGTGTTCAATTGAAGAATGGCATAGGAATGAATTAGAAATAAAATACTCCGATTTCCAATTCATTGGAAGTTTTGATTTTTATTTAAAACAAGACTCAATAAACTTATTTTGATGAGGATAAGTATTTGTCATCAATTAAAACACTTATACAAAGAGAGTATGCTTTATAAGTAGCAAAAATAAGAACTGATTCAAAACCTCTTGAGAATGTTATGCAAGCCTATCCTTTTAAAATGAATGAAGAATGAATGATAACAAGCTTTTGCTTCAAAACTTTTCAAAAGTTCAGGAAACCGCAATCTGAGTTTAAATTAATTGCTTTGATCATAGGCTAATAAATTAAACATGAATCAAGAAATAATTGAACAGATTTTTAGCTCCACTGGCTGAAAGCCTACCAAAAAATATTGTGATCGGATGAAAAAATAGATTTTATGGGCGGAGGTAATTTCTCTATATGTTACATAGTGGAAACTTTGAAAATCATTTTCTCAGAATGTAACTAATGGATATCAATCAAACTTCATAAATATGATCCTTGGGTGACCCATTATCATGCAGCCAAAAATTATTGTCATTGGAAGAAAAATATGTATTTTATGGGCGGAGGTCATTTCTCTATATATTATATAGTGGAAACTTTGAAAATCATTTCAACATCAGTAGAACCCAAAATATCTGAAAATCTAGTCAAAACTTCGATTTGCTATTACAAGAATTTCAAGCCTGTGGAGCGACTCAAGCCATTCATGGCTTTCTAGTTGAATTTGACCCCCCGGGCAATTTGCGTAGTATAATTCCACAAGATAATAAAGAAAAGTTTTTTTTTAAAATTTTTGAAAAAGATATCAAGGACCCTAACCATAACACTGCTCGATAATCTACCAGCTTTGTTAATAAAGATGTATATTTTATAGTAGGCTGTAGGCAAGTAAAGGATGTAATGGCGGTACTGGTGTGGGAATACCAGCAATCCATTGTAAAGTGCTGCTGCCACCGCGATATTAATGAAAGATTGTTGAAAACGGCGTAAAACCCCATTCAAACAAACAAAACTTGATATAACTTGTATTGATATGAATGAAATACTGTTAATTATGTGCTGTGAGCAACCATTTCTAATTTCTACCATATTATTCTTTGATTTTAATTAATGTAAGAAAAAGAGAGGGATAATTATGAAAATTTCAAAATCTAACCAAAAATGATTCACTTAGAGAACCTCAAGAACACTTTGGGTTAAACGTTATTAGAATCTAGGACACATAATTTAGTAAAGTTTTTTTAAGCTCCAATGGCTTAAATCTAAGATATATTATTATGAAGATTAGACAAGTTAGTACAAACGAAATCTTAAGATTTTTAAAGCATCTGAAATTAAAAAAAAAAATCTATGAAATTTGATTGTAATGAAGCTGTGGTAGCCCCCTTTAAGGTTATCAAATGACCAGGGTTCTAATGTCGTATCTTACTTTTGGAAAGCCTCTTTTAAAGCTTTAGGTAAGGTAATCTCAATATTTTATAAGTTTTTATGTGTCATTGTTATACTAAATTAAAAAAGAAATGTAGCACTAGGTTAGTGAAATATATGCCTTCATTTTGAATTGTTTGGAATTTAAGTTTCAGAAAATTATTCTTAGACAGACATATCACAGGCAATTTCATTATCCAATTTATGTCCAATGTACAAATGTGCGTAATCATATAATAAGACAAGGTGTCAAACTAGTCCCGTACCTCATCAACTCTCACCATTTCCGGCATATTTTACACAATCTGGTAACAATGAAAAGGAAAATTATTAAGAAAAAAAGCTGATGACAATTTTGTCAAAATAATTATTAGACTAAGGAATCATCAAAATTTAAATTCAGTGACTACTCTATGAGTTTACATGAGTAGATGTTGGATACATGGACTTTTGCCATGAAACAATTGCCTGTGGGATAGGCAGACATAAAAAAGATCAATCCAATAAAACAATATTGTTTTGAACTTGTTGATGAGGGTGTATATGAAAATGTTTCAATACCAGAAGCTATTTTTCTATCCATTTTAATGTTAAATTAAGTGGGTGGGGTAAGATTAATTTGAATTTGTCTTTTAATGTTTAAAATGCCATACATTTTACTCAAACCATTAATAAAAGTTGTGGTTAAATTTCTAGAGGTTATTCAAAGGATATTTGATAAGTTTTTCTTGCACAAATCAGTTTTATTTCAGGTATATTACACAATATTCTCATCAAATTGGTTGTACTACAGGCATTACTAGTAGGTATCAAAATGTATTGAAAAATCAGAATACGTATCTTCCGATTTTGTCCTACTTTTAGTATGTCATCTATGGCGGGTCAAGCTACTCAAAAAACTCAAGAACGTTTTTGTTGCAATTTGTTTTGGGTTGAGGCTATATTTCGCTATTTTGACTGGACTATAAGCTTTGAACCTATTTATTTCACATCAATTTGGAAACAAGGTCTTACAACTGAGATTTATGCCACTTGATTCGGATTCCAGGAAAATCCACCAGTATTTTTGCCCAATATGTATTCAATTGAAAGAATGATGGATAGCTGCTTTGGAGAATCAATCTTAATCCACTCTGGAGAATCAATCTAAAGCCGCTCCGGAGAATCAATCTAAAGCCCCTCTAGAGAATCAATCGTAAGCTGCTCTGGAGAATCAATCACATGACATCAAGATCAAGAGGCAAATACACTTCCTGAAGTTCCTCTTGATTATAGACATCTCTGAATGTTATCATGACCACTCTAAACAATGGACATCTCTGAATATTATCATGACCACTCTTTAAAATTAGAGCTTCTGTTGTTCATAAATCTTTACTAAGAAAGTAAGACAACAAATAATAATGTGTAAAATTCCTGTTTTCAGAGTTCAGAGGATTTACAGACTGCAAACTCACCTTTCATAAAAAGTTTCAGGTAAATTACTAGAATATACTGTAGCATAAGATTTATTTTATCCCAGCCGTTTTGCAACTAAAGTCAAGGTATTGTCATTTATTTAAAACTTCTAAGATGAAGGTCGATTTACAACAGGCACTAATTGTGAGTTACTACTTTATATGAAAATATCATTTTAGCCCTTTTCAAGTTGAATAAATTTTCTGCAAAATCAAAGTTCTGGAGGGACTAGATATGAGTGGATATTTAATTTGAATAATGCTGTTTAAATTTCAGACATGCGTTATGTAGCACCTTCAGGGAATGGCTGACTGAAGTTTTTGGGGTACCTCTCAATGATAATGTGTCCATGTTTTCTGCCAAATATATACATACAGGCAAGTATTCATGTATGATATGCCTATAAATGATGAAATGTCCATCCCACTTATCAAATATATACAAATAGGCAAGTGTTCATGTATGATATGCCTATAAATGATGAAATGTCCATCCCCTCTATCAAATATATACATACAGGCAAGTTTATATAGAGAATATTGAATGAGTGATCATTGAATACTGAATTTATTTAAAAAAAGTCATCTATAAACAGAGAAAAACGAGGCTGCGCCGAGTTATTATCTGTTTTAGATGACAAGTTTAATAAATTGGGTATTTAATGAGTACAAATTTGATATTCTGTTTATAATGTGACTTAAATGTTTGTGTTAAAACGAGAAATTTTGGTATTTATGGATTCAAGTTATTCCAAGAAACACATAATACTTTTTGCAAAATGAAGTGGGCAAATCCATTTTGAAGTCATTTTCACAATAAACATATAATATTTATATCTGTTCTCAGCTCATTTGCATAGTTATTCCAAAAGTATAATAACACCAGTGTAATAGCAAAAATACTAAACGGTGGTATTTCGCTCCCATGACATAGGTCATATTATAAATACATGCATTATACCTCTCAATCATGAGGGTATATGGAAAATGAATTTGATATGCCATACATGGATCAGATCATAGCATAGGTGAAGAGGCAATATTATAAAATGTACTTAGTATGTTGTATGAAAAAAAAAAGTCTAACGAGGTTGGGAGAATTGATTATTGTCTAGGCTTTGCAGAGACAATTATCAATTCCCACAACTGAGTTAGAAATTTTTACATAAAATACACATAGTATGTATTATATTTATCTAATAACCTCTATTTGCCTTTTTTCATCGATATTTCTAACAGAAATGCAAGCTTATAAAAATATCCATGTGATATCATAAAAAATATCACATGGGATGTTTATCACAGGGATATTTGTATATTTATAAGATTAATCTTTTTGTCAGTCAAAAAAAGTAATAGTAAGCTTTTGTGAAAGCGTTGTGTCCTGTGTAATTCCTGCATAGTTCATCATGGGTTGTCAATCATGGGTCCATATCTTTTGTGCATTCTAAAGGCAATTTTTTTTGCTCAAATGTCTTGAAACTTGATCAGAATGTTTGCCTCATGAAGTCTGTGGACAACTTCAAAATTAGGTCAAGTGGGGTTAAAAATGAGGTCAAGGGATAGAATCTCAGAAAAAACGTGTGTACCATAGAAGCCACAATTCTGGCTTACATATGCTGAAACTTTAACAGAACATTTTTTTCATAAAATTTGACACATTAAAATTAGGTCATGTTGGGTCAAAAAACTAGATCTTAGGGTCAAATCTTACATCACTCTAGAGGCCAAATTTTTGGCTCAAATGTCTTGAAATATAATGAGAATGTTTGTCTTCTTAATATCTCGGAAGTGTCCAAATTTAGGTCAAGCCAGTCATTGATTTCAAATGTGCAGTTTTTGTATTGTGATATCTTTGTAATCAATGCTTCAGGTGAGTGCCTAAGGGCCAAAACCCTCTTGTTTAAAGTCAAGGTCATCTGAAAAGGTTAATGTGTATAAATAAAATAAGCTCTCAAAATGATTTACTCCTTCAAGGTTTTTAGTGTTTTACATCTTGTAAGATTTCTTTGAGAAATGCATTCATTTATTATCTTGACTGACATCCTAATGTTGTATTATTTCAGACACATTGTTATGTCATGATGATGAGTTGGAAGACAGAAGAATTGCATTCATCTATTATCTGGTCAGTCAATCCTGGTGTGAAGAAGATGGGGGATCCCTCGACTTGTTTGCTGTTGATGGTAACAATATATTAGTTCCTTAGTACACTTTCTCACATTTCTTCAATTTTATGAACACTTTATTAATATGATTAAATAAAGGGTCACAAGTCAATGTCAAATATTGAAACATAGTTTCTTTCGACAATGGCTTGTCAAAGCTTCTGGTAAAGTTCAAGATCAAATCGTCTCTTTGCAAATTATTGTTGTTCTCTTTTCATAAGAATTCCTGGTTTATATGGTATTTTGTGTTATGTGATAAAACTTTCTTAAATTTGTAGATAATATACAGCCAACAGAGATAGTAAAGTCCATCATACCACAGCGAAATAGTTTGGTATTCTTTGAGGTATCCCCAGGGTCATACCACCAGGTTTGTAGAAGAAATAGAGAATAATCGTTAGTTTCAGTGAAGGATTGATTTATATTCATTGAGTGAACAATAAAAGCTATATCTGGATCCATGAGTGAATATATAGCTTTTGTTGTTGGTGAAATAAAATATTTATCAATCTTACTATCTTATAAAACAACAATTATTCTATTTCTTAATTGCAAAAATGAGACAAAATGTGAAATTTCTAGGACATATATTTGTAAAGCATGCATTTTGCGTGTGATTGCTACGCAACATTCATTGTGAAGTAACTTAATTCGACCCGCATAGATGATGACAGATAGGATGAAATGTACAAAAGCAGGGTATAAGATTTTGATAATTTCACCGCTTTTGCGGTGAGATTATCAAGTGATAATCTACTGTTATTTTTCGATAAACCACCAAAAAGCATTAAAGAAAGGGCCTTAAACACTAGTTAAGTCTATCATATGACAAAAGAATAATTTGGTGTTCTTTGAGGTGTCTCAAGATTCAAATTACCAGGTTGGTTTGTGTAAAGGGTGCAAAAAGGGGTATTTAGGTGGTGTGTGATTTGCATTGCTGAGTTGAGAAATTCATAGAAATCAAGTTAAGTCCATCAAGCCAGCAATCACACATGAATAACTTAACCCTTGTCATGCTGATCCCGGGATATTCCTGGTTTGGCAGGAAGTATGGACAAACATCAGCCTGCACTTATGTGCAGTCTGATCTTAGTCCATATAACCTGATTTTCCTTTTTAAACCAGAAAAGTTTCAAAAATTATATTTTCAAAATCAAATGCTGACTTATAATTGGGAAATACAGAGCTTTCAGCACTTTGATTTATATATAATTTTGCCAAGGTTGTTTATTCAGTATGACAAAGGTTAATGTTCTTGAGGGTGTCATTTGGGTCATATCAGGATGGTTTGCAAAAGAAGGTCTTAAAGATAATTTAGCAAACACAGCTTTTTTTAACCCATCTCCTGAAATGGGACCATCTGGGTATGCTTAAAGTGTTGACACCTGTCAGCCTGCACAGACTTAGCAGGCTAACAAGCGTCAAAGCTTTTTTTGCACTTAGCTGATTTTATGCATCTAGAATTATCATTCTTCCCTCCAGAAAATTTTGAAATGCAACCTTTTTGACCTCTACTTGATTAAAATTACCTCTCAAATATTCTATTTGTTTTGAAGTTCCCAGGTTATCCTTTTTTGTGTGACATGTCACATTTTCATATGCTCATAATTTGAGGTCCCAACTTGATCCAAGCTGCCCATGGGGAATAAAGCCTGTAGGAATATTGCATATAGAGATTATAAATTTAGAGCTCTATCCAATTTTTTAATTATTTCATTTATATTTCAGTATCACAAATGCTTAATTCTGGCCATTTTCAAATTTTGAAAAATATAAAGAAAATTGCTAAAATTTTTGCATACCAGGGACTGACATAATTATTAAAAAAATATGAGTTCTTTGAGAAAATTGTGCCTCTTTGATGCAGGATGCACAGCAAAATGAATCACTGCATGTGTCTGTCTGTGTGTAAAAAAATTAGTTTGGAAACTCAATATGTCTAGTTGAGTAACAATGCTGATTGTTGACATGGAGGTTACTCAAACTTTGAAAGATCTGTAACAAGATTGTTAGAAGAACATTTTTAGCTCAGCTGTTTTTCGGAGAAAATCTAGGTATTGCTCTAGCCTTGGCATCGTTGTTGTCATTAAGTTCCAGTGGAGCAATACTGGCCCTCTTGGGCCTCTTGTATGTGAAAGGTCAATGTCAGACTGAAGATCAAGGTTAATTTTTGTCCAATGCATTACTTCTTCATTGAGTGGAAAATTTCAGACTAGGACAGATTTTCTTTTCAAGGTGTTATTACCATTTAAACTAGTTTGGGCTGTAGATCAAGGTCACATTTCAAGTCAAACATTTTCTGGCTCTATCTCTGACCAAACTAGTGGACTTAGGTTGACTTGTTCTCTCTACTCCTTTTCTAGGTTGCTGAAGTTTTGAGTGAAGACAAGGTACGCTGGTCTATAGGTGGATGGTTCCACGGTCCACCAATAGAAAGACCTCCTGCTTACAGGGAACCAGTACAGCCTCGAAAATCATATGGGTCAATAGATGTAAGAAAGTGTAAACAGTTTCCTGTTTTTAAACTTTAGACTGTTCCAATTTATAGAAGGGGTTGTAGATAAGAAATGTTGTTTAATAGTAATTTTTTTTCTCTTAATTCTCTTCATTACCAAATACCAGGGATGTAAATTCCTTAATTTAAAGGATGTTAAAGAAAAAGATGGCCCAGTGCATAAGTTGTAACTGCCTATGAAGATATAGCCAGTTACAACTGTTTCACACTGAGTCATTTAAAAGGGATTAATACTATGAAGTAAAAGTTAGGAACAAGTACAGCACTATCATCTTTTTTCATATTAACCTTCTCATCCTGTCTACATCATTTGAGCCTGTGCGACATTTCAAACAATTTCAAATGCCCACATTGCAAAATTTCTGGCCAGCCTGTGCAGCCGCACAGTCTGACCAGAATATTCACAATGCGCTATATAGAAAGATAAGGTCTTAATCCATCTTCATGCGGTCAGTACATATTATTATTGCACTGTGTTGTTGTCAACACTTCTCTATGTTTTTACCTCATGCAGGTTTGAAATTGTTGAAAATGTCATGCACAGGCTCATATTTCTGCCTTGCACAAGGCTTTTGCAGAAAAGTTCCTACATTTTCATTGGCTTTTGCATTGATTTTTAGCTCGCCCGGGACGAAAGTCTCGGAAGAGCTTTTGTCATACCCTCATTAGGGCATATGCTTTCATTTGAGACCAACATCCATGTCGAAATGACCTTAAGACTGTGACCTTGACCCTTTCAAAAAAACTTTAACCAATAACTTTAACCAAAAACTTTAACCAAAATAACTTTAACCTTGCTTATATTTTCTGTAAGCTTTAAACTAGAGACATCATTACTTCATATGCACACTCACCAGGTGATAGGCTTTCACCAGAGACCAAGGTCCTTCTCAATTTGACCTTGACCTTTACCATTTGTGGACTTAGAAAAACTTTAACCAAAAAACTTTAACCAAAAACTTTAACCTTGCTTATTATTTTCTGAATGCTTTAACCTAGGGACATCATTACTTTATATACATACTGATTAGGTGATAGGCTTTTGTTAGAGATCAAGGTCCTTGATAATTTGACCTTGACCTTTTATGAACTTAGAAATATTTTAACCGAAATTCTTTTACCAAAAACTTTAACCTTGCTTATATTTTCAGAATGCTTTAACCTAGGGACATCATTACTTCATATACATAGTCACCAGATGAAAGGCTTTCACCACAAACCAAGGGCCTTGACAATTTGACCTTGACCTTTTATGGACTTGGAAAAACTTAAACTGAAAACTTTTACCAAAAATTTAACCATGCTTATATTTTCTAAATGCTTTACTCAGGGACATTATTACTTCATACACATACTCACTAGGTGATAGGCTTCTACAGAGACCAAGGTCCTTCACAATTTGACCTTGATCTTGACCTTTTGTGGACTTAGAAAAATTTTAAAGAAAAACTTCGGGTTTGATACAAAGAAATTCCATTGGTAACCTCATCTGCTTGTAGGCTTTCACTTTACCCTAACCTTATACATGCAATTAAAACAAAAAAAGTTTTTATATTTCTTAATTACTACTCAAACAGATATATATTAGATCATGGACTTTAACATTGAAAGAAACCACTTTGAACTTCGGTCTTCGGTCAAGCGCTGTTTGTGACAAGCAGCTGTTTGGGCGAGCTACGTTGTCCGCGGACAACTCCTGTTTTGCTTACCCCTTGATATTGGAAAATGACACTTGCCAATATTTCATTTTCAGGATGACATGTTTTTCGAGTGGATAAATCCCGTATATCTGACTCCTGATGCACAAGGCAGTATCCAGGAACAGTTTGAGGAAAACTCGGAAATAGAGCTGCAAGATTTTATTCAGGTATATACGATATTATAATTCAGGGGTGTTGAATTTCTAAGTCTGACTTATCTGTCTCGCTTTTTTTAGCTCCACTGGCTGAAGGGCACTTGGGCTATTGTCATGATGCTGTGTCTGTCATGCATCCTTCTGTGTGTCCAGTTGTAAATTTCTTTGAAAATCTTCCCCACGAAACTAATGGATGATTTTAAACCAAAAGATAGCTTGGACGTCAAAATTGTTTGTGTGTGTAAAGCACCTCCTGCTGATTCATGGTAGTTTGTAGGATTTTGAAAGTTGTTTGCACCAAAAAAATCACCAGAGAAGCAAAGGCAGGTAAGAAAGAAACACCTATTTTATTTGGTATGTTGGAAGTATTTTTAGCTCCACTGACCTAAGGCCAGCAAACTTTTGTCATGGCGGAGTGTACGTTGTGCATCTGTCTGTCCGTGCATCTGTGCATCAGCTTTTTCTTCAAACATCTTCTCCTCCTTAACCAATGGGCGACTTTTAATGAAACGTGGTAGAAATGATCTTTGGGTGACCCTCTTCTTAAATTGTTCAAAAAATTTTGATTGACCCCCAAATATGGGCATGGCAGGACGTGGCATTTTTTTCACTTTGAACTCTTTAGAAATCTTCTCCCAAACCATTGGACCAATTTCAAAGAAACATGGCATGGATGTTCCTTGGATGACCCTCTTCTTGAATTGTTCAAGAAATATTGATTAGCCCATAAATATGGGCGTGGCAGGGGGGGCTTATTTTGAGCCTGAAATCTTTGAACGACATCTCCTCCTGAAACACTGGGCCAATTTCAATGAAACTTTACCAGAATGTTCCTTGGGTGACCCTTTACTTTAATTATTCAAGAAATTTTGATTGGCATACAAATATGGGCGTGGCAGGGCGGGGCCTATTTTGAGCCTGAAATCTTTGAAGAATATCTCCTCCTGAACCACTGGGCCAATTTAAACAAAACTTAACCAGAAAGTTCCTTGGTTGACTCTTTACTTAAATTGTTCAAAAAATTTTGATTGGCCCATAAATATTGGTATGGCAGGGCGGGCCTATTTTGAGCCCGAAATCTGTGAATGACAATTTCTGAACCTTATGTTTTTATAAGATGGGTAAAGGGATGCAGGTTCATTGTGATTGAGTATCTTGGTGCTATGTGGACCAGAACCAGTTAATCATTATAAAATAGGTCTTAAGAGATTTTGGAGTGTTAATGTATTCATTTAAAGTAAGCTTTGTTGAATGAAGTCTAAAGATGTTAAAGCCATTGGAGTGATACATGCCTTCTTGGGCCTCTTGTTTGTTAACTAGTACCAAGGTATTGTTAGATGACATATTTCAAACTTATGTTAACTTGGACATCATTTATGATATAGTAGTTCTTGTAACTAAGATTGCAATTATTTTGCACTGACCCATCGATTTGTAATTGTATTATTTTTTGTTATTTTCAGACAGGAAAATATCAAACCTTGTTAGCAGATTTAAAATCGTTGGATTTAAAATGGAAAAGAAGAGGACCACCGAATAAAAGGTAATTAATATGGTGAATAGGATAAGCAGGTTTTGTATGTTTAGCTCGGTTGTTTTCAGAGATAAGCCAAGGATGTTGCGATTTATCATGCAGTGAATCCTGTATGCACTTGATATCATGAAATGATTGATTGATTGATATATCACTGCAGATGGAGCATCTAACAATGGTTTCCTGTTTTTAGCTCCACTGGCTGAAAGCCACTGGGGCTATTGTCATGGCGTTGTGTCCGTCCGTGCGTCCGGTCGTAAACTTTTTCTTTAAAAATCTTCTCCTCAGAAACTACTGGGTGAATTTCAACCAAACTTCACAGAAATAATCCTTGGGTGACCCTCTTTCAAAGTTGTTCAAGAAATTTTGATCCAATGAAAAACATGGATTTAATGGGCGTGGCTAATTTCCAAATATGGTAAAAAGTGTATTTTCTCAGAATCTAATTGATGGATACCAATGAAATTTTACATTAATGATCCTTGTGTGACCCTGAATCAGTCTACCAAAAATTATTGTGATGGGATGAAAAATATGCATTTTATGGGCGGAGGTCATTTTTCTATATGTTATATTGTGGAAATTTTCAAAATCATTTTCTCAGAATGTAAGACATGGATATCAACCAATTTTCACTAGAATGATCCTTGAGTGACCCTCTATAGGTCCACCAAAAATAATTGTGATCGGTTGAAAAATATGTTTTTTATGGGCGGAGGTCTTTTCTCTATATGTTATATAGTGGAAATTTTCAAATTCTTTTTATTAGAATGTAAGTCATGGATATCAACCAAATTTCACTGGAATAATCCTTGAGTGACACTCTATCAGTTTACCTGAAATTATTTTGATTGGATGAAAAATATGTATTTTATGGGCGGAGGTCATTTCTCTATGTGTTACATAGTGGAAACTGTGAAAATCATTTAATTGGAATCTAAATCATAGATACCCATGAAATTTTATATGAATGATCCTTGAGTGACTCTTTATCAGTCTACCAAAAATTATTGTGATCGGATGAAAATATGCATTTCACGGGCGGATGTCATTTCTCTATATGTTATGTAGTTGAAACTTAGAAATTTTTTTTCACTAGTAGAATCCAAAATATCTAAACATCTATAGTCAAAACTTTTGTTGCTTTACAAGAATTTCAAGCCTGTGGAGCTACTCAAGCCATTCATGGCTTTCTAGTTTTTCTTTCACCAGTACAATCACCACATCCTTTCCTAACCTCCAGCTGTTATCTAACATAGGTCTACAATTATCAACCCATTGGTGAGAGACAAAAAGATGGATATCAGACAGTCTATTTTTAGAAATGGTTTTCATTTTCATGATCTTAATCATAATCATTTTCTTTCAAATTAAAGGTTTCAAAAAGCCTGGAAAAAGTTATGATTAATTCACCCAACCTCAACAAGATAAAATTACACTAGTTGCATTAAGGTAGTAGACCTGTAATAGTTCAATAATGTTTCTAAAGTAATGAACTTTAACAGTGTTAACCAAGTTTCTTCATTAGGAAACCTCGGTCAACATTGAGAAAGATCATGAGTTCCAAAATGTTGCGGAACTATTACAGGTTCATTACCTTAAGTAGCTGGGGGCTCTGATGAAATTTTGTGGTTGTACTGGAGACTCAAATATTGTAAGTGGATTTTACATGGTTAAATTAATAAATCAACATCTCATTTTGCTGTAGAAAGAATATGAAATGGCTCTTAAAACAAAGCAAAATTGTGTTGGAAACATTGTAAGAAAAGGAGGAAGTGGTTGGTATGCAAGATCTGCTGTGCTCTATTTTACAGATATAATCCATTTAAATCTGCTGTTTTCAGAGAAAAACTAAGGGAATTTCTATAACATTGGCGTTGTAATTGTTGTGGTTATGACAACCACAAATACTGACAATTTGTGAAATCTCTGGTATTAGGCATTCACTTGAAACTTAGCTCACATGTTCACTATCAATAAAGCAACCTATACTATCAATGAAGATAACTCTAGGTGCATTTTCTTGAAATTTATAATAAGAATATATTGGGTTTTATCTTTAATGCATCTATGTTCTGTTCTATTCTACAGGTGCTATTACAGTGTAGAACAGTCTAGTTTGCACACATCACTAAGGGAATGTCTGGAACTATTTACTTCTGATGCCATGTTTCTGTTACTCTCAAATTTGACTGGTCTTAAACTTCATGAATTGGCTGGTTCCAGTTCTGAAGGGTCAGAGGATGAAAGTGATAAGGTGCAGGGTACCAGTCAAACAGGAAGTGCAGTGAATTGTGGTGCAAGTGACTCAAATTCAAATGATCAAAAGGATTGTGACTCCGATTTGAATTGTAAACAGGATTATTCAAGTTTTAAAGGTGATTCTAAAGAGGAAGCAAATGTTGGTTCTTCCAATGGGTTGGATGGTGGATCAGAACAAGCAGAAGGTAAGGCTTCAATCAAAGCAAAGTTTGTAGTGATGCAGACTCTCAATCTAAGTCTTTCCAAGAGTTATCTCTTAACCCTTGTCATGCTGAATAAAAAACCTTGGCAAAATTATATATAAGTCAAAGTGCTGAAAGTTCTGTATTTCCTTCTTGTGAGTCGGCATTTGATTTTGAAAATATAATTTCTGAAACTTTTCTGGTTTAAAAAGAAAAATCAGGTTGTATGGACTAAGATCAGACTGCACATATGTGCAGGCTGATGTTTGTCCATACCTCCTGGCAAAGTAGGAATATTCTGGGATCAGCATGACAAGAGTTAAAAGTCAGTTAATAATTGCGACCCATCATGCTAAAAGGGACCATCTGAGAACCCTTTAAAATGAGTATTTGAAAAAGAGGTTTGGTTTAGCATGGGTCAACCAGAGGTCACATTTCAAAAATTCTTTCACTTGAAGGTAGATTTATCATTCTAGATTCAGAAAATAAGCATATTACAGAATTTTTTGACCTTTGTTAGTCTGTGCAATCTGTGCCGTCTGACTATGGTCGACACTTTATGTACTACCTATATGCTCGCTATTTCGCATGACCGGCCACAGTTATAAACCTAGTTGGATGAGCAGATGATTGGTATGAATTTTGTTTAAAATTAGTCTGTTAACCTAGTTGGAAGGGTGTATTCAAGGGGTTTAAGATATAAGTCCAGTAAAACATTTGAAAAATTTGATTTATTTAAGAATCATAAAATGTTGTTTCCCAAGATGAGTACATGTACTACTGTAACACAAAAATTGTGTCTAGATATGCTCAAGGTCAAGGTTTGCTGAAGGTAAAAAGGGTAAAAATCAATTATTTGTGGGGGCATCTGTGGCATATTTTAGATTAGCATGTTTTCAGAATAGAGGAGCTTTAACCTTGAACTTGCATGAGATTCTCATGACGGGTCCCCTAAGTAATGCAGGGTACAACTTCTAGGGCACAAGTGAATGGTTGATTTCATGAACACATTGCTTGATTGAGTGTTTTATTTATGAAATTTCATTTTTGTGTTGACATGACGATGAAGTCTGATGGAGGAGGAGTTATATGCAATAGGTAAAATCCAAGGGCAGAGCCCGAGGATTTGCTTTGCATATAACTACTCCTCCATTTTGCATTTGATGCCATCATGTTTTAATGATGCAATAAAGTAATAATGTGTCTTTGCCAACAGGTAAACCATGTACAGCCAAATGTTGTATAGAGGTACGATCATGGAGACATGGTTGTTACACACTCGCTCATGATACAGACACGGACGGATCAGAGTTTACCCTGGATCTGATGTTCTACGCTGGTTGCCATGGTAACTGATTATTTATGATATTAAAATAATTCCTTGTATTAATTAGAATCTACATGAACAACAATAAGACCATCTTTTAGCTGTGCTGCATAAAGTTAACAAAACTCTTCCTGGATTAATTGAAAGATTGCATGAAACTTCAACACAGTGATGTCTGATCTTCAATTAGTTGATAGGCAATACAGGCCCTCTTTGGCCTCTTGTTTGCTTTGATTTCTGATCTATGAACCACTGGGCCAATTTCAATGAAACTTTGCCAGAATGTTCCTTGGGTGACCCTTTTCAAAATTTATTTGCAAAATTTTGATTGGTCCATAGATATGGGCGTGGCAGGGCGGGGTTTATTTTGAGCCCAAAATCTTTGAACGACATCCCCTCCTGAACCAACAGGCCAATTTCAATGAAACTGTACCAGAATGTTCCTTTGGTGACCCTTTTCAAAATTTGTTAGCAAAATTTTGATTGGCCCACAAATATGGGCGTGGCAGGGGGGGCTTATTTGAGCCCTTATTGTATGAATGACATCTCCAGAACCACTAGGCTGATTTCAATGAAACTTTACCAAAATGTTCCTTAATTGTTCGCAAAATTTAATTGGCCCATACGAGTGGGCTTGGCAGGGTGGGGCTTATTTTGAGCCCAAAATCTTTGAACAACATCTTCTCATGAACCACTATGCCAATTTCAATGAAACTTTACCAGAATGTTCCTTGAGTGACCCTTTTCAAAAATTGTTTGCAAAATTTTGATTGGCCCATAGATATGGGCGTGGCAGGGTGGGGCTTATTTTGAGCCCAACATCTTTGTATGACATCTTCTCCTGAACCAGTGGGCTGATATCAATGAAACTTCACCAGAATGTTCCTTGGGTGACCCTTTTCAAAAATTGTTTGCAAAATTTTTATTGGTCCATAAATTTGGGCGTGGCAGGGTGGGGCTTATTTTGAATCTCCTCAGTAATCTTTCTTCAACAATTAGGCAAATGTGAATGAAACTTTGCCAGAAAGCTACTTTGATAAGTTCCACTGGACCAATAAATTTCAGGTGAGCGATTTAGGGCCATTCTAGCCCTTTTGTTTGTTAATGTTTATTCATTGATACTTATCCTCAAAAGGAGTAAACAGAAAAGTATCAATCTATATAATCATTTATATTGGAAAGTTTACACCAATGGAAAGTTAGTGGGTCAAAATGACCTCTGCAGGTAATTTTGGGGGTCAAAATCAGATTTTTGTGGGTCAAAACCCTGGTTTAAGTGTCAACATAAGCCTTGATTATATGAACACAAATTTGATATTCTGTTCTTGAATAAAACTCAAATCTTTCAAAAGCTGTATTTACAATATTTTGATAATTCATACAAAAATCAAATTATTCAAATTTATCTTAGCAGGAACTTCTTTACCATGCCACCTGGAGATTTAGGCAGCTTCACATGTATTTCTCCTCTAGCCTCCTTGTTCTTTCATACTTTTACATTTTGGGTTCTTCAGAATTTCAATATTTGGCAAAGGATGACAAAATGATGCAAATAGTTTGCAAATTAAACCCTGCTTGAATGTGCACATGCATGCAAAGCTGGGTATAATTTGCTAACAGTTTGAACCATTTTGTCCTACTGAATGCAGGGCAATTTACACCTGTGTTTATTTCAGATTGGCAGGAAGATTACGGAGGATTTACAACATATATTGCCAAAGACGAAGATGAGGAGGTAATTTACTTGAGTCTACTTGATTGTCAAGCTTGCCTAAATTGAGCAATACATAGAGGATAATCATTTGTTTCAGTGTAAGATTGATTTATATTTCATTGAGTGAACACCAAAAGCAATATTTTCACTTGTGGCAGAGCCACGAGTGAAAATATTGCTATTGGTGTTCACCAAATGAAATATTAAACGATCTTACGCGAATACAAGTGATTATTCTATTTCTTTTATGCAAAAATGAGACAAAATATGAAATTTCTAGGACATATTTTTGTAAAGCGCGTCATTTTGTGCGTGATTGCTATGCAACATTCATTGTGACTTCACTTATTTCGCCCCGCATAGATTACGTCAGATAGGATGAAATGCACAAAAGCAGGGTATAAGTTTTTGATAATTTCACTGCTTTTGCGGTGAGATTATCAAGTGGTAATCTACCGTTATTTCTCGATTAACCACCAAAGCTTGGTGTACTGTATAGGAGTGTATCATCTGTCCGTCCATCTTACATTATCAAGACAATTACTCCCACATTTATGGATAGATTTTCAAAATAGTTTGCATGATTGTTCTCTTTTATGAATAGATTCACATTACAAAAGAAATTTTCAGATAGCTCCAAGGACACAGGTCAAGATGAAATTTTATAATTGTGGTAAAATTTTTGAGGGTTCAACAGCAGTTATCCCAGTTTGGCCATCATGTTGAGTATTAGTCTAGGGATACCATAAGATAACTATGTATGGTCATATATAAGATTTTAACCCTTGTCATGCTGAGCTGCTGTCTATGTGCAGTCAGTAGCGCGTCGGACTGTCCGTCTAGAGGTCCTGGGTTTGATCCCTGTCAGCGGAACTTGTCCTCTCCAACTATTTGTCTCCCACCAATGGGTTGATAATCATAGACCTAGGTGTGATGGTGGTACTGGAATAAGAAATACCATGAATCCATTATTAGGTGCTCAAGCCACCGCAACATTACTGAAAGATTGTTAAAAGTGGCATTCATACAAACAAACCCTTGTCATGCTGAATAAAATCTTTGCAAAATTACAGGCAAATCAAAGTGCTGAAGGCTTTGAAAAAAAAATTGTTTGCCAATATCTGTCTTGAAAACAGAGTATTTACCCATTTCAGTTCAAACCAGACAAACAGGTTGGATAGATTAAGATCAGAATGCACCTATGTGCAGGCTGATCTTTGTCTATACCTCCTGGCAAAGCAGGAATATTCAGACTCAACATGACAAGGGTTGAAATTTATACACATACAGAATATTATTATGAAATAAAAATTTAGGCAAGAGGTTTTGACAATAAAGAATATACACCAAAACTGACAACCTCAGTCTGTGGGCATAAAAAGGCAATTCTACTTGAGATAATATTGATCATTTTAATGCTAGTAGATGATCATAGCATTTTTATGCGATTAAACTGAATGGTCAAGAGGCAAAATGTTTTACCATTGTCCGTCTGTCTGGCCGAAAAACTTAACCAAAAGACTTAACATATCCAATTACTGAAGGATATTTAAGATAGGATGCTCATATTTGGTATGATCATAGATCATAGGTCAAAACTTTAAAAAGTTGGCATTTTTCGAGTGTTTGTGTCTCACAAACACACCTTGTTTCTTGTTACTAGTTCATTTGGCTAATTTTTAGAAAACCTTAGGTATCTTCACCAATTTGGTGTCATTTGCCTTGTTATTGGCAATGGCTTTGTTTTTGGTGTGACAAACTTTAACCTTGGTCATATTCTTATTATTATTGAAGATATTTCATGAAACTTGGCATGTGTGCTCACTATCACAAGGGCTATCCAGACTATCAGAAGGGATAACTATAAAAGCATTTTGAAAGAGTTATGCCCCTTTTTCAACTCGGATTTTTCATCATACAGCATCTGCAGTCAAGCATTAGCTATAGGCAGTGCTCTTGTTTAGATACTTTGATCATCTATCAACAATATTTTCTGATAGAGGATTTTATTAGTCTAGCAAGCAATATATCTCCTTTCAAACTGCAATTTGTGATTGACTTCAGTTTCACATATAATATAAGAGTCAGAAAATATTGTCAAGAGGAAAATTGCCATACCTTGGCTAGCATCTGTATTCCATATGCTCTTTCTAGCCTCTATGAATTTGGTACTACCTGGATCCTTTCAGCACGCTTTATGTTATTATTGATTGACCAAAAACTTATATCTTCAGCTTATTTAAACTGCAGATATAAGTTTTTGATCTCCCATCAACGGTTTGATGATTATTTAGGCTGAAACAGTTAAACTGCCAATAAACATATAGATGGCTATAACTGTTTTGGACTGCCCCATGGATTGGTTTTCGTGTTTCTTTCTTTGCAGCTATTAACAGTAACACCAAAGGAAAACTCACTTGCTCTAGTGTACAGGGATAAAGACTCTCAACGTTTTGTAAAACATTTGAATAGTAACATCAAGAAAATGGAGAATGCTGGATTTTATGACATAAGTGCTGTTTACTTTGAAAGATGAAATTCAGCACGAATACTGATAGATTCAAAGAGATCATACTTGTCAGTGTAAAACTAATTAGTGCCTAACCCATTAATGTTGAATCAATTTCTTCCAATGTTTACTGTTAAAAAAATCAGGAATTGGATGAATGAAGTCTTCGTATTGTTTATTGAGGAAAAGATGTTTAAAGATTTAAGGGTAAAAAAATGCACCCACTCTGCCACTCACGGGTCATTCAAAATTTCACAAACAAGATTTGAGAAAGGTCAGCCGAAGAACATTTCTGCCAAGTTTGGTGTAAATCTGTGTATTGTTTACTGAGAAAAAGATGTTTAAAAATTTAATGCTCAAAAATTGCCCCGCCCTCACACACCCTCATTTGGGGGTCAATCAAAATTTCACAAACAAGTTTTGAGATGGGTCAACCAAGGAATAATTCTGTTAAGTTTGGTTGAAATCTGCCCAATGGTTATTGAGATGAAGATGTTTTAAGATTCAAGAAACAAAAACTGCCACGCCCATTTTTGGGGGTGAATCAATATTTCACAAACAAGTTTTGAGAAGGCTCACCCATGGAACACTTTCTGCTAAGTTTGGTTGAAAAACGCCCAATGGTTAATGAGGAGATGTTTAAAGAATTGTTGTTGACCTCTTCCGCACAACAGACGACACATGATGGACAAAAGGTAATCACTGAAGCTCACCTTGAGCATGTTGTGCTCAGGTGAGCTAAAAACTATGCCAAAGAACCATAAAACAATAATTTTATTGATTTGCTTTTTTTTGCTTAATTTGAAGGCAATTTCAGAGCATAATGGTAACATGTATCATATTTCATAATATGATCTACATCGCTGGAGTGAAATAACCCCGTTGAATATTTTTAGCTCCACTGGCTGAAAGCCACTGGGGCTATTGTCATGGCGTTGTGTCAGCCGTGCGTCCGTCCGTACGTGCGTCCGTGCGTCCGGTCGTAAACTTTTTCTTTAAAAATCTTCTCCTCAGAAACTACTGGATGGATTTCAACCAAACTTCACAGGAATGATCCTTGGGTGACCCTCTTTCAAGGTTGTTCAAGAAAGTTTGATCCAATGTAAAACATGGATTTAATGGGCGTGGCTAATTTCCAAATATGGTAAAAAGTGACTTTTCTCAGGTTCTAACTAATGGATGTCAACCAAATTTTACATGAATGATCCTTAGGTGACCCTTTATCAGTCTACAAAAAATAATTATGATCGGATGAAAATATGTATTTTATGGGCGGAGGTCATTTCTCTATATGTTATATAGTGGAAACTTTGAAAATCATTTTCTCAGAATCTAACTGATAGATATCAACCAAATTTTACATGAATGATCCTTGGGTGACCCTTTATTAGTCTACAAAAAATAATTTTGATTGGATGAAAAATATGTATTTTATGGGCGGAGGTCATTTCTCTATATGTTATATAGTGGAAACTTTGAAAATCATTTTCTCAGAATCTAACTGATAGATATCAACCAAATTTTACATGAATGATCCTTGTGTGACCCTTTATCAGTCTACCAAAAATTATTGTGATCGGATGAAAAATATGTATTCTATGGGCGGAGGTCATTACTTTATATGTTATATAGTGCAAACTTTGAAAATCATTTTCTCAGAATCTTATTGATGGATATCAATCAAACTTCATTAGTATGATCCTTTGGTGATCCATTATCATTCAGCCAAAAATTATTGTGATTTGAAGAAAAATATGTCTTTTATGGGCGGAGGTCATTTCTCTACATGTTATAATAGTGGAAACTTTGAAAATCTTTGCAACATCAGTAGAAGCCAAAATATCTAAAAATCTAGTCAAAACTTAGATTTGCTATTACAAGAAATTCAAGCCTGTGGAGCGACACAAGCCATTCATGGCTTTCTAGTTTATATTACCCGGATGTTATTAAAATAGTGTAATAACTATGCAGATGAACAAAGAAGGTACGACAATATTGTATTTTTGTTTTGAAAATGATGTCATGATGCATTTGCTTACATCATTTCATAAACGATGTTATAAATGTTTCGCAGAATAACTTGAATAGATGAATATAGTAATTTTCTTGGGGTTTTTTGCAAAAATTTGGGTCATATTATAAATAGAATATTGAATGAGTGGTCATTTGATACCAAGTTCATTAAACTCATCATCTAAAACAGATAAAAACTGGATGCAGCCTCATTTTTTATCTGATTATAGATGACTCGTTTAATAAATTTGGTATTTTGCATGATCCTTTCAGAGAATGTTTCTCTTATGTGACCAGTTGCATAGTTTGAGGTAACAAGTAAAGACATTAAAAAAATGGTTAGTTGCTCCAGTCTTTAAAATTCATTAGGAAAATTGTTAAAACCAGTTTAAACGGTTATAAAACCACCCTTCATGTTTCAGGAACAGTTTGAGGTTTCTATTGATAGTACGCCTACTTTTATTGGCTTGCCTTAGTAGACCAAATTTAAGCTGATAGCGTTCCTACGTAACTTTTGATGTCAGCAAAAATTTAAAGATTTTGAAACAGTTTATTGTTATGTGCAATAATGCCTTTAAATGCACATTAAAGATTTTTTTCAAACCTGTGTGCATCAGGCCAGCAAGGCATTTCTACGTAAAGGAACGTGGAACCCAATAGTCAAAAACCTGGTCTAAAAATAAAAAGTAGTCAGTTTTTACAGGGATTAAAATAAAAAATGCAAGTAAGTCATAAACGATTAAGGTTTTAAGAAAACATGTATTTGTGGACGTAACTTTTGGATTTAAGTATACAGATGTCCTGGATTAAGTTTGTGGACTATACCCATAACATATTGTTTTAATGAGAAATTAATGTATTAGACTTGGATGGGATAGCAGTTGGAGGCTAAAAATTGATGTGATGGTTATATTGGTTTGGGAAATACCAGGAATCCAACGGCGGAATTAGAGGGGGTTCGGGGGATTCAAACGAACCCCATCTGTATCCAAATTACTTCATTGTAGTGGACAAATTCAATCAAAACTTTGCAATACAAGAAAAACAGTCTCATTTCTTTACAGTAGTGTTCGAATAACAGAACTTGAAATTCTACAAATGAAATACATCTTTTGTTTGGAGTTTGAGCAATTAGTCCCATCGTATTCCTATAAATATAGATAGGGATACTATGGGGGCTAATAAATCGAATACTAGGCCAACATCAAACCACCTCTATAGACGTCCTCGATTCGCCGCTGGAATCAATTGTCATTGGTGTTATTCAGCCGCCGGGATATACACAAAAAGCACATGTAAACCCCATCATTACTTGTCTTATGAAGCAAACGATTCGCAGGCCAATCTGCTATATTTTGACTACAAGCTGCCCAGAAAATGCCGTTCCACTCAAATTCACATTCGCCCATTGTCCACACTCTCCGAGATCAATTTTATCGCCGATCTGCATAGGTCGATACACAGTGACCGACCCCATATCGTTTGGACCATCGGATATAGCGTAGACATCTCTCGTCGC
The DNA here is from genome assembly GCA_948146395.1 of Fragum whitleyi. NCBI lineage: Eukaryota > Metazoa > Mollusca > Bivalvia > Cardiida > Cardiidae > Fragum > Fragum whitleyi. The sequence goes on from OX411548.1 coordinate 72,315,230, forward strand.
ATTCTTCCTTATGTAGCAATAACAGTAACCATTACTTGTTGACCTTACATTAAAGGTGAACAAATATACCCCGTTGTATGGAGCCGTAAAAATACCCGTCGAGGCGTCATATGCACTTCCTACATTCGTCACAACTTGGCTGAATGTCACGAGTCCGCCAGATAGGTCTTTTTTTGCGTCTTTCGCCGAAAATAAAACAACGGGATCTGAAAAATATCGAAGAAATGGAATCACTGTATGGAAACTCTGTACGCTAGTTTGCAACGGTATTGTAAAAATGGCGGATAGGCGTTCATGAAAATGTGAGTGCTATTTGTTTTTGTTCCAAATTGCTTTTATCTGTCATCCTGTGTTATCATCACATCATTAACGTAATCGTATATCTCGAGTTTATGTGTGTTTCCTCGTGAAAGCCTTCCTCGATAAGATTTTTAAACGTCACAGGGAATGACTTTCTGAATATTGAGTGCAAAATATGGTATCAATGTCACTTGTTTAAACCATCTTTGTATCATTTATATGTCATTTACCGGCTTTAGTAATCTCGCTCTGAAGAGCACTTTCAATTAAAGATGTTGCAAAGATTCTTACGAATCTCTCCCTGCAGAACGCTCCATTTTACCCAAATTTCGACATAAAACTTGACTCAAGCATACCAGACAAATAGGCCTGCGTTCATGAAACGAATTCGTTTTTGAACGTTTAAGAGTTGTTCTCTGCTTTGAAAGTTTGAACACTGTAAATCGAGTCGCCTACACATATGTTATTTCGCGTCTTTGAGATTGGCATATTAGCTAGTTCATGTCACTGAACAACTTTGAAAATGCGAAATGTATATCGTATAATATCATTTGTATCTGGTATACGCACGTCCATGGTCTTAATCATGCGATATGAGAATTGCTTTTCACGGCCGGGACTCGAGCATGAGCACGTTTGCCACATCGGTAGACAATCCGACCCATTTTGTGAACGAAAAGGGTTCACTGACGTGAATAAGTTTATTCAACGATACCGCATTGAAAAACATTCAAGAAATTAAAATAAAAGCAATAACTGAAATGCTACGCCTAAAAATGAAGACATGACAAGTCCACTAGACAAACTTGGAAATGTGACAGTTCATTTTGATACCTTTTTTAATTGTGCGGAAGCACAATTAGAGTGGTTCTGCCCAGGTTGTGTCTAATGAAAATTTACAAAATCACCCTTTTTCATACTTATATCCATTTTGTAAACAGTTTGTTTCGAAAATTACTGGCATAAATTGAGCTTCTTGTTTTCTCTGATTATTTATTCAAGTTTTATTTACAGTGCTTTCCATAAAGGGTTTAATAGTTCATTAATTTAGCTCAATAACAAAATATTTACATTAGTTTACTAAAATACAGTTGTAAATTTGCACTTCGGACCTATGAGGGAAAAAGCTACAGAGATGGATTGTGGGATGAATTACCTAATACCCCCTCCTGGAATAACCCCTTATAATTCACCTATTAACCTCTTAACTATTTACAAGGTATAAATATGTGCATTGTGTCACTCCTCGCTCTATAGCTTTATCTTGGTGTATTTGTCTCTGTCTGCCTGTGATTTATTTACATGTACATTTCTGAAAACTTATAACTTCAACTTTTCAAGATGTGGCATAAGTTATCATTGTCTAAATTGTCCAAAGACTTACAATAAAGAATGCTTTACTTGTTTTGCAAAGACTTTTTCAGCTGTATGAACACTGTTTATTTTTAGATTTTAGCATCAAAAGAATGGAGATGTATTCGCTTGTGTATATTCAAACCTAAAACTATGAAAGAAGCAAATTCCATTTCTTATATTTGGCACTTAGATGATAAATTAATTTTGAAGACGGCCTTGATAAAATATTTGTCTAGTGAACGTTTACCACAAACTTTTTAGGTATCTTTAAAAGTGGAATATATGGTTTGACTATATCTGCAACAATAACTTGGATCGGATTTTTTTTATCTATTTTTTCTTCAAAATTATATATACATAAACTCCTAAAACAACAATAAGCAGTTCAGTCATTCAGTACCGCACAATTACAGTGCTTACAGCACTTTGATTACATTATCGGTCAAGTCGTACTGAATCTTATGATGTTCGAACCCATTAGAATCGTCTCAATAAGACAATTCTAATGGGTTCCAACAACATAAGATTCAACAAAAGGCATTTTTTCGTTAATAATGTCCTCTTTTTCAGAGATTTTGCTTACGGTGAAGGGACTTTTTATGGTGGTCGCTCGAGCAATAACGACTGTACTTGCTATTTACGTTTAGAAACGCCTGATAGCATAAACAACAGGTTAAACATAAATACCAATAAAACGGAGGCCATTGACAGCATTTTGTTTAATCATAACGTTACGATAAAAAACAAATTATCGACACCTGGGGCCTCTTTCAAGAAAAATATCGAAATCTAAATATCTTTGTCATTATAATAATGCAAGTGCTCATAATTGCATAGTTATTTTAGTTTACACTGTCGATTCCCTTTCCAATGAAAGTAAACCGACTTTCGCGCCGAATGTTGAGCATTGTAAAAAAGCACATATTCTAGTTAATAATCATCTGCACTAAGTTTTCGGTGTATGACTTTATTATCATTATATTTTATTATCATTGTTGTTTGGTTGGTTGGTTGTTTTCTGGTGAAGTATAAGCATGTATAAGAATAAAACATTTTTAAAATGGTAAGATGAAAAAATGAAAATGGCTCATCCATTTTTCTTGTATGTATTTGTTATGAAATTGTTCAAATCATATAGTTCTGTGCCTATATGGAAGGTATTGAAACGAACTATAGAGGGGTGGTATTGAAATGGACTTTAGATGGATATTATATTCAATCGCTTTAAATCAAAATTACCGATTACTCTTACTTCGGTTCTAGTACAGTGCTCGTTGTCGTATCCGTGTATCTACAACAGTTACATGAAGCTTAGACATGTTTCATCTGACTCATTGTCGACTTTCAATTATTGTATCTGCTTGATTATTTGCTCAGTTCATCTTTGACGAAAAGAGAGAGAAAATTATCGAGTGCGGCGGTTTTGTTGTTGATGATGGTGATGATGATGTTGTTGTTGTTGTTGTTAATAAGAAATCCTCCTATTTATCAGAATTGTATGGTTTTGACTACAGACTGTGGAATTTTCCTTTTAATTTATGTCACACTTGAAGCATGAAACATAGGAATCCATATTGCATAATGTGATAGTAGTTTTTTTTTTAAAGTAAGTAATTTATATATGCGTAAAAATCTATTGATTTGGTATCTCCCACTTTCTGTGTCACGAGGAAGGGTAAGCAAACGTTTTCAGTGATGATCACAAAAGGGTCGATTCTTACGGTAAATAAACAACTGAATACCACTATAAAAACATTCTGCGACAATCGTAAGATTATCGCAGGGTAAAATCAAACATCGAAATGATGGGGTGCATCTGTTGTTTTCAATATATCTCGTTTATTACACTATATTGTACTTGGAAATTTGGCATGTGCATAGCTAAATAATCGTTCTAACATCCGCGAGAGCTAGAAAGGAATCCGAAAACATTTAAGGCTCATAGAGAAAAAATCGTAAAATTTACGACTGGTCTGAAGTTGTCGTATATTTTATCGTAGATTTCACGATACGACGCCTTTCTTGAAAGCCAAAAAGTTTCTTGAAAGCCAATTTTTATCGTACGATTGCGATACGACCAAATTTCAATCGTAGGACCTTTCTTGAAAGAGGCCCCTGGTGTATTTCATTTCAAAAATTCTAAAACGATATGGTATTTATAAACTATAAGATAATGCGAAGGTAATATATATTAATTTCATAGAGGTATGAAACTAAAAACCTAATCACACCCATGTTGGTATCGCCTATTCGCCTATCAATACCACAGTCGTATACCTGGTACAGTGCAGTAAAAAAGTGCCCAGTGTAGAAGCATGCAAGATGGCGGACGTAAACAACGATAAAAAGTAGGTACATTTTCAATCGCAAAAATACAGGTTAATTTAACTGATGGTGTTTAATGATAGGCATTGTGACCAACATGAAATGTCCGATTTTCTTATTTTCCCATTGATTTCTCGTGATGCCTACTACACAACTTGGATTCAATCGATAAAGTTGGGTAAATAGCAAAAACCGAAAATGAAGCGGTGATCGCAAGATTCATTCCAGAATATTTGATTCATTACTAATAAAATCACCTGTGTCAAACGACCTATCGTTAGCCCAAACCCCCACAAACCATCCCAATTTTTGACATCCCTGAAAAAGTATTGTGGAAAGTGACATTTTTAGGTTTTGTGAATGGAAAACGGTCCAGTGCAGCAAAAGGCCTATTTTTCCATTGGTACTGTGGAGATACAAGGTCTTGAGCGATTTTGAACCAGTGGAGAAACATTTTTGGAAACTGTGTAGACACACGGTTTGGAACCGTGTAGAACAAGCACGACGTTGGTAAATAATGACTTTGTCGTCGTGAATTGAAAGTAGATGAATTATTATTTCGAATAGTGACATAAGGGAAATATTTAATACATTTATCCATTCTTTAGATTTAGAACTATTTAATTTTGCTTATAAAGCTTGAAGTTGATCGTACTTGATTCTGACATTGTGTGTAAATTTGTCGGTGACCTTTGACTTTCTTTCTTAAATTTTTGGAATTTTATGTCTACAATAATATGTATTTATACAATGCCTGGAGTTGTATCCGTGATACATACTTATGCAATGCTGCGTTTTGATTGGCCAATATAATGCAAGCGTTATCTAATAAGGGTCATCCTCTGACATATAAGTACGTTAGCATATTTTTTTGTTAAGAAAGTAGACAAGATTGTTCCCAACACTACCTGTTACACTCGATGATATGATTTAAAAAATAATATAACAAATATTTTCACCTTTCTACCGAAATCATGCTGTCCATTTTAATCTCATTAGTAATGGTCAATTCTGGATTGCAATAAATTTTGTGAACTTATTTTGCGCCTAGACTTTAGTCTTAGTCTGGTAATTTTGCGGAGGAAGACCAAATCATTCAACATTGAAGAAACAAGAGCTTCGCAGAGCGGCGCATATACGCCCGAAGGGGCTTGTCAGTTACCTTGGCTTGTCAGTAACGTGAGCTTGAATGATAGCTAAAAATATTGCAAACAGACAGACAGACAACTGGTGCCATAACATTTAAATATGAAAATATATTTAGTCCTTAGCACAAAAAGACAACCTTCAGGGTCATTATGGCAAGTTTCCTTTCATTCCCATCCATAATGTAGGAGAAAATGAGCTGACAATAAATTTTGTTTTTCATCAACTCAAGGGCAGATAATCCAAGATAACTCTAAAATAACTGGAGCATTTTGAATTGAAAAGTCTTATGCAAAACTAGACATCATAGAGAGTAATTGTGTCTAGTTTTAGCTCATTTCAATTGATAGTTAAGGAGGAGCTGCACACAAAAAACAGTGATTTTCGTTTAATTCAAGGGCAGATAATTCAAGGTTTCTCAGGATTGACTGGAGCAATTTGAATTTCAAAGGTCTTATGCACAACTAGACATCATAGGGAGTAATTGTGAGTAGTTTGAGCTTATTCCCATTGATTGTTTAGGAGGAGTTGCACACACAAAAAATAGTGATTTTCATTAAATTCAAGGGCAGATAATTCAAGATTTCTCAGGAATGACGGGAGCAATTTGAATTTCAAAGGTCTTATGCAAAACTAGGCATCATAGAGAGTAATTGTATCTAGTTTCAGCTCATTTCAATTGATGGTTAAGGAGGAGTTGCCCACACAATAAACAGTGATTTTTGTTATATTCAAGGGCAGATAATTCAAGATTTCTCAGGAATGACTGGAGCAATTTGAATTTCAAAGGTCTTATGCACAACTAGACATCATAGGGAGTAATTGTATTTAGTTTCAGCTTATTCCCATTCCATTGATAGTTAAGGAGGAGTCGCGCACACAAAAAACAGTGATTTTGGTTATATTAAAGGGCAGATAATTCAAGATTTCTCAGGAATGACTGGAGCGATTTGAATTTCAAAGGTCTTATGCACAACTAGACATCATAGGGAGTAATTGTGTGTAGTTTCAGCTTATTCCCATTGATAGTTTAGGAGGAGTCGCGCACACAAAAAATTGCTAACGGACAGACGGACGGACAGACAGACGGACGACCGAGGCCATAACATAATACGACCCTTCGGGCGTATAAAAAGGTCAAGTCAGGGTCAGTCTCAAAGGCTCAACATAATGCCAGAATCAAGACTACCCTTTGCCAACCTTAACCAGTATTATTAATTTTGTTCTAGACCTAATCTGTCATTACATTGAAGGTCGGACAAATGGTCAGTGCCAAATCTCTAGAATTGAGCTTGACGCGTATACAATTATCTATCAATCTTAACTTAATCAAACATTGAGGACAAAAGTCAAGGTCAGTGCCAATGTTCAAATATGGTGCAAGATTCAATGATGATCTTTCACCAAACTTTACTTTCTACTTCATATCATCGAAGACATAACATTCCAAATCTAAGAAAAAAGGTCAAAGGTCACCGACAAATTTACATGCCCACACAATGACAGAATCAAGTACGATCAACTTTCAAGCTTTGTGAGCAAAATTAAATAGTTCTAAATGTATAATGTCACTATTCGAAATAATAATTCGGCTACTTTAAATTCAAGACGACAAAGTCACTATTACCCAACGTCGTGCTTGTTCTACACGGTTCCAAACCATGTGTCTACACAGTTTCCAAAAATGTTTCTCCACTGGTTCAAAATCGCCTCACAATCTTGTATCTCCACTGTACCAATGGAAAAATAGGCCTTTTGCTGCACTGGACCGTTGTTCATTTACAAAAACTAAAAATGTCACTTTCCACAATGCTTTTTCAGGGATGTCGAAAATTGGGATGGTTTGTGGGGGTTTGGGCTTACGATAGGTCGTTTGACACAGGTGATTTTATTAGTAATGAATCAAATATTCTGGAATGAATCTGCGATCACCGCTTCAATTTCGGTTTTTGCTATTTACCCAACTTTATCGATTGAATCCAAGTTGTGTAGTAGGCATCACGAGAAATCAATGGGAAAATAAGAAAATCGGACATTTCATGTTGGTCACAATGCCTATCATTAAACACCATCAGTTAAATTAACCTGTATTTTTGCGATTGAAAATTTACCTACTTTTTATCGTTGTTTACGTCCGCCATCTTGCATGCTTCTACACTGGGCACTTTTTTACTGCACTGTACCAGGTATACGACTGTGAATACAGTGTGATTGGGTTATTAGGTTCATACCTCAATAAAATCAACAAATATTCTCTTCATCTCTTAAATATAAGCGATCAAGCTGTGTAAATATATAATACGTACTTTGTGTGTTGTATGAAAAAATATCTAACGAGGTTGGGGGATTGATATTTGTCGAGACTCTGCCGAGACGATTATCAATTACCTCAAGCGAGTAAGATGTTTTTTTTCATACAATACACTAAGTTCGTATTAAATTCATCTTATAATTTTGTTAGCATTCTTTTCATCGATGGTTCTAAAAGAATATACACGTTTTTGCCAAAATAATCGCATAATGTCATTGTTCTAAAAATATCCATGTGATATCATAAAAATATTACATGGGATGTTAATACGCGGATAATTGTATAGTTATAAGATAAAGGTGGCACAGTAATCAACATTACCTTGTCTATTTACTATAGCTTCGTTCAATTCTTTAATCTTCTCGTTTATGGCCTTCTCTTTGACGTCTATAAACGCCTTGACCGATTTCTCCATTTCTTCGCGTGTCTTATTCATTGTCAACAGAGCAACACCTTGTTCTGCCTTGATCTCTTCCAGAAAGGTTTTTGTTTCCTGCTTGATTTGTCTTTTCTCATTGTCTAAATCATTAAGCTGTTTGATAAAGCTGTCTTGAAGAAGCTCCATTTTGTGTTCAAGTCGCACCATTTTATGTAATAACTTCTCCTCAAAGTCAAATCTTGACGTACATATTGGTTCCTCGCGATTGTTTGCGCGAACTACGGTATTTAATAAAACAAACTCAAATATTACACATACAATAAGATACATGGTTGTTTTCGAGATCATATTTCTTTACAACTGATTTCTGGCTAGTTCCCCGATATCAATTTGTCTTAACTTGTCGAAGGACTTTTCGTAAATTTCGATGGGTTTGTTTTGACAGTCGACTGATAACTTTGAGATAAAAGCCCATCAAAAAATGACAGGTCTATGCAATGCGCCGTCTCTGTACATATTCAGGATGACAAAACGGTACAAACTGTTTGCCAATTACACCCCGCTTGGTACGTGCACTTGCCTGAAAAGCGGGGTATAATTAGCAAACAATTTTCACCGTTTTGCCATCCTGATCGCAGGGCTGGTTTGTGATAAAAAATGACGCAAAACACCCAAACCCTATCTATCTAGAGGTGGCCTTGGTTTAGAGGTAGAGTATCGCCTTCTCTTACCAAGAGTTCCCGAGTTCGATTTTCGGGGGCGGTTTCCGGTCTTGGATCCCTTCTTTTCTCATATATTCAGCTCGAGTATTGGTATAAAATGGCCAGGAAGCAGAATCAAGAGGGATGAAATTTAAGTTTGAGAACCTGTATTTGAAAATTGTGATATCGAAAGCGTTTAAGACCGGTTATGTTATTTTTTTGTGAATGTTCACAAATTTAAAACAAATGACTCGGGCGTTCTTTCTCTGACTAATTGAAACTTTTTCCGTGAAAATCGACCTTTTATTTCCGGAAGTATTTGCAAATACGGATTTTTGGCTTGATAAAAAAAGGTCGGCCCCTAAATGACGTCACGACGTCTTCAATCCCTTTTTTTTAATATTATGTCAGGTCGTAAGTCTTTTAAATAAGTCTTCTTAAAAACCACAGGATGAGTATTACCAAATCACAGGAATAATTCCTTGGTGGCCTCAAGCAGATTGTTCAAGAAATTTTGATCGGATGAAAACATGCCTTTTATTAGCTCACCTGAGCACAAAGTGCTCAAGGTGAGCTATTGTGATCACTCACCGTCCGTCGTCCGTCTGTCCGTCCGTCCGTCAACAATTTCTTTAAACATCTTCTCCTCCTAAACCACTGGGCCAATAAAGCTGAAACTTGGCAGAGATGTTCCTTGGGTGAAGCTCTTCAAAAGTTGTTAAAAGAATTCAATTCTATAAATAACTCTGGTTGCCATGACAACAGAAAGGCTGAAAATCGCGAAATATCGAAGAAAAATTCTTCCCCTCCTAAACTACTAGGCCAATTTAGCTGAAACTTGGCAGAGATGTTCCTTTGGTGTAGCTTTTTAAAAGTTGTTAAAAGAATTCAATTTCATTAAAAACTCTTGTTTCCATGGTAACGAAAAGGTTGAAAAATGGCCAAAAATGGCTGAAAATCTTAGAAAAAATTCTTCTCCTCCTAAACCACAAGGCCAATCAAGCTGAAATTTGGCAGGGATGTTTTTTGGGTGAAGCTCTTCAAAAGTAGGTAAAAGAATTCAATTTCATCAAAAACTCTGGTTTTCATAGTAACGAAAAGGTTGAAAAATGGCCAAAAATGGCTGAAAATCTTAGAAAAAATTCTTCTCCTCCTAAACCACAAGGCCAATCAAGCTGAAATTAGGCAGAGATGTTTTTTGGGTGAAGCTCTTCAAAAGTAGGTAAAAGAATTCAATTTCATCAAAAACTCTGGTTTTCATAGTAACGGAAAGGTTGAAAAATGGCCGAAAATGTTTGAAAATTTTAGAAAACAATCTTCTTCTCCTAAACCACATGGCCAATCAAGCTTAAACTTGGCAGAGATGTTTCTTGGGTGAAGCTCTTCAAAAGTTGTTAAAAGAATTTAATTTCATCAAAAACTCTGGTTTCCGTGGTAACGAAAAGTAGGAGGAAATTAAAGTCTGTTTCTTCTAAATCCACCCTGAATGTACATTAGATAATTTCTGGTATTTATAACATTGTTGACAAGTTTTGAGTTGACTTACTCAGGTGAGCGATATAGGACCATCATGGTCCTCTTGTTGGTGTGTCATTCTTACAAATTTAAAATAGAGAAAACTTTAGTTTGGCTTGGGAAGACATGAAAAAGATTTTAATATGAACACAAGGCCTACGCTGCCACGCCTACTTTGGTCGTCAAACAGAAAGTCATTGCGAAAGGGTACCCAAGGAATATCCATGCCAAGTTTGGTTGTAATTTGCTCATTGGTTTCATGCATGAAATGGTTTTTGATTTGTTGTTTTAATTTTTAGGACAAGTTGGCCCCATCATGTCACGCCCATATTTTGGAGCCAATCATTATTTTATGAATACTCAAGTATATGGCCACATACGGAAAATTCATTCAAAATTTAATAGAAATCGACCGATTGGTTACGACAGCGTAAATATTCAAGGATTTTTAAGTGAAAATAAACCTCTCCCTTTGTTACGCCCTTATTTGGGGGTCAATTTTTATTTCACCGGGAACTCTCAATATACAGTATATTTAGGGTGCGTGATTTCGCGAACAATTTGGGTAAAAAGTCTCTCGGGGAAGATGTCTGCCAAGTTTGGTTGAAATCAGTTTGGGAGAAGATGTTTAAAGAAATATTTTGCTCACTCACAGACGGACGCACAGCATAAATGTACACGCCGCTATGACAATAGCTCGCTGGCCTTTGTAAATGGAACTTAATACCAATATACTCCAACGACAATTTATCTGTAATTAAGCAATCGCTGACCTGATATTACCTGTCTGATCATAAGAATGGTATCAGGCAATCTTTTTTAGATACACTTTGATTATGAACAATCTTATCCAGAACCACTTACACATTAATTTCTTTGGTTTTAAGTGTTTAATCAAATTCTGGAATTCTGGGAAATGCTTGCATAATGAAAACATAGATATGTTAGTGTCTTTAAATATTAATGTTATATGTTCTCGGCAGTGAGAAAAATATCATGACTAGGAAAAGCCACGAAACGATGAATTCCCAAACCTCGACCAGATAACATTTATATTTCAAGACACCAGTCTCCTTTGAAACTTCTGATCAGAATTCAACAAAATACCACGCGAATGTTAATAAGCATCTGCTCTTTAAGATTCCATTTTTAAATTCTGATCGGATTTTTAAAATGGGCTCTTAGAGCGAAAGAGCCATCAGATTTCAGTCAAAATCATCACAATGAACATTAGTCCATGCACTTTAAGGTAGTGGAACCGTTATAGTTCCGCAACATTTCGGAACTCGTGAACTTTCACAATTTTGACCGAGGTTTCCTAATGAAAATAATTAGGAAACCTCGGTTAACACTGTTTAAGTACATTTCTTCCGAAACGTTGCGGAACTATTATGGGTCAACTACCTAAAATTCTATTCGTAGAATACTGGTAAACGTAGTTCCTAAAGAAAATGCTGTCCCTCTAAAGTAGAGCTGGGTTGAGTATTAAACTGATTTATATGATGTTTTATATTATTTTCAATGCATTTCAAATCTGATCTAGAGTCTGCAAGTGTATTTTACTATCTCATTTCAAGAATTCCTTCAATTGATGGAAAATGAAAAATGTGCTGAGTGATTCGCGGATTGGCAACTTGTTTCAGTCCGAAACTAGTCTTCCTTTGTTTAGACAGAAATTAATATCTAGAAAGTTGCATTATCATCATTTCTTAAATGCTTACTGGTAGATTATCGAGAAATAACGGTAGATTATCACTTGATAATCTCACCGCAAAAGCAGTGAAATTATCAAAAACTTATACCCTGCTTTGGTGCATTTCATCCTATCTGACGTCATCTATGCTGGGCGAAATAAGTGACGTCACAATGAACGTTGCTTAGCAATCACGCGCAAATGACGCGCTATACGAAAATATGTCCCAGAAATGTCACATTTTGTCTCATTTTTTGCATTTAAGAAATAGAATAATCGTTTGTTTTTCGTGTAAGATCGATAAATATTTCATTTCGTGAACAACAAAAGCTATATTTTCACTCGTGGCTCGGCCACTCGTGAAAATATAGCTTTTATTGATCACTCAATGAAATATAAATCGATCTTACACTGAAACAAACGATTATCCTCTATATGGTATATTTATGTTTCAGCTGAAGTTCTTGGAAAGATGAATAACAGCCTTTTTACTTCATATTCCAATAAAAAAAAAAAACTCAGAAAAAGCTACAGCTTAGAGAAAAAGACCAAAATATAGTCCGTTTGACATCATTATATGGACCAACATTTTCATTAATTTCACAAAATTACGCTTGAATGAAGGGATTGTATGTGGTAAAATCTTAATTTCAGCTAAATACCATGCCAAAAATTATTTTTGAAAATAAAATTATATAGAGGATAATCGTTTGTTTAAGTGTAAGATCTATTTATATTTCATTGAGTGAACAACATAAGCTATATTTTCACGAGTGGCAGAGCCACGAGTGAAAATATAGCTTTTGTTTTTCACGAAATGAAATATTAATCGTTCTTACTCAAAAAAACAAACGATTATTCTATTTCTTTAATGCAAAAAAGAGACAAAATGTGAAATTTCTAGGACATATTTTCGTAAAGCGTGTCATTTTGCGCGTGATTGCTATGCAACGTTCATTGTGACGTCAATTATTTCGCCCCGCATAGATGACGTCAGATAGGATAAAATGTACAAAAGCAGGGTATAAGTTTTTGATAATTTCACTGCTTTTGTGGTGAGTTTATCAAGTGATAATCTAACGTTATTTCTCGATAAACCACCGAAAAGCATTAAAGAATTCAAAATGATGATATAGTCTATCTAGTAAAATCATTTTCAGTGCGGCATTTTCCGCTCTTAAACACGAGGGGTGATGGAGGCTGTTTAGTAGTAAGAAAATATAAACATATAGTAAAAGCACGTTGTTTTATACTAAACATTTGACAGATGAAATGTCCATTTTTCTTTCTTTTTTTCCCTTTTTTTGACATGCTAAGTGGCATATCGGCGTCCATGTCAATGTTAAACTTAAAGATCACGTGATTTGTACCGTTGTTATTCGGCTGCTAATCCAAACGAATTCGATAAATAATGCTTTTTGATTGGTCTAAATATGTGAATATTGGGTTCATTCAAAAAAAAAGATAAAAAAAATCAATTATCTAGTCTTTTTTTTCAAATAAGAGAGAATACAATCAGATTTGATATTTAAAGAAGTAAAACTCTTTGACAAAATTGATTTAAAAAATACTCGATTTTATACTTAAACGACTTACTCATTCACTTTTGACTCGGCCCTTATGCGAATCAGAACTATTTTTTTGTTAGACAATTCGCTGTGGTATCTAATACAGTCACAAGAAGGTATGAAAAGCTGAAAGTTAACATGTAGTCGGTCGGACAAGATCATTGTTTTACATTAGAGTAATCCGGAAAAAACAAAACTCGTCATGGTATTAGATGAAAAATACGATATGGCAATAAAAAATACGCTTCATTAATTCTGTTCTGAGATTTTCGGCGATATGTTGTTCCATATAGAAGTCAAACGGACCAAAGAGGACAAAATTTTACCTGGGTCTGACCTTTTGTGTATGGAGTGACCTCATTGGAATTTACTTCCGGATGTCATTGTAGGGTAAAAGTAGGTCTTAGCAGAAATATAGTTCTTTAAAGGTAGGGATGTTTAGAGTGTAAAAAGGCTGTATATGCAATGTTTTATATCATTTTGTAGGAATTCTACATCTGTTCTGCTGATTCAAAGTGCATTTTGTCCTATTTTTGCAGGTGAACCTGTTTTTGATGGTGCACAAAAATTGGAGGTGTAATTCGGCTACACATGGATTTCATGGTTGGAAAATAGACAGTACATTTGATAAGCGTGATTTATTAAAAAAGTTGAAGGGAGTTTTTATAGATATTCTGTGCTTATTTGGACGTTCTGGGGGGGGGGGGGGATGAAACAGCAACAGAGACACTATAGCTCAACGCTTTTTGTGGAAAGAGCTACAGCTTGGACAAAAACAGTGTTTTCATATAGAACAAAGAAGGCCAAAATCCGGTGGGGTCTGACCGTATACAAGAATTCCAAAGCCCCGTACTCGAATGAATAATAAATATTTTTATTTTAACGTTAAAAAAATGGTTTCACCTTTTCAATAATTACTGTCACTATTTTCAATTTTCAGCATGTAATACTAACATCATTTTATTCAAATTTTACGAATATCAAATGCCGAACTGGCAAATAGCTTCGTGCCACAGAAGACGAATGACCTATTTTCCAAAATCACCAACTTTTTAATCAATTAAAGGCTTAAATTTACCTTACAAAGGCCCAAATCATACAAATATAGTAAAGTACAAAGCTAAGTCATGCCTACCGAAGAAGAAATCTTGAAAATCCGTTCTAAACTCGACAAAATGATCGCCAGTAACACCGCCGTAAGTCTGTTTATTTTTCCTGTCTATTTTTGTCATGTGTTTTCGTGCATTTAATCGATCGGACTTGGTGACTACGATTGCGGACATTTCAATTTTATTTCAATTAGTCAATCATCGGCTCTTTGTTATGCGATTTACCCACCATGAAACTAAATCATATTTAGCACAAACTGATTTGGATTTAAAACCCTTGGTAGTAGGCTCTCTGTCATTAAACCTTACAAAACTTTCCAGCGCAACAAAAGTGTCGCGTCAATATTGATCTCCTGAGATTTTGTAATTTTGTATCTACTCTACTCTACAGCCTTGATAGCTAAGTGGTTAGAGAGTTGGTCTCCTGATTGGAAGGTTGGGGGTTCTAATCCTGGTGACAGAAAGGTGTTTCCATCTATCTATCTTTATACGGGAACCAGTCAAACCGGCCCCTCGTCAAACTAGCCCCCGGTCAAACCGGCCCCAAAACGGTCAAACCGGCCCCAAAAAATAGTCAAACCGGCCCCTCAACTCAGAAAAACGGTCAAACCGGCCCCAAGTCGGTCGAACCGGCCCCAAGATATAGTCAAACTGACCCCTATTTATTTTCATTTTTTTGTTTGATACAATTATTTAACTTTAATATTTTGAACCTACGAACTTTTAATAATCTTGGTCCATGATATAGATATTTTAGAGTCCCCACATAAAAAACTTAAGCTTAATTATATTATTTCGTGTGCTAAATGTATGTTGTAAAAAATAAATATATCGTGATATTTTGATTTAAAAAAGCGGCTAAATTGTACAGAATTATTTTGTCAAATTAATGCACAAGAAATATGTCAAAGAACATAAAAGATATTACCGCGTTTGTCTTCTTTTTTACAAGCGCTATGCATTGTTTGGTTTAAATCATGTTTTCTTAGTGTTTGATGATTTAATTAATAACGCAATTAAAGGCCGAGGCCAATCAATTATCTGTAAAGGTGTTTGTTGATTTAATTAATTGTACAATTAAAGATCAATGGTAATCAATAATCTGTATCTATATCATTGAAACATGCCTTTAATTTAACTCGTTTTCGGCATATAAACCGTTTGAATTGAAATTGAAACATCAGTATGATTTAAGCATTCCTGTCGCAATTGTAATTACCGAATTAAGTGATTATATCAATGCTTTAAATACCAACTAGAAATACTTAAATACCTTAAATTTAAGTTTGATGGTGTGGGTTCAAACCCGGAATGGCACACTAACAAACTAATTGCCTTTCGGATGAGACGTTTAACTGAGGCTTCCTTGAGTAGGTGCTTTACACCGAGCACGTTAAAGAACCATGGCGGATCTCAGCAGTAGTTTCGTCATGTATTCTTGCACTATCACCCGTAACAACTAACCGTCTTCTGGGGGCTTCGCTCATATGGGCATGTGCTACGGTAGCGACGATAAATAAACGGAAATACGCACACAACTTAATACCCCGATTAGCTCAGTTGCTAGAGCACCTAACTTTAAAACCATTGAATTTCGACGTCGTGGGTTCAAACCCAGGCTGGCACACTAACAAGTTAACTGTCTTTCGGATGAGACGTTCGAAAGTAGTCCCCGCATAAAAAAGCTTAAGTGAAATGATGTTATGAGATCGGGTAATAATTTTAAATAGTGTAGCTTCGGATCTGTGCCTGAATGCTTCGAAGGATCAGGCATCACAAAACTTTTGTTACTTCCTATATCTTTACAAGCAGTTACAACCGTGTTGCACCGTGTCACCGATTTGTTGACCAATGCGATGCAAAATTACAAAACTTCAATAATCTGTACCTTTTGAATATTGTGCAAAGACTCATATTCACTGAATGGCAACTATGTACACAACTTTGCAATGGCAGCTTAAAGATGGCTGATATGCATTACTGAAAAAGAAGGTGTCACTCAATTTTGGTACAAAAAGAGTTAAATATACGATCCTTTTAGATAATCCTTACATTTTAAAGTTACAATCTTTGAATAAATAATCCGCTGATACTCATGTTTTAACGTCATATGACAACGTTTCTGTGTAATTTTGCTTTAACGAAATGCTCCTTTTTTGAAAAACAACGAAACCACGATAATCGAAGCAATATTATACACAAACGGCGCCATATAACATTAAACTATTACTAGTAGTGGATCATTTTTTCAAAGCTTAAAACATACACGTTGCAATAGAACTGAAGTCCGCCATGTTCAAAATACCGTTGCAACGTCGCGTACAGAGTTTCCAAACAGTGACATTTATTGTACAGACTTTAAGAAAGTCACAATTGCTTTGTCGGATCGAATTTTTTTTTATTTAAAGGGGTGCAACAAGAGCACTATTTAAAAATTAAAAGAAGTCTCTGGGTCTTACGTGAGATGCTTGTATACTTGTATAAACATTATGAAAAAAAAGGGAACTTTTTGTATACCTAGTTCTCATTTGATTTTTCTTTGTTGATTATTTATGATAAAGAGTTCCAGATAAAGGCAATTTAAATAAATAAATAAATTTTTCGTAGTGTTTCTTTTTTTCTTAGACGACACTCATCACAACTTTCCGAAAAATATATATGTATATATCACGGTGCATTGCGTTTCTATATAATTATCACCCTTTATTGTCTTAATTATATTGGGGCCGGTTTTAGGGGCCGGTTTAACCGATGGAAAATCGATATTGGGGCCGGTTTGACCGATTTGGGGCCGGTTTGACCGGGGGCCGGTTTGACGAGGGGCCAGTTTGACTGTAAAGCCTTTATATACTGCCTAACTCCCCTTTCGGGTATTACTGGCAGGTGCGCGTTTGTGCTGGAATAAAAACTGTTAGTTATTTGTTAAGGTGCCAAAATGTAAAAGTATTGTGAGTGTAAGTTAAAAAAATTAAAACAATTTTTGTAATTCAGGGACGGCTAAAACAATTTTTGTAATTCAGGGACGGCTCATTATCTGACAAGAATCGAGACTCTTCTTGAACGCTGCAATGTCAGGTTGCTGTGCGGAGAAAACCCTTAAGATTTATTTGCATTAGTTGTTGTATTGTCAATGTGCTTATTCCAAGAAAAATCCCCAGATATAGTAACTCCAAGGTATATGGCATTGTCCAAAGTTTCTAGAACTTGTCCGTGCAGCCTGTAATCCAAGGAAATCTTTTTCTTCTTGCAGTAATATTTAGGACAATGCATTTGCTGTGGTTAAACTACATTTCCCATTTTTTCTCCCACTGCATTAACTTGTCTAGATCTTCTTG
Organism: Fragum whitleyi; assembly: GCA_948146395.1. Taxonomy (NCBI): domain Eukaryota; kingdom Metazoa; phylum Mollusca; class Bivalvia; order Cardiida; family Cardiidae; genus Fragum; species Fragum whitleyi. The sequence continues at coordinate 72,332,968 of OX411548.1, forward strand.
CAGGGTGATACAGTCGTGCTTGTTATTTATAGCTAAGTGAACAGAATGTCATCTGCAAACAAACAGACTTGGCAGGTGATAGTGTTAGGAAGGTCATTAATATATAAGAGAAAATTACTTAAAAATTACTGACTCAGTCCGCCAAGCTGTAAACGGGTAGCAGTGAATGAAACCCTTAAGAAAAAAAAAAAAGATTCCTCTGCCTCTCGAATTTCTAAATGCAAAATTGATAATATCCATGATGAGTATGCCCACCTGCCAGTAATTATACCAGATAGGGGAGTTAGACAGTATGTATGTATAGATAGATAGATTGATGACATAGCTTCGCGGGGTTTGACTGATGTAAATCAGAATTGAAAAGTGTGCCCAACATGGGACTTGAACCAATGACAAGCAGAATGCTATTTACCATCTCTGCCAAATAAGTTAAATGGGCACATAGTTGTGAATTTTTTCCCTTTGTCCACTGTCAGAATATCAATCTAGAGATCCAGGGTTTGATCTCCAACAGCAGCATTCATCCTTTTTGACTATTTGTCTATCACCAATGGGTTGATAATGGTAAACCTATGTGTGATAGCAGCTGGAGGCTAGGAAAGGATGTGATGGTGGTACTGCAGGGAAAAAAACTAGCAGGGGCACAGTCACCCATGGCCCCTAGATTTTAAGCCGGGCCCCTAGACTTTTGGAAAAATCCCTTTACCTCTAATATTAAATATTGAATTTTTGAAGCCTGGGCCCCTTAGTTAAAATTGTTTGTCATTTTCCCTGTACTGGTGAGAGAAATATCGTGAATCCATTATTAGGTGCTCCAGCTACGAGCATATGACTGAAAGATTGTTGAAAGTGGTGTAAAACTCCATTCAAACGTTGTGCTGAGGTGAGCTAAACAGTCTGATGGATATCCATAATATTTTTTGGGTAAGGGTTTAAAGGGAAGCAGGTATTTTGCATCTGAGATGCAAAAATAAGTAGCCAGGATTCTCAAAACTATCTAATGTGAGTCCCAAACCCTCTTGAGGTCAGCTTCAGAAAGAATTGAAGCCTGATGGAAACCTGAAGTTGAGCCCCAAATGGTTAATATCAAATCAATACTTCCTTTAGCTCAAACCAGGATATTGATCTAAATTCATATAAAAACAAAATTGGTGCTAAAATGAAATAGTCTATATTATATAGACTTAAAGCAGGGACTCAGGTGGAGTATAATCTTGTTTATACGGTTAAAGGATTGGGAGGAGCCTCCTAACCTTTTTCCAAGTGGACTTACTTACATCATGTTTTTGCAGTAAGCAGAAAGTGTCAATTATAAGGTAGAAAAAGTTTGATTCTTCTTCATGTTTGTCGTGAAAGTGCCATTTAAATGACCATCTAGAAGAAATAAACCTCAAATTATCAGGTATATTTTACCACATTTCCTTTTAAATGAATGTTCATGTTTTTACAGGATCACGGTTCAGCGCTGGAATTACTAAAAGCTCTTCAAGACTTGCCAATGAAACTTGAAGTCCTTCAAGTTAGTATACAACTTGTTTTAGATATTTCAGAAAGTTATTACTTATTAGAGATTAAGAGAATAATGCAAAGGTAGTTATGGGCAATTGGTTTTGTATCATAGTTGATTATCAGTTTTTTAATCAGAAGATAAAATCAACCAATCATAGATTTTATAATTATTTTCTTAGAAATCAAAGTAGTATTTAATGAATGAATGCTGTAGGAAATCAAAGCTACAGACTGGTTTAAAATATATTATTTATCTCAAATAAAAGTATTTTTCAAGTGAACTTGACCATATAAGTGCCATTGATTTTCTGGGGCCTGTTTTACTCAACTTCTTAAAAAAAAATCTTATGTCAAAATGACAAATTGTACCTGGTGTTTTCTTTAATTGTTAAATTCTACCTTGCAATACATCACTAGAATCGTCTTGAGCAGACGATTCAAAAGAGATGATGCATGAAGGAATTCCATAACTAGTTTTTACTGTAGAAGCAACTTTAGTTTTTGACTTATGAAAAAAATGATTGTAAGATGTTAGTGAAACAGGCCCCTGGTCTTGCTAAAACATTATGGTTACCTTTTTTATACTTCAAAACGATTAATCAATTATAAGTTTTTTTTGTCAATTAGCATCATGCAAAAAATTATTGACTGCAATTAGCCGTGGGGGATCCCGAGGGAGTTCACAGAAATTCAGTCAAAAGTGAGGAATGCTTGGAAAGCAAATCTCTCAATAAAAAATTCGAAACCCACTTTACAGAAATCCTATAGATCAGGTATATTTTATTTGAAATGCTTTTGATGATTCAATAAAGTTAAAGTGATATAAAATTAAGTGAGTATTATGCAATGATTTGTAAATGCAATTTTTAACTAGATTGATCCTTGTAAGTTTTATTGTATTACAGAAAACTCGAATTGGTATGACAGTAAACAATCTCAGAAAAGCCAGCAGTGATGAAGAGGTCATCAGTCTGTCCAAAAATCTCATCAAAGTTTGGAAAAAACTTTTACCAGGTATGAGAAATATGTTTCTTAAGTTTATGACAAATTATTTTATTGTCCTCAAATAGAATAAATAAACTCAGCTATTTTGACCAATGGGGCATTAGCATTCATAATCAATGGCCTCAATAGCTAGATTATAATTGTGATGCATTATTGTTGATAAATATCCCAACATTTTTCTGACCAGCTAGGTAGATTGTTCAATAACTTCCAAAAAAATTAGTAGATCATTATTTCAGCTTTCTAAAACATTCTGATGAAAGATCTCTTAAGTTAAATTAAGGTTAAAAGTAACAGTTTTCAAGCACCTTTTTCAAGGCCATAGAAAACAGTATGTCATTTCATATGATCATAAGTATCCATTTGTTTATGAGCTTGCCATACTATGTAGCTAGATTTTTATACCCCTCTCCCCTAACTACATAGTAGAGGGGGGGGGTTATTGGTTTAACCATGTCTGTCTGTCCAACCGTCCATCCCTCCGTCTGTCCATAACCTTGAGACAAGCAATTTCATTTTTTTCCACAATGTTTTCAATAGGTTATAAAAAAAAGAAAGAAGATTGCAATCGAAAGGCAACTATATAAACTGGAAGCTGCTGTCATAGCGCAGTTGGTAGTGCGTCAGACTGTCAATCAAGAGGTCCCCGGTTCAATACCCGATGGCGGCACTCAGTCTTTCCGACTATTTGTGTCTCACCAATGGGTTGATAATCATAGATCTATGTGAGATAGCAGCTGGAGGCTAGGAAAGGATGTGATGGTTGTACTGGTGAGAGAAATACCACGAATCCATTGTTAGGTGCTCAAGCCGTTGCTGAAAAAATGTTGAAAGCGGTGTAAAACTCTTTTCAATCAATTCAATTTTCAAAACTGGACAGATTGGGAATGATATGGTCATTAACTACAGGCCTTTAGGACCTGCAAACATTGTAGCTTCTATCAGTCCTCCCTAAAATCCATAAGCCTTTGGCCAGAGGACTGTGTTAGTGTCAATCCTTGCTGTAACACTGGTAATTTCATGATTTTTAGCGCGGCTATTTTCAGAGAAAACGGGAGGTATTGCTATGGGCTTTTCAGAAAAAGTGGTTTGCCTCCCTTTTTCCCTATAATCCTCTAGAGTGACTTCCCTTGTTCGGGTAGCAAATCTTTACAGAAAGCATTGAAAGATTACGGATGAAAGTCAGAATGCAGACGATAATGCCACTAATAATTGTTTAAAAGCGTTTTATTTTTGTAATTTTCGTTTTCATTGAGGTTATTTTACAGATATTTCATTGTTTGTACATTTCTTTTATTAGATCCTTTATTTATTTAGTTAAGTACTTTCGGATAAAAATCCAATTGTAATCAAATAATCTTAAATCATACAATATGTAGCTGGCTCAATAGTAAATTATTGTTCATCTATATAGATCATTGTTCGAGTTGCTACTAACGTCGTAATCGCGGTTCAAACCAACCCATTTTTGTATTTTCAAAAGTTGTCTAATCATGAAATAAAAAAAACTATGATGTTTCTTTTTCTTATTAGAAAACAAAAAGTTAAATATATGCTTGAGACAGAATTAAGAAAAAATCATCACTTGGCGCTTAATCTAATTGCAATTTATAAATACGTTGAAGAAATGGTGGTATATCAATATTAAAACTTCGTGGCAAAAAGAAAACTCAAACCGTCGTATAGGCGATCTTTCAGTTAATGAAGCATGTTTATGGATATGTTAGCATTTGCGATATTTTTACCATACATTTTTCATTTCTTTGTGTGCAAAGTTAAGTTTCACAGCAGTGATTTGTTTAGGCACAATAAATGTTCACACCGCGTATGGAACAAAGAAAATAACTGCGCAGCCTGTTAATTGCATAGATATGTCAGACTAGGTTAAAGTTGGTTTCACGATCTTTTCGGTAAAGGGGTAATGTGAAATGTGTGATATATTCATTTAGAATCAAGCAGTTTTATTCGGCACGAGCCCGTTTCAGTACTGTTCAAAGTTTCATTTTGCCTTTGTTGTACACTTGTTAAATTAAAGTGAGAATAGGACAGGGTTGAGCTAAGAGCATACATTTGGCAAAGAATGCAAATGACATGCCCTGCTTAATGATCAGACACTCATGAAATATGGCTGTAGTGACCTAATATAAATAATGATTAATAAATAATAAATTATGCTCCCTTTTTGACTAATATTTTTTTCCATTATCCAGCACTAAACAGTCCAGCGTAGGCACTCGTAGGCCGTGGTCTTGTTTTTATTCATGGCAAAATTCAGGTCTTATTATGGAAAGAATATCAAATAAGTGCAAATGGAAAAATTACCAAATTCATTTAATTTTTCTTCTAAAACAGATAAAACTAGGCAAAGCCTTATTAGAAAAGTTTGAGGACCACTCATTATACCCCCCACAACGAAGTTATGGGGGGGTATACTGGAATCAGGTTGTCCGTCCGTCCGTCTGTCCGTCCATCCGTCCGTCCGTCCGTAGACATAATTTTGTGTCCTCTTCTCCTCCCACAGTTTTGGACCAATTTTGCTGAAATTTTATCAGGTTGTTTCCTATCATATGAAGTTGTGCACCTGCAATTTTCATCCAGATCCGGTCATTAGTTTGAGAGTTATGCCACTTTGAACTTTTTAAGGAGGGGGTACATTTTTCTAATTTTGTGTCCTCTTCTCCTCCCACAGTTTTGGATCAATTTTGCTGAAATTTTATCAGGATGTTTCCCATCATATGAAGTTGTGCACCTGCAATTTTCGTCCTGATCCAGTCATTAGTTTTAGAGTTATGGCATTTTGAACTTTTTATGGAAGGGAGAGGGGGGGAGTTGTCAAAATTTAAAATTGTAAAACTCAGTAACCATAAGGAGAGTAACCAAATTTGGTAATTATTCCTATCATATGAAGTTGTGCACCTGCAATTTTCATTGTTTTGGGGTGACATAGGTCAAAGGTCAAGGTCACAGTAAATTTTTGTTCAATTTTCGTTTCCGGACTCTAATTCAAGAACCAAGGGATCTAGAATCATGAAACTTCATGCAATTGCTGTATATGACCTCAATATTTGTTACAAACACATCTTGCACTTAAAGCACTTACATTTTGACAAAGTGCTGGTGGGGGGTATAAGTCCGCTCTGCGCCAGTTCTAGTTCATTATGATATAAGGAGATGAATAGAGTATTTGTTGATTTCATTGAGGACAGGTATGAAACTAAAAACCTAATCACACTATATTAATACGCAAAGCAGATTCATACATGAGTGTGATTAATTACAGTTTCATACCTTTATGAAATCAGCAAATATTTTATTCTGTCCATATCTTATAATTTAATGTCATGAAGCCAAAGTGTCAAAAGTTTTGTCAATTAAGAAACAGATTTTTTTAGGGACTACTTTTCGAGGAAGCTTACAAATCAACTTCACACTCAAAATTGATTTCATTGGAGAATAAAACCAACTTTTGAGCCAATCAGATTGCATGAATAATGATAGATACATCTGAAATTAAATTATTCACAGATAATAGTAAGACAGACAAAAAAGAGAAGGATAAAGAGAAGCCAAAAAATGGAGAAGCCATCGAGCAGGAAGAACAAGGGAAGGTAGATTTGGAACGAAGACGGTCCACGTCCGCCACAGATACTGGTGATCCCATACGGCTGAAATGTCGGGAACTTATTGCTAATGCCTTAAAATGTTCAGGTATAGTTACTGAGTTTATGCAGTCTTTTTCCATTGATCACTTTTTGTTGTGCCTATTTGTGCTTGTTTGTCAGTTCATCAAATCTTCAGGGATCATTTTTGGGCGAGATATTGAGAGATTCTCTCATTTTTCTGTCAGAAATCTCATTTAAACTAGTTTAAGGAGAGAAAAATCCCAAAGCAAAATTTAATCTAACTATTGCCCATGACCCAAGGAGGTGCCCTTTTGTTTTTAGATCAACAAGGTTAATGATCAATTTCAAAATTGAACTTTTTCTACCCAAAGTCTCCCTTAAGTGTGAAAGCAGCTGGAGGCTGGGAAAGGATGTAATTGTAGACCTGGTGCAAAAAATAGTAGGACACCATTGATGCTCCAGTGTTTAAAATGAGTTAAACCCCATTTAAACAGTTAAATATAACTTTATTCAAATGGAAGATACAACATGTTGTTCACTTTAAATCAATATTTGACACTGTGTTTGACATTTCCAACATTAATGAATGTGCGCAAAGTAAAGACTGGTCAGTCTGTGCATCTGAACAGTCTTACCACAGTCTTCAACTATGTGAATTATAGATAGATAAGGTCTTAAAGTATCTGTAGACAGTAAGAAAATTCTCTTCTAACACTAAGTAACTGTCTGATTTATATTTTACAGAATCTAACAAGAAGCCCGAGGACATACAGGAGTTGGCAGCTGTTATAGAAGATAGTATCCTTGTTGTATTTTACTGGACAGCAGATGTTGGCTTTTTAAAGACTGCAAACTCAAGTTCACAAAACTTTGACTGTTCTTCCGCTGTTCACTGCATTTTCATGCATACTCACAGCCTTGGTAAATGGTGTAGTGATTAGACTTAGATCATCCTGCAAAGGTGTGAGAACTACCATGAATCCTTGGTTAGGTGAATCAGTTGCCCGATTCAAACTGAAATACTGTTTGAAGTGGTGTTATACCCCATTTAAATAAAAAGTGAATAAGTACTTGAATTACATATTGTAGGAAATTGGTGTCAACTTCTGTTCTGAAGTGCTCTTCAAATCCTCGTTGGACAAAGAAATTGGCAAATGAGAGAAAATTTAGACATTAACACTTTCCTGTTTTACAAAATTTTGGACCTGTCCAATTTCAAAGGTTATGCAGATGAAAATTTAAAGTAGATTTAATTTGAAAAATAACCATTCAGTAGGGTAGAAAAAAATGTGGGAAAAGAAGAAATTGCTTGTCAGAAGCAATTTCTTCTTTTTTCACAATGTTTTCTCAATTATAAAATCACAGGCATGTAAAAAGCAGGGTTTAAACAGCAAAGGGTTAAAGAATGTTTAATATTGCACAATCCATGTGATTTGAAAAAAAAAGCCTTAACTTCTTGTTTAGATATATTTGAAGATTTTAACAATACAGATTCAAAATATAAGAACAGAGTTAGAAGTAGAGTAGCTAATTTAAAAGACTCTAAAAACCCAGATTTACGAGCAAATGTTTTATCAGGAATGATCCCTCCTGATCGGATTGCCAGAATGACAGCTGAGGTAAGCTTTTGATAATTTATGATATCACATGCAAAGATAAGACTAGAGGCAAATGCGATCCAGTCAGAGAAAAGGATCCTTGCACCTGTTTTACTTAACTTCTTACGAAAAAATAAATTGTAAGTCAAAGTCACGCATAGTAACTGGTGTTTTCATTTATTATTAGATTTTGCCTTGCAATATCTTGATCCAATGAGATAATGCATGGCAGAATTCCTTTTATAATTACTACTGTAAAAGCTACTTTAATTTTTGCCTTATAATAAAAATGATCCTAAGATGTTTAGTAAAACAGGCCCCTGAAGCCTACAAGAGTGGTTTCCGTGGTCTAGAGGAAGAGAGTCAGCCTCTTGACCCAAAGGTCCTGAGTTGGATTCCCAGGAGTCGCTATCGATCTTAGATCTTTCATTGGATCACACATTCAGGAAGCAGAATCGAGAGGGATTAATCTAAGTTGTAATAACTTGTTTCCCAATTGATGTTAAATGAATAGGTTTAAACCTAAACCTAAATGGGTTGATAGTGAAAACCTTTTATGCCCACGCCATGAAATGGTGTAGGGCATACTAAGTTACCTCTGTCTAACTGTGAGTGCATGTGTAGGTGTCTGTGTTTGCGTATGTGTGTTATTATTGTCTAGAGCATATCCATGGCTAAGCATAAAACAGTTGTAACTGCCTATATGCTTATAGGCAGTTTCAACTTTTTGTACTGAGCCATCGATATCTTCTATATTTATGCATGAATTTCAAAATAACTTAGCACAGTTGTTCCCCTTGGGGAGTACTAGTGTCATGTGAAGAGTTTGTCCAGATAAGGCTAAGGTCAAGGTCACATCTGAAGGTCAATGGGTCACTGGTGAAAATCAAGTAATTGCTGGGGTATCCATGTCTGTGACACATTTTCTGATAAAGTGATAAGTGAATTTAAAACATGTAAATCTATAGCCATTGAGGCTTATTTGGCATGTAAAAGGCAGTGATTAATGCTATTGTTTCGAGAGCAAACTTTCCTGAATGTCAATTACTTTTGTTGTAAATAGAGCTACTGATAGAGGTGTAATTATGGATTTTCGATCAAAGTATTTCAATAGTAATAGTTCAAAAATGCAGGTACTCAATTGGAATTGTCTCATCAAGACAGTTCAAATGAGTACCCAAAACATGGGGTTTAATTTAAAGATTATGATTTTAGACTGGATTTACTCCCTCTATCTATAAAAACTCACTGAACAGGCTCTCTTCTGATAGTTTCAGGCTTTTGGAGAAAATCAGGCACTCAAGCCTGTCTTGTTTAAATGACTTGTATCATGTTTATTTGTATGATAAGGAAATGGCTAGTGATAATATGAAAGAGATGCGAGCCAAATACACAAAGGAAGCAATCAACGATCACCAGATGGCCAAAACTGGAGGAACAACAACAGATCTCTTTAAATGTGGAAAATGTGGGAAGAAAAATTGTACATATAACCAGGTATGATATTGTTTGATTGCTCATTTTATCTTCTACCTATAATCCTGCTTCAAATTTTTATGCCCCCGTATCCAGAGATCAGGGGCATATTGTTTTACTCATGTCTGTCTGTCTGTCTGTCAGTCCGTCTGTCTGTCTGTCCGTCCGTTCGTCTGTCTGTCTGTCCGTCCACCCGTCTTTCCGAAAACTTAACCTTTGCCTTTTCTCCAAAAGTATTTGACATACAAAGCTCAAATTTGGCATGATGATAGATCTCAATGATCTGCATCCGCTGGTATCAAAGTCAAGTTGGTGTGACAAGGTCAAGGTCATCTGTCAAGGTCAATCTTTGAAAAAGAATTGCTGTTACGGGGGCATTAGTGTTTCACAAACACATCTTGTTAAACCTTAAAACCTTTTACCTTTATCATTTAAAATTTAAATGGTAAAGGTAAAAGGTTTTAAGGTTTAAAATGTATCTTTAATAAATATGGTATTTGAATTTTAAATACCATATTTGTTAAAGATATATTCTTGAAACTTAGAAATATGTTTTCACCATCACAAAGAGACAATTGATGTTATCTAAATACCTAACTTTGAATTGAAGGGTCTGTGCAAAACTATTGTAAGTGCCTATCAGTAAATTGACTCTTATAATAGTTTTATGCATATCACCTGAAATGTTTTTACAAGACCTTCCCTGTCTTTTACTTACATTTTTTCGCTATCACAAAATATTGCAGCAGAGCTAAGCACCTGGCTATAGTTTTGTTGAAAAATCATTTAAGTAAGTTTATTGTGGTAAATTTGACATCCCTTTTCTTCATGTGTATTACAAGTACTTGGCTTGGTCTCTGAAGTATTGAGCCAAGTTAACTCAGTCAATAATGTTAATCCTTTGATTATGAGCTTTTATTTCTATTTTGCCCAACTTTCATCTGACATTAGACAAGTCATAATGAATTGAAGCATTTGTCACCCAACAATAGGCGGATGATAAGAACTCCCAATTTCTATTTTCAATTTATTACTTAACAATGAGATCTGTTGTATTTAAGTTGAATTATCTATTTGTTGCGACTCACATTATTTCCTACAGAGATACTTTAATCTTCTATTTGTCTATTTTCAGGTCCAAACAAGAAGTGCTGATGAACCTATGACGACATTTGTATTATGTAATGAATGTGGAAATAGATGGAAGGTAGGGACAAATTTAGCTTAAGATCCAAGGGCATGGTTCACTCACTTCTTCATTGGGTTTGTCTTTAACCCTTTCCTGTTTTACAAAATTTTAAACCTGTCCAAATTCAAAGGTTTTGCAGACGAAAATTTAAAGTTGATTAAATTTGAAAAATAACCATTCTGTAGGGTAGAAACAGTGTGGAAAAAGAAGAAGTTGCTTGTCAGAAGCAATTTCTTCTTTTATCACAATCTTTTCTCAATCATAAAACCATAGGCACATAAAAAGCAGGGATTAAACAGCAAAGGGTTAAATTGTTGGATTGTAAGTGCAAACCCCGGCTTGGTCAACTTAATCTGACATTTGACTAAAGTCATTGTGACCCATGTCAATTGGATTCTTCCATCTATGAACAAATGATTAGTAATATGCCTAGGTCAGATGAGAAGCTAGCGGCTCAGATGGAACATTTGGTAGATGCACCAGCTTCAGTGATAAAAATTCAATAGTTTGAAAAGGCAGCAATATAAACCTTACTACAGCCGAGCAAACTAGTGGCTGTAAACATCTTGACAGTCTCAGTTAATGAAATCTTTTCTGTTGTTAAGCTGACAGATTTCTTCCTAAAATGATTAACCTTTGTCTTACTAAACCTGGAATATCTCTTCTTTGGTAGGAGATATAGGCAAAGATCGGCTTGCACATATGTGCATTCTGTGTTGTCAGAACTTTGATTTTGATGTAATTTTTGTCAAGGTTTTAATTCAGTATGACAAAGGATAAGATGATTAAATGTTTTAAATATGCACAAACCTTTATGCAAAATCCACCTGGCTAGATTTCAAAAGAATTTGTAGCTTTAGTCATAGAGCAGTTGGTAGGACATCAGACTGCAATTTTTCAGTGTCATGTGTTCTGTCCCAGGCGGCGAAACATATGTGACCCGTCACACAAAAAGGGACCATCTTGGAAGTACAAAAAGTTTTGACCCAAGACAGACTGAGCACACTAGGGTTGACAGTTTTCGCACTGTAGTGATTTTCTGAATCTAAAATGATCAATCTGTGGAAGAATGTTTGAAAAACAACCTCTAGTTGTCCTGTAATAGAATCAATATCTTTTTTAAAATCTATTTTACAGAATTTCCAGATGGTCAATTTTTGGCATGACAGTCACATATTTCTCATTTGGTGGATAATTGTTTGATAGCCACCGTCATAGCGCAGTATCTATATAGATAGGGATTCTATGTGACTAATTGCTCAAATTCTGCATATCAGATATCTTTAATGTGTAGAATTTGAAATTCCTGTATTTTGAATACTACAAAAAGGGTGTTGTTTTACTTGTGTTTCAAAATTTTGATTGAATTTGTCCACTACAATGAAGTAATTAAATTGATAGCAAGGTACTACAGCTGCCATGCTATGACTCAGACTGAAAAATTACTAAAAAAGGCATAAAACCCTATTTAAATTAACGTGGATCTTTTCTATTTTCAGTTCTGTTGAGAAGATTTACATATACCCACAGTCATTAACTCAGAGGAAAGAAGGCATTTAAGCTTGATTCCAGTATGGCTCCATAGATATATACAATATGTGCTACAGATTCCATCTGGAACAAGCTGACACTTCACATACATGTATGTGAAAAAAACAAGATCAAGTAACTGTAAACTTACAATCCTCAAATTCATGATTATATCTTTTGTATTTCAGTTCAAATATGTCTCGCTATTTTCAGTTGATGGATCTGTTGCAAATCTATTGTTAGTGCCTATATTTCTTATTTGAATAGGTGCTATTAATGGTTTTGCATGAATCCCTGAAAATTTAGAGTCATAGAATGAACTATGAATGAATTATCTGTCGTTCAAATTAACATTGCCTGTTTAAGTTTGATTAATGAAATCTGCTTTTTGCCTGATCATCATGAAACTTGTTCAGAATTTTTGGCTTGTCCCAAGAATGAGAATTTTCCGTTGTAAATGGCAGTTAAATGGGTATAAATGACTAACTCTTTGTTTATACTCCAGAGGCTACAGTTTTGTCCCATCTTCATTTAACTTGGTTGGATTTGTCAGGTCCCAAGGCTGATTCCTATTGGATTTTGAACTTTTGAATGGAAAAATAGGATAAGGGGCTTTGCTTATTGACCCTGTCCTGATCATATCTTTTATTATACTGCAAAGAAAATTCTAGCATTTCCATTGGCTGATGCTGACCTTACAAACATTGATATCTGCGTCTGCTCTATATAACTTCTATTATTTCCTTATAGGCGTCTCGCCCGGATCATAAACAAAAATTCAAGGCGATAATGGCAGCCATGATTCTCTTGCTTTGCTTATAACACGACTGAGTATACACATTATGCTACTGTTAAAAGCATGCCAGTTGATATCATTGAAATAAAAAAATGATAAAAAAGCCAATAAATACCTTTCAATTGAACCAATCTGTCAATTTAAAGTGCCAACTTTCTCACAGGTTCAGCCAAGAACCACTTTGATATCACAATATTGTGGAATGCAGTAATGTGACATCATAACTACATGTGACGTCATTTTGTACATCTTCACTTTCCATTTTAGGCGCATTAGGGGATATTGGTGGTTTAAAAAAAGTTTGGTTAATACAAAGGCCTTAGATAGGCAAAAGATAGATATTTTGTCTAAAAGTTTGAAGCATAATAAATTTGTAATACGGTTTCTTGCCGGGGTATATGATGATTTATTCCCCGGCTTGAATTTATGATGTCACAACTTGACTACAGCTCTGGTGACATCATTTTGTCCAGCATGAATTAATCTCAAATTCCTCTGCAAGAAACCGTGAAACTAATAAAGTTTAAATTAATTGATAGATTTCAAAAGCATTGACACAGTTGTTCACCTTTTGGAGGACTTGTGCAATGTGAAAAAACTGTATGGATATGTGCAAGGTCAAGGTCACTTCTGAAGGTTAAAAGACAATTTTAAAATTATACAAAGTATTGTGTTAATAGGCAACAAAAATGTCATTTCTACAGTTATATTGAAGCTGCAGATAGTATATTTTGGTTGCCCAAGGTTGATGTATCAATTGAATCCTTAGTAGCAGCTCCTGTTTGCAAGTTTCTCTATGATTATTGTTATTTTACATCAAAACTTGCAAGGACAGATATCGATATTGAAAGTGGCATTTAAAGGAGTTCAGCATACGACTACTAAGTGTCTATACAATGTATAGACACTTTGTACAGCCTTTTGCTGAACCCTCGAATTTTATGTCGTGACATATTTTGATTACAGAATTTTGTTCCTTTTCATTGACCATTACTTGCATACTTGCATGTTTCTCACTTGTATAGGACTATGATTCAAAGTGGTAAAGTCATATAGTGTCGCTGCTAGTCCTTTAGTTAATTTCAAACATACACCAAAGTGAATAATGGGGTTTTGAAATGCTCATAATACATACAAGTCATCTTTCATTTGTATATAACATTTCATCTACATATATTTGTTTGTCTTATAGAGTTCTCCTTTTTGGGGTGAATTTGAAACAAATTTTATTGAATGTATGGAATTGAAATAACCTTTTTAGCATCATGATTTGACTTGCTTATTCATGTTTCTTAAATTTACCATTTTCAGTTATAATATTTAGTCTGCTTATGGAATTTCATACAATTCATATTCATACAATGGATCTATACAGGCAGGCCCTTTTGGGCATCTTGGCTCAATACCTTACATTTTTGTTAATGATTAAGAAGGTTTTACTAAATGAACCAGTGACTGACATTTCAACAATTTCATATTTGCCTGATGGACAGACATTTAGGTCACAACCCATGATAGTGCTGCGACATTTTAGAACTTGTGGTCTTTCACAATGTCAACAGAGGTTTCCTTATGAAATCATTAGGAAATCTCGGTTAACATTGTTAAAGTTTATGACTTCCGAAATGTAGCTGAACTATCACTCAGTAGATTTGAATTATGAATTTGTGAGGATTGACTGTAGGTCCTTAGTGATCTATTGAAATTATTCTGAAGACTCAGATCAGACTGTGCATATTGGAAATAGTTCAAATGTCACACATAGCATCAAATGTCATTGGCCTTAGCCCTATGATAAAAGCCTGTTTGTTAAAGAGTAATCTATTTTTGGTTGACTGTGAAATAAAAGATGCAGTTTTCTAGATGTATACATCTCTATATGATTTACTCAGTTTAGCTCTATATTACTTCCTCGATGTAGCTTTAATTTGTAAGGGCTATGTTCACGGATCATGGGTGTAAGCGACCAGTCGCCAAAAGAGGGCTATCTTGGAAGTGCTATAAGTATTGAACCAGCCCTGCATTCAGGATGACAAAGTGGTGCAAAATTGTTTGCCAATTTTACCCCGCATTGCATGCAAGTGCACATACAAAGCAGGATATAATGTGTAAACAGTTTGCATTTGATCAACCTGAACACAGGGCTGGTCAATCAATCCATAATGTGCAGGCTGACTCTGCAGATGATTTCAGCTGTATCAAATCTTATTATAAAAAAGGAGTTCCAAGGTGTTCCATTTTCGCATGATGGGTCATGTATAATTACAAAATGTTGACCATTGTGTATTATTAATGTTTATTACATGTGAAATATGTGAGAAAATGAAATATAAATCTTTTACAAAGAGATGAAGTGTTTTTGCTCTATAAAATCATATTCTTGATAATCGAGCCAATCCCCGCCAGCTAAGTTATAAAAGCGATGGGCTGTCAATTTTAGAACCATAAGTCTGTTCACTACCTGGGCAAATTTTCGTATAACATTTATCAAAGGTTATTCGTGAATTGGTGATAATTATTGCCCTTTAAGCCTCAAACGAAAGGACGTACAGGAGTGAGAAAAGGTAGTATATCAGCCCTGATGGTACAATGTATATTACTTAAATAATTTCTAAAGTGGGAATTAACAATCAAAGCCTTTAAGAAAGTAGAAATACACTTTTTTGAAAAGGTTTTGCCTTCTGCTCAACAATTGTCATGCTGAGATATAGACAAAGATCAGCCCGCAAATATGTGCAGTCTGGTCTTGGTAAATATCACCCGTTTTCGTTCTAAACCCTTTCCTTTCTTGTAATTAATTTTTTCCAAGATTTTTATTCAGCATGTCAAGGGGTTAGATATGATTTTGCACTGTCTCGCTGTTTATATGGGCTTTTCCAACAACTACAATGGCGGGAAAGCTGACATGTGAATGTCAATTTGGAATAGTTTTGTTTTTTACGTGCTGTATCAAGTTCCTTTCAACTGAAGTACCATCTCACTGAAACAAAAAAATAATAGTGAAGAAACATTAAAGTTATGTTAAGATTTTCAAATCTCTCGTCTACGTTAGCGAATAATGTCTTTTTCATCCAATAAATAGAGAATAAATATTTCTGATTCGACCAGGATTTGAACCCATGCGGATACGTCATGGTTGCCTAGCTCCTCCAAGTCCTATGTCATCAACAACTGCACTACCGAGACAACCTTAGCTTGGCAGCGCAGAGATAAAACACGTAGGATTTTACAGAGCTAGGTGTCTGCTGTATCCTCATAGGTTCAAATCCCGAAATTGTCATTCAAGTACGCGTTATGGTAAAAATAATGAAAAATATTTTTATGGGGACATTGTGGAAATAAATATTATAAAAAAATGCTAAAAACTGGCTATACTTAAAAAACTAAGAAATATTGTAGAATGTTAGAATCGATCAACATAACGGTTATGACAATAACCATTTTAAATCGATGAATAGCGTCATGTTTAGAAATATTTGAAATAATAATTCAGTAAAAAAGGCTTGAAATGCATGTCTATGGTAAAAAAACATTAAAAAGCTGTTATTGTAAGAAACCTTGAAAATAATGGTAAAATCCAAAAGAAATGATGCATGAAAATAATTGTTATGATTAGAAATAATAAGTTGTTACGGTAAGATCAAGTAAACATAATGGTAATGACAAAACATTGATGTAAAGGTGAAGACCTGAATTTCAAATGTTCAAGGTAAAGATTGGATTACTTATGAATGCTGAATTCAATGAATCTATTAGGATTAAGAGAGTATATACCTACATCGAAAAGTTTGGCTCTGGCCAGCCTGTACAAACTGCGCGGTCTGACCAGAATCAATACTTTTCATACAAAGTGTAGTCTCAATGATCAATTATGTATAATTAATTTCGACCGGAAAATGATGAATAGCCCTTAGAAATATGGAGTCCGTGGTCTAGTGGTTAGGTAGGTGGCTTTGGAATCGAAAGTTC
Organism: Fragum whitleyi; assembly: GCA_948146395.1. NCBI lineage: Eukaryota > Metazoa > Mollusca > Bivalvia > Cardiida > Cardiidae > Fragum > Fragum whitleyi. Next base: position 72,349,663 of record OX411548.1, read on the forward strand.
TCGGGATCGAATCCCGGCAAGATCACAGGAATTTTTCTGAGCAAAAAATCAACTTTACGTTGCTCCTTTCCACACAGGTGTATAAATGGGTACCTGTGAGAATGTAAGTCTAAGTACCGTGGCTGCTGATGAGCGCCGTATTATAACAGCCGACTTGCAGTTCGATGATCGGGGGTTAAAGTCTGAAGTCGGTTGAATATGCCTGGCATAGAAATAGACTATAAACTAATCTTTTTTTAATTTTTGAAAATGGATGCCATCACACTGTAACTTGCTTATTAAGAATGAATGAGTAGATATCGAAAAATGAAAATTATATTAAAACTATAATTATGTACAAGTAAATATGGGCGTGATCCAAATTTTGAAATGTTCATAATATAAGTTCGTCGCTATTTCTCGAGTAAATTGATTGCAAAAAGCAAGAACACATTAACCACTCACAGCATAAGTATACCTAACCTTTATACAAACATCATTCAAAACACCGTGTGCATGAAAAATGTGCGCAAAAATGATAGAGAGAAGTCAAACAAAAAAACAAAGAGTGAGACTTACATATAAATAAAGAAAGAAAAGAGGTATAAATGAGATAGCTACTATGCAATGTTTGGTGTGTTCTACCATACCGAGTTTTTAACGGCATTGATTGCCTTCACCACTTCACTAGACAACAGATTCAAATAATAAAGCACTGAATCTAAGACAAGCAACCATTTATGTACTAAAATTTTACAGCATATACGAATTAACACTTTCGTTAATTATGAAAATACGAAAAAATGACAGACAAACCAAACCGCATATTTCCACCGACATTTATGTACCTGCGATTTTATTAAAATCAAAGTAATACTATACAATTGTAAGGTATGTTAACAACACACTATCTGAACGATAATTGTTATAAAACATTGACCTCGATAGATAACCTTGACCTCGTGAGATGCAATTGACATCATTATCTGTTGTGTACTTGTTGCGTTTGAGACAAAAAAAAAAATTGTTCAGATTCAAAATGGCTTTCTATTTGCAATTTTAATTCCTGCCTATTCGCACTTAAGATCTGCTCATTTGCATTAGAGTTCGATTTGTCACATGTTTTCAATTCGAACAGCTGGATTAGATGACATTACACAGTCGATGCAACTTTAGCTTTTTAGAGGGAGTATTTTGGATTTCAAATGATTTTTTTCAATAGTACAAAGGACAAAATCCTATATTATGAGTACTCATTGGAATTGTCTCACTGAGACGATTCAAATGAGTACCCAAAATATCATCTTCACTCGTCAAAGGGTATCGAATCGATAGCTTCTTCTCGAATAAGATAAGTAAAACGTTCGAAACCCTTGGTCCGACAAAATGCCAAAATATATAGGGTCTCATTTAGAAATGAAAGTTTTTAAGATTGTTATACCCCATCTTATCTGAACCTACGCAATAGCAATCTTGAATATAATAGAAAAACAACAACAGGGGATACCTGTAGTCGACCTCTCCATCACCATCTTTATCCAGGGCATTGGCAAACATCTCGATTTTATACAGGGACAACGGAACTCCAGCCTCCTGATCACACAATAGTACAATAAAAGGTTAGCATAGAACATTTCGATGTACATATTTAACTTAGGAAGCTGCAATGTTGTTCCTCCATGAATTTATACACAGGGAATGGAATTACGGCCTGCTAATTACAACATAAGACCTTACGAAATTAGCCTAACATTTTGATGGAGAAATTTAAATAAACAAACTGCAACGTCGTTGCTTAATGCATTTACAAAGGGGCAACGGAACTCCGATATTCTAGTTACAAAATAATTTAAGATTAGCCTAATATTTTGACCAACAAATTGAACAAAACAAGCTAAGTGTTGCTGATGAGAAAGTTTAGCAAAACATAAGCTTCATTTTATGTACTAATAAGCCAAGGGATCTTTTTTTCAACAATGGCATCTACATATCTTTCTCTCTCTTTTTATAGAAAGCCAAACGTAAACGCGTGACCTGTCACGAGTGACCCGCCATTTGAAATAAAGAGGTTTTTGGCTATTGAAAGTTGCCTGAAACTTTAATAAGCGGTTTAAAGTTTCTTGAGACTCTTAGCCATTTATCTTCTAACTATAGAAGATATCCGTGCGATAACATCACATATGATATTTTTTTTTATATCACGTGGATATTGTTTAGAACAAGGACCTATTGCGTTTATTTTTTGAAACTTGCATTTCTGTTAGAAACATCGACGAAAATAGGGCAAAAAGAGGTTATAAGATAAGTAAAATACGTACTTAGTGTATTGTATGAAAAAAAATATGTGACTCGGTTGTGGGAAAGGATAATTGTCCGACAGAGCCTCGACAATTATCAATTCTTCCAACCTCGTTAGATATTTATTTTCATACAAAACACTAAGTAAGGATTATATATTTATTGCTTAGTCGTTTATAGTATTTCGGAACTGTTAACTATATAAAGTTTAATGAAACGCTTTGCAATTTGCGGTTTGAGACTGTAAGATAACTATTATCATTTTTTTAATTACAAACGGTTCATAGATGATTTTATGTAAGAACATTTTTCTATGCGCTCAGAGAAGAGCCTAGATGATCTGAGTCTTTATTTGCGCAAACATTGGATTGTAATAAGCACATTTACCTTTAGCCCGTCCTGGAACTCCTGTAAAGTGACACTCATCGAATTATCCGTATCAAAACGTTCAAACAACTCGACAAGGGAGACGCCATTTTCCTTACAGAAGTCACTCAAACACTGTAGCCCCTCCTTCAAAATCTCTCCAACTAGGTCCCCCTTGGCCTTGCCGTATGTTGTATTGTAGCCGTATATAACTGTGATATGTCGATGCATTTGATTTAACTCTTGGATGTGTTCTTCGAATTTTGGACTGAAGGTACAATCCTGAAAAGGACTCAAAATATTATAATACTACATAATTGTATTAATTTTCATGTGTTCTGATTAGATGTAATATTTGTTTTATTTCTCAATGATACATAGAAAGCGTTGACAATATTGAAAGAAAGCTTAAATTCTTTTCAAACCTCGGTTCAAACTCTAACTAAAATAAATTGGAGTTTTACCCACTAGCTGCGAAATTTGTGTTTTTATTGATGCATATTTACAGCTTTGCTTCAGGATATTTAGATAATTAAAAGAAATGAAGAGAATATTTGTTGATTTCACGGAGTATGAAACTTAAAACCCGAAAAACACTGATGTATGAAACCGAGTTGCGTATTTATGGTGCGATTAGGTTTTACGTTTCAAACCCGCATGAAATCAACAAATGATCTCTTCATCTCTTAGAAAGACTGTGTAGTATAATTTTGTTACTACAATGTAGTTAAGTTGTATGTAGTACATACCGCCATATCTAGGGTTTCTAACTTTATAGCTGGATACGATCGTAACATAGATAGCGCAGCCTCCGCAAATTCCTCTGGAATATTGTTCTTTCCAATCTGAAATTTAGAGAAAAGATAATCAATTTATTTCTTGCATACCGCCATATTTAGATTTATTAACTTTATAGCTGGATACGATCGTAACATAGATAGCTATGCCTTCGCAAACACTTCTGGAACATTGTTATTTCTAATCTGAAACTTCGACAAAAGTCACATTATTTATTACACACCGCCATATCTAGAGTTTCTTACCTGATCACTTGCCACGAACGTAACATTGACAGTGCAACCTTCGTGAATTCCTCTGAAATTTTGTTCTTTCCTCTCTAAAATTTCAGCTCAAATTTGATCACTTTAAATCGAATTCAGGATTAAATATCTTGGAATACATTGGTTAATTTGACCCAAACTTGACCTCTATAACAAAAACCTTTAGTATCAATTACTGATATATTTTGTCAATTTTCAATAAAGTTTGTCAATTTGCAATATATATTTTTATTTTCAATGCCGTTCATAATTTTATTCTATGAAAGCAAGTGCAAAATCGGGTAGGAATTATCTTTTTTTTTTAAATTTAAACGGCAGGGGTTAATTAGAAAAGAGTTTTTACCTTTTATTCTTTTCAATGCAATTCCGCCATTCGTGAGAACGATTATTCTATATTTAAGGTAGTTGACCCGTAATAGTTCTGCAACGTTTGGGGAGTCATGAGCTTAAACAGCGTTAACCGAGATTTCCTAATGATTTTCATTAGGAAACCTCGGTTAACATCGTGAAAGAACATGCGGTCCAAAATGTTGCGGAACAATTACGGTCCTCCCACCTTAACTTACATGAAGATGTGTTAGTGCCTCATTCAAATTGAGTGCTGTTATTATCTTCATAAATCCATCATGTCCTATCCTGCAGCAGGTCAGGTCCAGGCTGCTCAGCACATTGTTCACTTTTAAAGCTTTTGCAAACTCATTGGCCCCGTCGTCACCGAAACCATTCCACGATACGTTAAACGTCTTGATGTAAGCGTTCTCCTGTAGTTGGAAAATAAAGTTATGATATGTTCTTATGATATGTGATTATCAGGGAATAACTAATATAAATCGAGTCTACAATTGAAGAGTTGTTAAGCTAGTCTTAATCTAGATTCTTAAGAATTAAATTCATCGACAATCTTCTCTCTAATGAGATCTATTATCCGTAAAGTATTTGTGACAAAATTGTAAACATAAAAATTAAATTGATATAAAAGATCAGCAAGGAAGTATTACAATTCTATTGCACGAAAACCACTTCGAATAAGTCGTATCATTTCTGATAGCGTCAAACGAATTTGAAGTACGTTGTAAATAGCAACCGAGATTACAAAGTTATGAGAAACTTGTGAAATAACTAGAAAAACAAGAACGCTTTGCTTATTTTGATACTCAAATAAATCTATCGATGGGCATTCATAACAAACTACGACAATTTTTTAGGCATCATGCCATATATAAACAAAACTGATAAATTTGATACTTTATGTAATCAATGAAAGAATCATTTACCTTGAGACCTTTGGCAATGAATTTGGCACCAACAGTTCTAAATTGATTCCAGCTGAGGTCGAGTGTGTGTATGCCAGAATTTTCGGCTGTAATAATAAACAAACAATATGTGTTTATAGTAAAACTTGTATTTTGCGATCACTCAAGGAACCATAAAAATCCGGTCGTTACAGAGAATGGTCGCTGAAAATGGACCAACTGGGTAGTGCGTAAAGTGTCGATCCTAGTCATACTGCGTGGACTGTACATTCTGACTTAGGTCGAATGTTCTCTCAATCAGCTGATTTTCTGAACGTATTTAAGACGTTACGCAAGATACTCGTGACCCTTTGCGTTACAAATAGTTTCGACGTCGGCGTGAATATTACGTTCCGTTTTTACTAAACTATCTTCACGCCAACATTTGCAAACGATATATTTCTTTTATTGGAACGCTGTTAAACTTTGCGAAGATTCAAATACAAAAAGCTTGTATATTTTTTATGACACAAAATGGACACGGATTTCCGAAGATTCCGGCACAGACCTAATGATATAATGCAGAGTAGGGTTGATTCGTTGTGATATTCAAACACTCATTCAATGTAAAGATATACGAGCGATATCAAATATTCAGCGGTTCAAAATAAGATTTTGATTTACTAGTAATATGTTTTTTTAGAAAATTGACTAGAACTTATTCAAATCGAGGACTTTCATTTATGATTTATAAGATGATTCCGAAGAAAGCGCGTATATCTGAACCAATCTATCTTACAACTGAAGAAATCTTACTTTGAAAAGAACTTGATATTTTACCTCTTTTTTATTCAGTTTGATAAAATGTTTTCTGTTTAGGATGTTCTCAGACAGACCAGTTTATGGCAGTAAAATGTGTTTTTTATTTACTTATTAATTTATTATTATTTTTTTTTCAATTTGCTTTTATCTTATTTCATATTGATAAGAGTTTGAATCTCCATCTTCTTTTCTATATATCTTCGTAAATTTGGAGCATTTTAATTTATTCACTTATTATTCTTGTAGTTATTAATATCAAGTGTCATAAAATTTAAAATACGAGTACAAATCAAGTCAAGCATGTGAAATGCGATTACATTTAATCATATTTATTCTGCTTTTGCTTGGTAACGGGGAAAAACCAACGTCGCGTTCAGAAAAATAACGCAGGTGGGACATTTTTGGGTGACTTTTGTATTTATCAATAAAATCATGACTATAAGGCCGAGCATTGAAAGAATCATATCTTTGTAAACAGAAATGAAAATGTATTTTTCCTTAGAAATTTTAATTCAATGCCACAAGTTAAAGATATAAATCATTTAGGTTGAAAATAGCAGTTCTTAATTATCGACGTCAAAAATGACAGTGGGACATTTTTTGGTGACTTTTGTATTTTCACTATGCTTCTTAACGGCGCTTCAAAATATAATTATGTTTACATTTTTCTAATCTATAGAGAAAATGTATTTTTTTATGTAATAATCAGTTTGATCAGTGAACTTTACACAGAACGGTATAAACAAGAACGCGACTTCACTTATATCATCGTTAAAGTGGGACAGCTCTTTTATTTTTAATCTATCATTCATGCGATCTTCATTTTTCAAAATACATTTTAAAAATTGATACTGACGGAACCAGAAACATTTTTCTTTCGTCCAGATATAAAATTATTATCATGTTTACGGCCAAGTAATAAAGACAGCAAATTGAAAGACCTCGACCGGAGGAAAGTGTAACGCGGGACACGTCGTTTTTACATTATTTTTATACGTTTAGATGACAAAACAACCCATGCACATTCAACATAATACGGATCTTACCAAATAATCATGTAGAATGTTATTTGATGCAAAGTTTGATGTATAGTTCATTAACTTCCGACAAAAAATAACGATTTTATCGCAATAACAAGGTAACAATGTAGACGTTTCCGTAAAGTGTCACCAGTATCTTGCGTAACGTCAAAAGGATCATTCTATATTCCCGTGAAAAAAATCGTTTGAATTGCGACATTTGTTTGACCAACGGAACCAACCTTTTTTAAAAAAAAAAATAATAATAATTGTACGGAATTTCCAGAAGGTCCTTTTTGGCGTGACGAGTCTATAGATGGCATCATAATTTGCACCAACTCTAACAGTTATACAGATATATAAGGGGAGGTTGCATAAAATGTTTTCATAATTTTGATTACCTATGTTGACTTGTAATATTGCAAAAGAATCGTCGTAATAAGACGATTCTAAAATTGTATTCCAATAACATTGAAGCGATTCTACATATTGATAAACTACGCCTTTGAATAAAGTCTCTGATCATATGGATAAGAATGCAAAACCAACTTACAGATCATTTCTTCAAATAATTCAGCCGAGTTGTCTCCAAATAGATTATGGCTGAGATCAACATGCTCTAATTCTGGATGGTCCTAAAGAAATAATAGAGAGTATAACGTTAACCCTTTCCTGTTTTACAAAATTTTGGACCTGTCCAAATTCAAAGGTTTTGCAGACGAAAATTAAAAGTGGATTTAATTTGAAAAATAACCATTCATTAGGGTAGAAAATAGTGTGGAAAAAGAAGAAATTGCTTGACAGAAGCAATTTCTTCTTTTTTTCACCATGTTTTCTCAATCATAAAATCACAGGCACGTAAAAAGCAGGGATTAAACAGCAAAGCGTTAATCTTGCTCCAGAATCTTTGTAAATATTGATAAGTCTTGTTTCAGTGAGGTATGATTACGGTCTATGTCTTTTTTAACCAGTGCTTATACAAGATGAGAAATTTCGACGACACCTTTGAAAATACAACAAAATATGAAATATGGACTTAAGCCGAATATTGCTCAAGTTGTGAAATTTGATAAGAGAAATTATGATGATAATTATAATAAGCCTACAAATAATAATATCAATAGTAATAATAATATAGTAGTAATAAAAACAATAAGAAAGGTATGTCTCGTTAAAATATGCTGTTATAGCTAAGAACATCGTGAATTTGACAAGATGAACGATTTTGACATGATTTTTGTAAAGAAATTGAATGAGTGCGTGGAGCTATTTTTGAGTGAAAATAAAGGGAAGTAATCATCGCTATTTTTTAAAAAGGGATAAAATTATCGATATTTATTACATCCTTTTAACAAGATATACGTATTTTCTATTTGTGTGTCATCGTGGATCAATCAGGCACATTTTTATCCTTACCAGCCAATAAAATCGTAGAATAATTCGATCGATTTAAATTAAATGCTGGTCATCTTGAACGATTGCTAAAATTCTTCTCATGGTTTTGGGGCGTTTTTGATCGTTTTGAGTGGGTGAAACAGGGAAATAGGAAGACGGATACTGGTCCATTTGTATTAACATGGTCGTATTTATAATAACATCGCTGTTTGCTTAAAAAAATAGTAGTTGAAAGGTACCTCATGGGAACTCCGTGAGAATGTTCAAAAAAAGATTGAACCCAGAAGAGTTAAACCAAAATTGCACAGTGCAAGATTGCGCTTTCCTCTTATTTTGATCTTATCTTATCAAATGAGAAACGCTTTCTTATACAGAGATCAAAACAGCCTTTAAATACAGACATTCAATGCGATAGGATAACCATTCAGGGCAGCCTATGCAGTCCTCGAATTAAGCTTGTAATAAGGATGAATTTTTGTTCGGCGTGTAATAGATCATAAATCTTTGTTTGGTCGTTATGCACTGAAACATTGTTTTTTCTCTTACCTGTATTGGTTTGGCCAAGAGATACGCATCTGAGTCTGTGAAATCGTTACCTGAAATAACGACACACATGTACTAACATCGCGAAATTGACACCGGTTCCGATCAAAACCATCACACCATTCGTTCAAAAAACCCCGAAATCGTACATAAACAAACATAGGAACCATTCAAAACGTTCGACTTTATTCAAGGCGATCAAATTGGTTCATTGTTTTTCTTGTCTGGAGTGGATGATTGGTTCTCGAAGACATTTTTTCATAAAACATATGTGATAGAAGATCACTAATTTCGTTCTGTTTAAACGAAGTAGGCGATGTCATATCCCTTTCCTTTAAAATCGTTCAATTATCTCAAATCCTACTCATCTGGAACTAATGTCTTTTTCCCGATTTCATTTTGCGGAGTTACGAGATGGTCCCTTTTCACATGACGAGTCACATATATGTAAAGTAAGCTGCGAATGCCTTTACTGTTTAGTATTTTCCGAGATTCGACCTCAGCCAAATCGTCGAGTTAAGTCTTGTATCGATTTCGACAAATTGTCGAAACGACGAATTCATTTCGTCGAAATTCTGTCGAAAATCATACTAGCGCGTGTACTTACTAATTTTCTGTAAATGGTTATTGTCGACGAGGTTTATTTGTGGTAGGTATTTAAATGGTGGTCCTAACGACCTTACTTATCACGAATAACAACTTATAGTTACGTCATTTTGGTTGCATTAGCAGTTACATCTACTTGTACCATAACGTTACCTGACATTTCCAGACGAGTCAAACTCCTGTTGTCCAGTAACATTTTCTGTATTGCCTGTGCCCCGACTGTACCCAGTTTATTGTCAGATACGTTCTGAAATGTATTATTTAAGTACCGTAAAAGGTGTATTAGGCGACCACTAACTGGACCGCCAAAAACGGTCGTTTAAAAGAAAGGTCGTTTCGTGAATTTTTTGCTAACAAACTTAGAAAAATAATTTCGATAGAATATGATCCTGTGCGTGATATTTCCAACAATTTGACGTGTGGATGAAGGGACATTAATAGGCAGTCTAGACAGCCGTATATTGTAATTAGGAGGTTGTCCGACAGTTTCAAGACACATAAAGACTTCATCTATCTACAAAGCGTACAATGAGACTCTGGTCAGATGCACAGACTGGCCAAAGTCATCATTTTGGCCGAATGTGAAATTGTTGGAAATGTCAAGCAAGTGAATATGTATTTAATTGCAAATCTATCAATTACTCTATGTAGTTAAAACTCAAAAGAATCGTCTCATCTAGACGATTCTGATGAGTTTTAGCAACATAGGATTCATTCACATTTATTTTGAGACCGAGAATGTCTACTTTTTGAAATACTTTGATTTCAAGACGGGGAATCTGAAAAGGGTCGCTTCATAAAAATGATCGCGTTAGACGTGGTCGCTTGCGCAAGATTGACAGTATCTGATATGAACGTCAAATGTATTTTAGCATTAATTATATAAGTTCTTGATACGAAAGTCGGGAATTTGAGAATTGTTATAACAGAGCTTGACATTAGGGTCAGATACGTTCTGGCATTTACCATATAAAGAGTTACTTGATATGAAGGTCAGGTGCGTTCTAACATTGTTTACATATAAAAAAAACTTGATAGAATGACCAGTTTTGAAAATAAATGTTACATTTGATTTAAGATCAGAACAACCTAATGAACAACTATCATTTATTTAAACGTATTTTTAGAACAATATCTTCAAGTCTTGCAACCTTAGAAAAGAATAACCCCTTTCCATTCGATTCACAATGTATTTGTAACGGGGTTTTCAATACATAAGTTACTAGTTTTGGGTATTTATGACGTTCCAGAAAAATATTGGGCCAATTTTCTTTTCTCGTCGTTTTCAGAAGCAAATGTGCCTTTGTGAAGACTGTTTACTGAGAACGGCATATATTCTTACCAACTCTGTTATTGTATGTGTTTCACTGATCATCTTTTGTAAATATGAAATACCCTCTTTTCCAATATCATTGCCCTGGAGATTTAATGACGTCACTCGGGAATTTACCTGAAAGCATATTAAAATACGTCAGCGACAGAGCTTGCTAAAAAGTGTATCAGGGAGATACTATATGGTTCTTTAGAGACCCAAAGTGTCGACCACAAGGGGAAGCTAGAAGGGTTGCCTACATTTGTTTAAGCCAAGCCTTCTATTTTATAGGCTGATTGAAAGAATCTCCATCAACGTGATGGACAAAATCTCCATCAGCTTAAGAGGGGGAGGGGAGAGGGGCTTCGTAATCGTAGCTATGGGTTATCCCAATGAGTGGCATTCGTAGCTCTCCCTCAGAAAATCTCACCTCTTTCTTACTTTCAAGAATCAAAAATATGATAACTTTCTTTGTGTATGTTGATTTCTTTATCTCTCTAGCTCTTGCCGTCTCGTCCCTTTTTGACGAAACTATGTGTACACAGGTTTTTTTAGCTTGCAGGACGCTTCGCCATTGAAGGGAAGAGTATGCCCTGAAAGAAAGAAAGAAAGAAAGAAAGAAAGAAAGAAAGAAAGAAAGAAAGAAAGAAAGAAAGAAAGAAAGAAAGAAAGAAAGAAAGAAAAAGAACAAAAAATGAAAGAGAAAAATCAACTTGTTGAAAAAAAAATACTTAGAAGCTATTCTGGCTGTTATATTGTTATTTTATCATTGTGGAAAAAATTAACCCGTGACGCGGAAAGACCGGCCATGATTTTTTTTAAATAAACACATTTGATAATAAAAAGAGATAAGAACAGTAGAAGTAATCCATACATCGCATTTCAAAAATAAAAATTCTTTAGGATAGAACGGTGTTTATACGACCAGAAAATATCTTAAGAAAGAAAAGTCGCAATCCTGGTCAGCCTGCGCATTTGGCGCAGTCTGACAAGGGTCGAAACTTTTCGCACTTCAAAGATGTCCCCTTTTGGCATGATATGTCACATTTATACTCACAACCAGGGCAATCGCTAGCGCCATCGTTCCTTTAGGTCCCAGTCCATAATGTTTACAGTCTATTAGTTTTGAGTTGGCAAGTTTTGTCAGGACATACGATGAAGGCACCACGTCGAGTTTCTTACATGCCCGAGTATAACATCGTTTTCCGGTTTCGTCATAGGGGACTCCGGCCTCTGAAATTTAAATAAAGAATGAAAATAGTATTTTTTTTATGAATGCATGACAAATTAAAACCTTACGCTTTGTACCCTCGGAAAAAAATCTCACGGGACTAGCTTCTTACGATTAAATAAGACTGTTATTGCCATTTTTCAGTGAAAACACCTAAACATGTTCCATCGTTGGTTGCCAAAACGTCATATCTACAGACCGAATAAAGTTGTTGATTTTTTTATTCCAAGTTTGATTGGTAATGGCGGTGAAATGGGGATCGGAAGGTCCTAAGATCAAATCTCGACCAAACCACAGGAAACTTTCTTTGCAAAACACTTCAATTTGCTCCTCTCAATCTAGATTTACAAATACATAAGAGAGATGAAAGCAAATTTGTTGTGACTGCAAATGGAGCTAAATGTTAACAGCGACTTGATGCTTGAAGTCAGAAGATCGTAAGTAAGTTTTTCTAAGTCTTCGGACGAACTATTGGTTTGAGATTAGACGAAGAAATGTACTCAAACTAAGATAATAGAATTCAGTCGCCCCAAAACGATTATTTATCTTTATATCATCTTCTCCTAATAAAGCATTCTCAATGCAGGTACCATACAAAGATGTCAAAGAAGCAAATTTTTTAGATGCACAATAAGAAATCGTGATGTAGAATAGGGTAGGGTGGGCCCCCTTCCAAATGACGGATCGGTGATATTTTGGCAACGAATGAAGATATTGGGACGTTTTCTGGAAAATGATTTCAGCTTACCGGGTATATAGTATATATGGTGCTATTTTAATTTTTAATTGATTCTCCCTGCGTTCAGGATGACAAAACAGTGCAAACTGTTTGCGAATTATACCCCGCTTTGCACGCAAGTGCACGTGCAAAGCGCTTGTAATATTAATAATTATAATATTAATAAAATCTTTATTTAAAGAAGGTAGCTCATTAAGCTGACATCATACAAACAATACAATGAAGAACTTATTTACAATGAGGCCTTCTATAACAATATGAGGTATTGATCATCATATATATTCATGCATTTGAAATGATATATGTAATGATTTAAAATTATGCTAGTAAACATGAATATGATGATAATGTGTTATGATTGGGAGTGATGATGATGATGATGATGATGATGATGATGATAATTATGGTGATTATAACAACGATCAGATATGATAAGGATATCAATTAATTATAAAACATACACAGTAATGAATAAAAGGAACCGTTCTGGTTAAATCCCGCTATTTTCCATCAAATAGTTTTTCAAATATCTTTTAAAGGAAGATACATTTTTTTTTTTTACATTTGCAGTGATATAAGATATTCATATGTTGAGAATATATCTAATCCCTAAACCAAAGATAGATCTTGTATGATGTTTAGGATCTTCGTGTTTGGCCAGCAGCAAGTTCAAGAAATACATGAAAATGGGTTATTTTCTATTTTTTAAACAAACAGGATGGGATCGTTAAAACAAATCCCCCCTTCCAACCCCTCAAATGCTATTTTACAGAAACCGTGGTTTGATACACAAATATAGAAATCAGGGGCCCGTTTTTTCTAAGCTTCTTTCGAAAAATTAATCGTAAGTCAAAATCACAAATCGTACCTGGTGTATTCATTCATTGTTAAATTTGCCTTGCAATATTTCATAGGAATCGTTTTTGGAAGACGATTCCAATAAGATGATGCATGGCAGAATTCCATATTTACAATCAAACCTGTCTTAGTGGCCACCTGTATTCAGCAAGCATCCTGTCTATTTAAAGCAAGCGGCCACCAAGGTCCCAAAAGAACCATTTGCACTAAAATTGACCTGTATTAGGCAAGCACCTGTCTTAGGCAAGCTCTTTTTGAATGTCCCTTTGGTGCTTGCTTAAGACAGGGTTGACTGTAGTTACTACTGCAGAAGCAACGTTCATTTGTTTCACGCAAAAAATGATCGTAAGATGTTTAGTACAACAGGTCCCAGTTATAAAAAAAACTTTCCTCGGTATGAGTCTTTTGGTTGCCATTATTTTACATAACTCCTGCTTTATCAAACATTTGATATTAACTGCTGCCCATTTCTTTTCTTTTTGGCATGGATAATTAATCAAAATTACATAACGCTAAGAAAACCAAACCCCACTTTTTGTAAATTTGAATCCCCATATGCAGATAGCAAAAATCTGTGATTACGCTTCAATGTATTATCTCAGCAGTCTGAACAGGGGTCAAGCTGCTTGAAAAAAGTAGTACCTACAGTGAAACTGAAAATTGTTGTTGGTACTAATGACAATATCAAAATCTATTACAGATTTCATTGACAGGAACGTTATAAAGTATAACACAACTAAAATTAACCCTTATCATGCTGAATAAATTTTTGATATAAAATTTCATCAAAATCAAAGGCAAAAAGCACTGAAAGTCCTAACTGTATGTCATTTTTTGTCTCTGGTTTGAAAGTGAGAAACAGGTGGTGTAGACTGACATCAGGCTGCACATATGTGCAGGCTGATGTTTGTCTATAGCATCTGCCAAAGCAGGAATATTCCGGGTTAAGCATGACAAGGGTTAATAACTATATTAAACTATTACTTATTTTTGTTTACCTGATATATCTAGCACTGATTCTAAATCTTCCTCTTTCGGTGTCGGGGCTCGTGTGTAACTCGTTTTGAGGGTCCCGTGTGGAGTTGTCGTTCGTAGACCGCGACTGGTTGTTTTACGACTGTCATTTCTGCTGCCATGTGTATTACTGTTTCTCCCAGAAAGGCTCTGGAAAAAATTAAAAAGGTGTCCTTATACACACAAAGAGGCAATCCTGAAATTGCTGAAAATGCGAAAACTATCAATCCTGATCAGGCTGTGCGGAATGAACAATAGCCATGGTCTTAAAGATTCTGGGTATTTTTTCAAGTTAGACATCTTGGTCCGAGGTTATAATTTTTGTCTCGGGCTCATCTGAGAATCTTCTAAAATTTTATATTTGAATAAATGTATGAAAATAAAAGATAATATAAATAAGTTGTTATTCATAACAACTTATTAATATCATCTTTTATGTGAATACCTTAAAATGAGTATTAAAAAAGAATTACGGCTTTCATCTCAAATTGAAATTTGAGAAAATTTTTAATTGAGAATGAGAAACGTTTTATAACCTCGGGCTCAGAAAGAACTTTTGTCTGTTCTTACATGAATTGGTGGCCAACGGCATGTATCAGGCATTCTAGATCTTTTTCCCTATTTTTTTTTTCGATTATCCCACATTTCTTCCTTTATATCCTACTGATTAAAGAGCATTTAAGGTAGTGGACCAATAATCGTTCCACAACATTTCGGAACTCATGATCTATCACAATGTTAACCGAGGTTTCCTAATGAAATCATTAGGAAACCTTGGTTAAGACTGTTAAAGGTCATGACTTCCGAAACGTTGAGGAACTATTACGGGTAAAATACCTTAAGACAACATTGTTAGATTTCTTGCTTCAGCTCAAAAATTCGCCGCGATATAACTGAAAGATTGTTGGAAGCGGCGTTGAACCCGAATCAAACAAAAAATCAACCCAAAAGCCAATATTCTCAAGTATATTTCTGCATTATCCGGACACTTATCCACTATCCACATAATGATAAATTCATCTTTCCGAAGGGTTGTTTATTTAATTACCATTAGTTAGAAGGACACACACCATTAAATGAAGCCTGAAAGTAGTTATCAGCCTGATTTTTCTCCCATCGTCGCGGCCATCAGTATTGATCTATTAGATGGAACAAATTTATTGACAATCATTTTTGACTCAACAGGGCACCGGCTTATCCGCGACGTAATTTCGCGAGTTTTTACATTGCAGTAGCATTAGTTTCTCTCAAAGTGGAAAAGATTCTCGGATATTTCGCATGGATAATAATTGTATAATAAAGTCTACTACTTTGTAACCGTTCATCTGAACTTAAGGTGTTTCGGTAGCCTGTATACGCTTTAGCCTTCGCGAGTGTAAATATTTCTATAAAAAACGAATGCTTAAATGTTAGATAATATCTAGAATATCGTGAAAATGACAAGGTGAATGATTTTGGAATGATTTTGGAATGAAATTGAATGAGTATGTGAAGCAACCGGATTAACAAAATATGCAATATTTATAACCTCCCTTGAATTAAATCTGCAGTTAAGTTCCTAAAAAAAACTTCCTATTTCTTCAAGAACCAGTCAGACGCTCACAATTTTAATTATTTCAGTGAAATTGTGTGGGGTGTTTTTTTTGCAGCTTTTATCATTCTGAATGTAGATGTTGATCTTATCTTTTTATTGATTTTGGGGCATTTTTGAAAGGTTTGAGTGAGTGTTTTGAATGAATGAATAGAGCGCTTAGTGAGCGGTTTATAATGGTTTTGGTCGGAACAGTTGTCACTTTCATGATGTTACTAACTTCATATTCGTTTTTCGCCCAAACCGAACATAGGATTTATGGAGATTTGCCCTGCCATGTCAAGAATGATAGACAATAATGTGATATTACATGTAAAACTAAATATAGTAAGAACAACCATGATTTGAGCACAAGAACTGCACAAACAATCCATGAAATAAGCAACTACTTCTTTTGGAACAAAATTGACCATCACAGAGAGTTAATTCATTTGAAATTAACCCCAATTTACCAATCGTTTGAAATCTCTCTCTATTTGGACGAGTCTACGGTTTTCGGAAAAGGCTAGAATTTAATTGTACAATCTCGGGGAGTGATGGGTTATGTTGTAAATAACGTAGATGTCAATGGAAATCTAATTGAAACGGAGATGCTACTGTCCTCGTGGAGAGAATCGATTAAATGGTCGTCACAATTGATTAAACCTTTTCCAGACAAGAATATGTAAAATTTCATAAGGGGCGAATATCCGTAAGCTTTTAAAGCAATTAGAGCTTGCGTTCAATTTGATCTTTAAGAAATCCTTAATTGACAGAATTAAAATATCGTAATGAATATAAGAGGTCATACATACAGGCTCGTAATCCATTTATTAATGCCTCAGTTGCTTCTGTAATTCAATGATAGTGGGCCGCAGGTCCTTTCCCTTGGCCGCCGTCACGATACACCCATAGGTTGCAAGGGCGTAGCTCCCATTACGCAATTTACGCTCGTGCGTAAAAGAAAAAAATCCGTTGAAAAATATCGAAGATGAATGATCATAACAACGAAACTACAGCTTATTGAAGCTTTGATGTTTTGATTATTCACCAACGCGCAAATCATAAAAAAGGGAGCGGACGGAGGGCATTCGTCTTTTGTCATAGTCCACATATCGACTTCGTCCTGTATAGTCATATAGTCTATCGTTGTCGCCTTCTTTGTGAGTATAAATTCCAAAATCCTCGTTACGCCTATCGGTTGCAGTATCAAAACATTATTTTTTTTCCCAAAATGTATACATATGTAAAATATAGTCATTATTTTATTATTATTTTTTCTTATAAGTTCTTTGATACTGTTACCTGTGGATACACCCCTCAAACACATAAATGTTACAATCATCAGCCTTGCGTTGAGAATGACAAAACGGCGCAAACAGTTTACAAATTATACCCCGCTTTGCACGCATAGGTAGGTTGTCATATTCCACATGATTAGTCGCATACCTAAAAGCTGTATTTACAACGTTTTGATTGACCATTGACGTTCCGAAAAAGTACGTTTCTTTGGAGTATTTTAATCGACTTTCAGATTCTTATTTTTTGGATCGGGCTCCCCATCTTGTAGTCTCGGGTTCGAGCCCCGGCTTACTCCTTTGCGACTTTTGTCACCACCAGTTGATGGATAATCGTAAACCTACGTGCAATGGGCAGCGGTGGAGGGTGGGTAGGTAAGTGCCAGAAACCTAATGTATCATATTTTAATTATCATTCCTTTCTCCGAGGATAACACGAAAAACAGACCAGCACATAAGTTTTTTACAGACGTTGAGCATATAAGCTCATAGTCCAAAATTACAACATATAACATAATATACAGTGGAAAAGGCATGTCACATTAACAAACAAAATTAAACCAAACATGACAATAGCGAGAGTAACAAAAATAAGCTGTTTATTCGTTCTCAACAGAGTAGAAGGATATTCTCATCTGTAGAGAATTAAGGTAGAATGAAGATAAGTTTACTAATATTATTTTCAGTGTTAAGTAATGTAGTAAACTTAAACATATTAGGTTTCTTTGTGTATAATTGGAAGGAATATATTTAGATCTTAGCTCTTCATAAAATGGACAGACCAATGTGACGTGAAATTCATCTTCCATATTCCCAAGATTACATACATTGTACTTCGCAAATCCTGTCAATTCGATTAATATTTTGGTGGCGACCGGTCTCGACTTTTAAATCATGGGAGGATAGTCTTATTTTTGCTATAATGTTTCGCTGTTTTCTATTTTCAAGAAGTATCATGTATTTTGACATTTCATAATTAAATTTCAGATTTCGAAAGAGAGTAAGAGAGGAAGAAAGCTCCATAGCTGAGTTCCATTTACTAATGTATATATCTTTAACTCTATTCTCAAAAATCGGATTAAATTTCCATAATTACGGATTCTGGGTATAACCATATTTCACTGAACCCTGATGTTTCTAATGATGTTTTAACTCTGCCGCTCCAATTTTTAATTTCGGGATTTTTATCAATTTCTGAACGTTGGTACTGTAGTATTGAAGTAATAATACAGTTGTTTTTCTTATTGATTAGTAGTCTTAGCCAATATTTGATAATACGAATGTGTCTATTTATTATAAGGGGAAATCTTCCTATTTCGGATAACAGAGACAGGGAGTTTTTGAATTTTTACCATTTAACTCAGGCTTCAAAAATTTTCTATGAATTCGTTCTAAATTTTCAGCAGTGTTGAAACCCCAGACTTCACAATTATAATTTAGAATGGACGTGACGTAACTATCAAAAAGATTTATAAGGATGTTGACAGGAATATCATAACCATTTACTAGACTAAACAGAGATCCAATAGCTCTTAGACCTTTTCCAGCCAAACAGTTGATAGCTTGCTTGAATGAACCTCCGCTAGTGAAAATAATTCCTAGATAATTGAAATTGTTAACCACTTCAACCGATTCCCCTAACTCTTATTTTTATCGTAGTCCTTACTAATCCTAGGGCCTGTTTTACGACACATATTACGATCATTTTTGTCGTTAGTGAAAAATTAAAGTTGCTTCTACAGTAGTAACTAAGTATGGAATTGTGACATGCATCATCTCATGGGAATCGTCTTCTAAAGACGATTCCAATGAGATAGTGCAATGGAAAATCTAACAGTGAATGGAAACACCAGGTACGATTTATGAATTTGACTTACGATTAATTTTTTCGTAAGAAGTTTAGTAAAACTTACACGAACCCAAAATAATCAGATTACGAGTCAACGGAGCGATAATGACTAGACGAACGAGCCAGATATGCTACAGTAAATAACATCGTGACATTAATATTCATCTCAATTAAAAACATTCTAAATCGCTCACTCTACATTCCATTCATCCATTCCAAACACTCACTCAAACCATTCATAAACGCTCCAAAATCACTAAAAGCATACGATCAAACACTCCATTAAAAGCTAGAGAAAAATGGCAATTCAATCGATATAACTAAAATAGTAAGCGTCGGATTAGTTCTTGAAGAAATAGAAACCTTTTAATAGAACTTGTTTGCATAATTTATTAAAGGGAGGTCATAGATATTGATAATTTTGTCGCCCTGGACAAATTTATTGATATTGGATTACCCCCCTTTAATTTCACTCAAAACCCACTCATCGCACTCGTTCAATTTTGTTCCAAAATCGTTCCAATATCATTCACATTGTCAATTTTACGATATTGTTAACTGAATGTACTCAGGCTGAAGCGATCAAATTAAATACTGTTAAAAGTATAGTAAAAATCCACTAAAACAAACGCCATTCTTTCTTTCTTTTATCCTTCTCCTTTTCCTTTCTCTCAAATGACCTTTACCGAGTTGCCGTCACTCACGATACTTCCAAGGGACAGCTCAAAATTATTGTAAGTGCCTGTAAATTTATAGGCACTTACAATATTTTTGAGCTGCCCGTCGAGATTTAATCGCTCTAGGATGATCGACCTATCTTATTGTATGAAGATAGAAGAGGTCACATATTTATTGATGGTTAGCTGATCGATGAATTACTAATCAATCGCTCTGATGTGATTATCGATCTATACTCGACATTCAGAAGTCCTTTAACTCGGTCTTGACGCGAGTGTCCAAATTTAATGAGATTTGCCAAACAAAAAAAGGAACATCAAATAAATGCTTTATTACGACTACCATTATTTTCCTTAATGTACATACACTAGGCAATACTGATGATTTCATATAGCAAAAGTCATCTGATTATTTATCGAGTGCCTCTGCATGGAAGTCGAACCATTTCCGGGTAGATCAGCAAAAGTTTCGATTGTTTTGAATGAAAAGGTCGCTAATAAGTAAAAGAGGCGGATACCTTTCTTTCAAAAAGATGCAAATTCGTTTTAAATGAGCAAATTTCCCCACAATTTACCGAAAAAATTGCCTTCGCAATGCCTAATCCAAAGTCTAAAAGAGGATATCTCACTAATGTCATAACGGCGAGAATTATCCCACCAACTAATGTTGATTTTAAATTTAGGATATAGCAGTTAAGATGCCTGACAAATTTTAGTCCATCGAAATTCTAAAGCCATTTCCATCAAAGTAATTTTAATTGATCATTTTTAATATTTTAAACGAAGAAAAGTTTGTTTTAAAGAATTAAAAGGTATCTATCATAAAAATTAAGTGTCCGTTAATAAGTTTTGACACGTGTTTTTTCTTACTTTTAACGGAATATTCGTTCTGCAAATATAAAGAATCCGTATTTTGCTCTCATATATGTATGTGTAGATTTATCGAATTGTCAAAGAAGAAAAGGGTAAAAAAGAGAACAACTATACATTTTTCGAAAAATATTGAACAGCAAGTTTAACTTTCAACAGCCTTTTAATCTTACCCCAATACGTCCAATCGCCGCTAGATTTGGATGTGACGTCGATCCTACGTACGTTGCCACTGTCGTCATTATTGGTGTATTTCAAATGACTTTACACGTTCACATCGCTGGCGATTTAATGGTATAAAGATATACGTTTGATAGTAACAGCTCACTCGATTTCACTGCAATATCCTTCCATATCTCACTATTTCATCTAGTACAGATTTCTGTCCTCGGAATGCGATGCTATTTTTGGACTGGTCGCATCAATGAAATATGTAACGTTCAAAATTGAGACTATATTTCATCAAAACCTTTAGATACTAGAATTAAGACGCTTGATTCCCAAAAACTTCAAAACTGTTAAATATCTCGTTCAATCTATATTAATGGACAGTATTCGTGTGTTTTAAAAAAAACCCGCTAAGACTCGGATTAGCTTATGCATCCGTAGAGTATGATCAAGGTCTTCACATTTCAACAAGGCTGGCTCAAGTTGTTCCAAACAATAATTGAGAAGAAAGCAGACAGTGTAAGCTATAATCATACAGCACATAGAACGAAAACCAAAATTTAAAGGTTTGAAAAAGGATAACCCCTTTTGCACGTCAGTAAAAAGGTGTACCATAAATCAAACGTTTTGCGAATGTTTTATTCCCTGAAGACAGGGCTTAAAAAGGCTACAAAAAAATTTGAAAAAAAAAAAATAATTGATAAATCGTTAAAACAACACTTAACTATATGACAACAGCTTTATTCGAGATGCGATCACGACTTTTTGATGTCCACCTACGATTATGTTAGGACAATTTTATCTCGGTTCTTCTCTTTCATTTTATCGATAAATCCAGGGATATTCCTCCTATTGTTAGAGAACAAACCGTAGGCCTACATTAAATCATCAGCTAAAGTGTGATAAGATTGTCATTTTCCCACATTAAATCTCATGATTTTACACTTTTTGATTTCATTATCGACCATTATCTTTTTTGCTTTAAAACTTTCCAAAAAGGTCATGCGGTAACTTATTGAAAAAAACGTTGCAAGAAGAGGAGAAATTATGCATTTGAATTTTCTTATTTTCTAACAGAAAAACAAAACAAAAACAAAACAAAAAAGAAAAAAAAAACGAATAGGATGATACAACCTTTTAAAAAAATCTTCTTATCTTTAACTTCTATGAACAACAGACACATATTTGAAATTTGTTGTATGGTTCAACGTTAAGAAATATGAAAATGAATCAATTGCATGTTTTTATATACAGTCAAACTTGCTCAAGCGACCGCGTCTATTAAGCGAAAAGCGACCATTTTAAAAATCCCCTTCTTGAAATCAAAATATCTGAAAAAGTCGAAACTATTGCTCGAAAAACAATTGTAAATAAATTCTATGTTGTACAAACACAATAGAATCGTCTCAAATTGAGACGATTCTAATGTATTTACACAACATAGGATTACTGAGAAATCGCAATGCAATGGTATACATACTCAATAAAAGTAAATTTTCTTATTTGTAATCAGAACTTGTGCTTAACGACCATTCTCTGTAACGACCGCATTTTGTTGGTTCAATAAGTGGTCGCTAAATACATGTTTTACCGTGTACCATGAAAATTTTTTTTTCTATCTAAATATTAGTGAACAAAATTCACGACAATCATTCACAGTAAAAGAATAAATCTTCGATTCACTTGCACTGACAAATATTCCATATGAAAACTGTAAAGTCCAATGTTCTCAAATTCTTAAACCTTAAGAGTTTTTTACTGGACGCAAAATCCAATCGTTTTAAATACGATTAAGTACTGCCCTTAAGCCGACTAACAAGACATTATACATTGACCAAAACACAAACGATTTAAAGATATCACCCTTACACGAGAAGGGGGTCATTAAACAAATGCGGACAGGCAAGGGTTCTGCTTTTGTTTGAATGGGGTTTTATGCCCCTTTCAACATTTTCAGCTATATCGCGGAGGCAGGAGCACCTAACAATGGATTTCTGGTATTTCTCACACCAGTACTACCATTCTACATTTTACATTCTTTCCTAGCCTCCAGCTGCCACCCTACATAGGTCTACGGTTATAACCCATGGGTTGGAGAGAAACAGTCGGAAAGGATGAATTCCGCCGACGGGAATCGAACCCGTGACTTCTAATTTTGACAGTCCACGCGCTACTAACTTTGCTATGACGACGGCAGAGGCAATGAGAAAGCTTGCTGAAATTAAAGTGTACGCAGAGAAACGAAAAAGGCATTGAATGCTCAAAGTACATATGTGGAAAGGGGCTAGAGTGTAACCTAGCTTCTACAGCCTAGACCTACCTCTAACGTTTTGATTGACAATCTCTATCAGCTTATGAGAGAGAGAAAAAATTCTTTCGAAGTTAGAATAACATAGGGCTACTACAGTTAAGAACATTGTGAAACTGACAAAAATGATTGAATTTGAATTGATTTTTATTGAAATTGAATGAGTTTGTGGAGCGAGTTTTGAGTGAAATTAGAGGGAGGTTATCCAATATAGCTAATTTTGTTCAATATGAACAAAATTTGCGATATTCATTACCCCCCCTCCCCTCTTATTATGATAAAATATACGTACTTTTCTGTTTGTGTGTCTTCGTGGACCATTCAGGCACTTTAAAATTCAGCCAGCCAATAAAGTCGTAAAATAATTTGATCGATTTGAATTGAATGTTGATCCTATTGAACGATTTCGAAATGTGATCCTATTATTTCGGACCGATTTTGATCGATTTGAGCGAGATGTTGGAATGAACGAATGGAGGAAATGATTAAAAAAATCGACCGGAATGAGTGTCAACTTCACGCTGTTGTTAACTATACATGTGTTTTCCACCTGAAGTGCTTTTCTTATACTTTTTACTCAGATATTTTCTGTTTCCAGTCTAAGATTAGTAGTGCAATAGCCTATTTATTCTCTATCTCTGTAGGTATCGATCTCCCAACCAAAATCCACCACCCTTCTTTTTTTTAATTCCTGGGGTGTAGGCAACAGCGTTTTGCGTACAGCTTATTACGCCAATAACAGGATCAATCCTGGTCAGATCCCCTATTTTTCGCAAACTGGTCAGGTTAGAAAGCTGAAACGTTTTGTTCTTCGTTTGGTTTTAAGGACAATTTATAAACACTTTTGAAGTTTTGAGCTTGTGCGTGACATTTCCAATGATATTGCATGTGCGCTAAATGAAGACTCAGATTAGCCTGTGCAGTCGCATGGAATTCTGCCATGCGTCGTCTCATTGTAATCGTCATCTAAAGACGATTCCAATGAGATATTGCAAGGCAGATTCGAACAATTAATGGAAAAACCATGTACGATTTGTGAGTTTCGCTTACGATTTTTTTTTTCGTACGAACTTTAGTAAAACGGGCCCATGGACATTAATGTCCGCTAGCAACATAAAAGGAAAAATAAAAAGACATTATCGAGGAAGATACGGGTCGTCCCGATTTAATTTTTTTGTAAGAGGTGTAGTACCCCAAAGTCTCAGTCTCAGTCTCCCATCTATCACGTCAAAAGTTACTAGCAATATGTTAACGGAAAGGGGTATAGGCCTACAGTGAAATCCTTCTCAATCAGATCGGCTTATTGGGATAAGAGATCAGTCCATACAATTCAGAAAGGGGTTAATGGTTTCTTCTTTAAAATAGAAAGAGAGGTATCAAAATATCCAAAAAACAAGCCTTTCAACCTTCCTGGAATTAAAACGGATGAAGGAAGAGGATCCGTAAAAGTTCGGCAATATTTCAGAACTCATGATCTTTCACAATGAATAGAAAATATAGATATATAAATGAATATAGAATAATAAATGAATAACTACAATAACAAGGAAAAGCTTTGTGCACAAGCTTAAAAAAAGGCCTAGTATTAAACAAGCTTTTCACTTTGTTTTCTGAATATATATATTAAATATATATTTCAAGCGTAAGTATGGAGGGTGTTGGTTTTGGGTTGGGTGGGGTGGAGGGTTAGGTCGGGCGAGTATGAAACCCAAAACGCTAGGGGTTTTTTTTATTGAAAAAAGAAATTAATTCCAGTAAATGTCAATCGGGTGTTTCAGATAAAATAATCTTGTGCAGGAAGATAGGCTGATAATGCGGATTTCAGAAAATCACTAATTGCGAAAAGGTTCGACCGAGTCAACCTGCGTAATTTGAGCAGGCTGTCTTTGGTCGACACTTTTAGCGCTACCAAGATTTTCCCTTTTCACCCAAAGGGTCAAAAATAAATTTAAGGGCGAGTGACTTACCGCCATAATCTGTTTACAATTTTAATAGCCCGGTCTTTTATTGGCACCCATAATAATCGCATAATCCAGATTAATCAGTGAAAAGTAAAAACGTATTTATGAATGTCATAGAGTTCATTCACTTAATAGCTAAAAATCACACAGTTTAACCTAATTCAGGACGGCTGAAAATGTGTCGACTAAATTTAGTCATCCCGAAAAATCTTCGATTTTTAGTCAAATTTTGTAATATGCACTTTATGATGCTTATCAACTTATTTGTAAATGTACGAAAATGATTTGTCGGCATTAATTTTCCTGGAGATATTCGTTTGATAACGTTGAAAACGGCGATTCACTAAAAATTGGGATTTGTGTTCTGCGGCACTTTAAATTGCCAGTGGACCTACTTTAAAAAAAAAAAAAAAAAAAAAAAAAAAACTCCTTCCTGCCGAAATGGCCATGCGTTAGTTATGAAAACGTTTGCAAAACGTTGGCGAAATTTACCCCGCTTTTCGTGTGTACTCTAATGCAAAAAGGGGTACATTTTCTGAACGTTTTTGCATTGTGAACGTTGGGCAGTTTTGTAGCTGCTGAATACTGCGCAAGACGTACGGAAATAATTCGACTTCGGATAAGGACAAACATAAATAATTTTAAAGTACTTTTTGTCGTGGATAAGAATTTCAAAATAACGAAAGTTCCGAAGCGTTACGAAAAAGACGAATAAGTTTTTGTTCCGTAATAAAAGATTAACTTTTACGGATCATTTGTTTGATTATGAATATCTAAGCGCTGAAGGTTCGAGAGTTTTCATATCGCTTTAACTCTTATGCAGTGAGCCGTCAAATATATTTTGTAATTTCAGAATCCCGAGCCATTTTTCGAAATAGACAAAACACTATAACCATACATGTATTTTCTTAATAGTGAAGTGAAAACATCAGAAAATATGCCTAACTTGCCCTTTTCTTTTAACTATACCCGATCTAAATATGGTAATTGACTCGGCGCCTACTTCAGCGCCAAGTTTGAAAAAAAAGATAAAATAAAATAAAAAATAAAAAAAGAAAATAAAAAAACAACAACAACAACAACAAACCTATATCGCTGTCAATGAAAGCGTACTGAAGTGCGTATTTATGGATCCTTTGTTTAATCATAAAGATCAAAGCGCTGAGATTAGAGAGTGTTCATACTTTTTCTTTAACTCAGTTATAGATTCACAATTTAAAGTGAGTGATCAAAGGTCTATTTTGTCTATACGTGTATGGACAAAATTGACCTTAGATCGCTCACAGTAACTTGTTCATTTATAACAAATATCTAATTCTGGTTACGATTGACGAACTACCTGTTCTGTCACGAGAGCGTAGTAACTTTTGCATTTTATAACTAAAATCTAATGTTGGTTACGATTGACGAACTACTTGTTCTGTCATGCAAGCGCTGTAACTTTTGCATTTTATAACCAATATCTAATGCTGGTTACGATTGACGAACTACTTGTTCTGGCATGAAAGCGCACTGATTTGCGTATCTTTAAATCGTTGGCCCCGCCCTATTGACCTCTGACATCGAAAAGCGTCTCATGCACAATCACGTTGTGTTATACGTTATTATTCATCCGGCATGGCGTGGCTTGGCCGTGACGTAATTGGCCGGTCCACTGTTCAATCTTTAGAGTTATTTCAAAAGAAAGTCTACAAATATCGTTAACTCGTGTAAATAAGTGTATCCTAAAAGCAAAAGGATTAAAATGCTTCATTAATTGAACAAATAACAACGTTGAGGTACAAAAATCTCGTAACTTTAGCTTGTTTAATATTTTCCTGGTATGGGTACTTTAACTTTAAATAAAGATATTATTATTATTATATTTATTATTATTATTATTATTACTATACTTATTATTGTTATTATTATTATAACTTCGTGACAGCTATTGGAATTTTTCCATAGCCTCGACAATTATCAATTCCCCCAACCTTGTTTGATATTTTTTTCATACAAAACATTAAGTTTGTATCATATTTATATCAGTACATCCGGGTTAGAACGTGTCAGTTTTACTTGGTCAATTTCATCATATTTTCAAACCATATGATATATTTAAACTTTCAGACGGTTAAGGTCTTCGTAGCTAATGACACTGCAGATCACCGACACAATGACGAAATGCAACATGCTTTCTGATTAAGATTAAAACAAAAGTTTACTAACTGATTTTAATGGAAAACCTTTCTCAGCCAGTCTCTCTCTCTTTTCATTCGGAAAAATGTGAAATTTAGGTTCGCTCTTCCCTTTCAAGATAAACTACCACATTTAGATGATAACGCTTTCTAATGGTTGAAACGCAAAAGGAGAACATTGTCTGTGTTCTGCTAAAACCTCGTAACTACAGCTTTAAACAACCTGTAGTTACAAAATTTTGGTAGAAAATCGACGATATAAAAATAAGTTCTGTCTCCCATATATGACTCGTCACGTGAAAAGTCTGGCTCGATGCCAAGTGATAAGCACCCGAATCTCGTAATCTGATGGTAGCAGGTTCGAATTCCATCTGAGGCGGAATGTGTCTTTGGGCAGGACTCCTTACAGACTAAGCCCAAGTCCGCCAAGCTGTAAAATTGCGTATCAGTAGCTAGAATCTATTGCCCCTCTCCAGTACATGACAAGGTCTGGAATGTGTTTGGACCACGACGGAAATAGGAGTGGGACCAACTGGGAAGAACGAAATTTTTCATCTGGCCAGACTGAATCAAGATGTTGATAAAACTCGAATATCGCCCATACACGACCGATGGTATAGATGTATTTTCAAAACTGAGCTCTGACGTAGGCGCCGAGTCTATTGCCATAGGTAATACGGGTATAATCAGAAAGCAATATTTTAAACTTTCTTAATGCATTATTTTATCCTTGTTTATCAATTTCGAACAAATGGTACGAGAATTTAACGGTAAAAAAGTTGATTTCAAGGCTCACCGGACAAAATCTACCTATATTGTCAACATATAAGTTTGACAATATCATTGATCGTCACGTGTTTGGGCGATATTGATATTAAGGTAGTGGACCCGTAAAAGTTCCGCAATGTTTCGGAAGAAATGAACTTTAACAGTGTTAACCGAGGTTTCCAAATGATTTTCATTAGGAAACCTCGGTCAACATTGTGAAAGATCATAAGGATCGAAATGTTGCTGAACTATTACGGGTCCACTACCTTAATTCCAATATGATTGTTTATGAAATTGTTCGAGGCTGGCCCATTGAATGATTGAATTATCGTGAGTGCGGGAAAAAGGTTAAATGTACCTGATAACTATGTGATAACAATTAGCCAAGTATCAATTGATAACGCTATAATTTCTAATGAACGTAAAGGGTCAATTACACATGGAGTTTACATTATTTTACATGGAAACGATTGGAGTTTGACTTTATAAGTGATATTACTTTTTAAAAGAAATTGGACTTAAATCTCCATAAAGATCTATAGATTGATGACACTTTCTAAAACTAAGTATCTGACACTTTAAAGGGATATAACTCAGTAATCTCCGTATACAAAGTCCATATTGGGTGATTTTTAGGAAGTTACGCCCAGCTTTTAACTTTCAAATGGCGGCTCAGGTGAACAGTTAAACAAGAAATGTTGAAATAACTTTGACAAAAGTAACAGGTACCTGGTAGCAGGGAAGATGAGTCTGCGATGTAACCTGGTAGTGGTTTGGTGTTGGATTGTTGGTTTCACCGTGATATCACGGACAGGTACACAAATTTGATGTCATTAATTCACGGTTTTGGTATCCATTAGAGTTAAAAGCATCGTGAAATTGACAAGGTGAATGATTTTGGAATGATTTCGGAATGAAATTGAATGAGCGTGTGGAGCGAGGTTTGATTTAAATAAAAAGGAGGTAATCCAATATTGCAAATTTTGTTCAACAAAATTAGCGATATTAATTACCTCCCTTTAATAAATATGCGTACTTTTCTGTTTGTACGTCTCCGTGGGTCAATCAGACACTTTAAAGTCCACATCAGCTAATAAAATCATAGAATAATTTGATTGATTTGAATCTATTGATGAAAGTCTTGAACGATATTTAAATGTTTCCCAATGATTTCGGAGCGTTTTTGGTCGATTTGAGTGAGTGTTTGAAATGAATGAATGGAGCTTTGAATGATTTTGAATGGAACGAGTGTCTATTTCACGATGTTTCTAACTGTAGCGACTCGTACGTTAAAGCGGTGCTGCGTACACACTACTAGTATGACGTCAGAAGGGGTAAGGGAAAATGTGAGAGAAATTAGCTGAAGTAATACAGAAGATATTGTAATCGCAGGTATGGTTTAGGCTTGAAAAATAAGCTTAACAGAGGAAAATGAATGAGGGAGAATCCAGATCCAATATACAACCCTAACCCTAACCCTTACCCTAGCTGTGATTAAGTATCCCTCTCTCTAATATAGCTTATGGAGAGCTTCTACATTAGCTATTCTAGAGAGAGGGTTACGTTATAACAGCTAGGTTATACCCTCTTGCACAGATCCCTCGTCGGGGATCTAGCCACGAGCATCTCTTTCAATGTACTTAAATTCAACAAGCCACTGTGCTAAAATCTCCTGCGATCACCAGATTAATTACAATAGGCATATCATATGAATTAAGAATTTGTTTTTGATATGGAATTGGCGAGACTTTCTGCCAACCATCAAATCTTATCAAGCAGAGGTCAATCGGAGATCTATCATCTTGACAATGACCATACTGTGGGGTAAACTAAAACTCTCTAGATTAAAAACCTACAGCTTGAGGAATGTTTCGATCCCATTCAGTCCGAGAAGTGATTTTTCACATTGCTAAAGCTCGTTTTCCTTTCTAGATTCAGCGCCTGTTCGTTTTACCATCGCCCCAAGCATTACAACTTCAATAAACGCCTCGCTATGGCCGGAGAACACAACGCTGGTAGAAAACTCCACGTCAACGTCAATAACGTCATCGGCAAGAATTGGAAACTCGTCATATACGTCGATAACCTCATCACAGGGAACGTTGAACGCATCATCGACGTATTCACCGACAACACGAGGCACATTTAACTCGTCATCAGAGGTTCCTCTTACTTCAACTAAATTTCCACAAAATGGTTCATCTACATATCAAACCTCCGATAAGCCTCACACGCCAACAACACGCACACGCCGAATTAGTTCGTCGACATTGTCTACCGCTGCTTTTACAGGTGAGGAGGATACAATGCAGTGAACAATTCAAAATTATGCCCATCACAAAAAAAGAGATGCTTCGCGAATGACTTCTTGGCCCGAGGTTATAAAACTTTTCTCATTCTCAATTCAAAATTTTCTCAATTTTCAATTTGAGATTAAAGCCGTAATTCAGTTTTAATACTCATTTTCATGTATTAACATAAAAGTTAATATAAATAAGTTGTTATAAATAACAACTTATTAATATTATCTTTTATTTTCATACAATTATCTAAATTTAAAATTTGAGAAAAGTCTCAGTTGATCCTGAGAAAAGTTTTATAACCTCGGGCTGAGACCCTATTCACCATTTGTACCTCTACTGCAAAAAAAAAGCGCATTCAATACATCTATAATCCTTTTCGCTATTTACGGAGAACATTCCACAACACTCCTACCTCTATCGCGTTGTCGCAGTTTTTTTTTTTTATTTTTTTTTTCCTTTTTCGGAAATAAGATAATAATTTATATATAAATCTAACATTATGAAGCGAAAATTTAAAGACAATTCTGAGACAGATTGCACATGGTACTACTCTGTGCGCAAGCTTGCGAAATAGTAGACTGGTAAATCTGTCCCATCTTTGCTGCCCATAGATAGATTTGGGCATGCTTGCCTGTCCAACGAAATACATGCGTACTCAAAACTGTTTTTCTTTGAGGACCATTTTAGATATTTCAATCTATTTTCTCTATACATAGAACATACAAGAAGACACATAAAGGCGCATGCGTCTTTCGTTCTTTGAATGAAAAAAATAATCATATTTTTTAAAATTCAAGCGGATCCCCTGTTTGACAAAGAAAGCAGATTTTCATTGAAATTATTTTTTATGTTTGTTTTTTCATTGTGAAAAATCCACAAATATTTGACAACTTGGTTATTTTGAGACTTTCAATTGGATAGTCTGGAGGAAGATTTTTTTTTATTGATCGCATCAATTACATATGAAAACTAAATTTAAATGTATAGATTTTCATTTAAGTAATAAAATTCTTGAAACAAAATTGGATATAAAAAATAGCATGTGTGTGTGTTTGGGGGGGGGGGGGGGGGTGTTAGTTGTTGCATATTTGAAAAAATGTTATTTTGATATACTATGTTTCATGTTTCAGTAATTAGACTAGCATAGTTGTTTTTATATATCTATTTCATTCCCTTTTAAGCTTCTAATATGTATGAGTAGTTATTTTCATTTCAGACGGATCGACTAAAAGCAGTTTTCTATGGAAAGGTAAGTGGATTTGAGGGTAGTGGCCGCGTAATGGTCTGGCAACATTTCGGAACTCATGCTATTTCACAGTGTTAACCGAGTTTTCCTATTGAAATCATAAGGAAACCTTGGTTAACACTGTTAATGTTCGATACTACCGAAACGTTGCGATACTATTACGGGTCCACAACCTTGATGCAAACCTCGAGGTACCGGAACAACTTTGTGATTTCAGTGGCGGATCCATACGACCCCTCCCCCGAATAATTTATTTCATTTTCATAAGGGAATCCAAACAAAATAGGGTTAGCGTAGGATAACGAACACCCGGGATTTGTAGGGCGTCAACAAAAAAAGTCCCAAGAACTGAATAGTAAGGCTTACAAGGGTTCCTGGTTTAAGGTAACTGCGGACAGATAACACGTTTTATTCTTTAAATATATTAAAATGCGCTCCGGGTTAGCTACACAAAATGTTGGATATCTTAAGGGATCAACTTTAGAAAAGAATTTTAAGACTTTTTCATACACTCTTAAATTCTTTTCTTAAACTGATTTCTATGGACTCCGCTATCTTAGTTTCAACAGTTCTGGCTTCTTTTTTTGTGATTTCCTGTCTCGCAAAACCTGCGTCCCTTAAAACCCTTTTGGAATTTATAAGTTTGAAACCCTTTTACAGAAATCATGGATCCGTCATATGGAGCCATATCACCCAGTCGTATAAAAGATAACCATTTGTTTACTTTCAATAACAACAAAAAAGCATTAAGCCAATTAATTTTGTTGTTTTAATTGCACATATTGAAAACTTGATTGGGTGCAACGACTCGATAAATAGTCAAAAGAAAACCTTCGGGGTTTTGTACCTATTTAACGTTACTTAAGAGATTGCAGATTTAACTTTCTTACCAAGTTAAACATATCTAACGGGAAAATATTAATCTACGTTACTTAAATGAGCAGTTAATTGGAATTCGATCTAAGCACTGATAATTTCTTTTAAAATTTAGTTATCATATTACAAAATTCACTTTCAAATTATTTCAAACGTGCAACTAGTCGTTTAACGTCTTCTTTGCTGTTTTCGAGGCTTTGACGAGATTTTGTAATTTAAGATATGACTCGTTTAATTAATTTTGCATCTTGACCACTCATTCCATGTCCACTATATTGATAAACCACATTTCCAATTCCAGGGATATCAATCGGGCTTGGTTCGCTGTGCGTGATTGCTATCCTAGCTTTTATAATAACGATTGCTGTCTTGTGTCGATTGTAAGTATATTGTCCAACTTTCACGTTTGAGTAAACGCTTTTAACAATACGTATGTCCGTTATATCATTATAATTTAATTTTACTTGTGTCTAATTGGCTATAAATTTGGGATTTATTCCACAATGAAAACAATTTAGAGTACGCAGCTATTGTTATGCTAGCGCGAAACGTGGTCCCGCAAGATTTCACTCATATTATGGAGAAATTTAACCAGTTTTGCTTTATGGTATTGAATTATAAGATATGAATAGATTTTTCTAATTTCATACAGGTATGGAACTAAACACCTTATCTCACTCAAGTATGAATCCGCCAGTGTAATTAGATTTTTAGTTTCATACCTCAATGAAATTAAAGAAAAATACTCTCCTGATCTCTTAAATGAAGTTCACTTATTTGTGTTCTTCCTTGTTATTACCATAACACGTCGATAGCTCTATTCATACATGAATAGCCGTTCATTTGTGCTTAAGGTAATGGACCCATAAAAGTTCCGCAGCGTCTTAGAAGTAATGAACTTAACAGTGTCAACCGAGGTTTCCTAATGATTTTCATTAGAAAACCTCGGTCAACATTGTGAACGAAGTTCATGAGTGCCGAAATGTTGCGGATCTATTACTGTTCCACTACCTTAGATAATATTTTAATATCAAAATATTTAAGCGGTCGCTCAGAAAACACAGATTATTTTACATATTAGTACATGAACATACGCCGTGAAAAATGAATAATCAGTTGAAATTACTGATATTACATACTTGATAGTCCTATATAATAAGTGAAATTAATGAGTTATGAACTGTTCTTGATTTTGATTTTCTGCGTCCCGATGCAAAAGCTCCACCCCGAAATTTCGTCTTAAAAATTCAAGGTAATGTAGTTTTTCGTCGTACATATGCATAATTCTTCCGCGCCGCCTATTGAATATTGACATAAAAATACGCAAAAAAAATATATATATAAATGTGCGCATATACTGCTATAAAAGTTAGTGTTGGTGGCAGATAATTGAGAAAAGTTGTTCACAAATGTCGGTACGCACAATTCTTCAACATAATGTTTACGTTTTTCCTTTTCCGTTAACGCAAAAAAACAATTCGTTTTTTTTTGGCGTATACACTTAAAGAACTTACAGCTTCTTTAATACTTTTCGGTGTTTTATCGAGGAATAACAGAAAATAATCATTTTGAGATCATTGCGAACTCGCCGTCTCACCAATGAAATTATCATAAACTTATACCCCGCTGCCGTTCATTTCACACTACCTGACGTCATCTAAGCGAAGAAAAAAGGTGACGTCATTATGAACGTTGCATAGCAATCCCGCGCAGAATGACTCGTTTCAAGAAAATTTGTCCTAAAAGGTTCACATTTTTTGTCCCATGCATTAAAGAAATAGAATAATCATTTGCTTTTCGAGAAAGATCGATTAATGAGATTTATCAGTTATTTAATTAGATTTATGAGATAGTCAATTTTGAGAACAACAAAAGCTAATCGTAAAATTTAGCTTGTATTGTTCACTCAATGAAATATAGCCTAAATCGATCTTACACTGAAACAAACTATTATCCTCTTTGTTTTCATGCAATGAAGCCTGTTTTGATATCAAATGCCTGATAACATGAAATAATATAAGTCAGTCTATTTAAAGAAACAATTAACATATTCATGATATTACCAGAACCGCTTTCATCTGAATTTCTTATATTTTATTGGTTTCATAAAATTTTAAGCCGTAGAAAAGGATTGTACGATAAAGAGAATAACACGGTAAGTTTCTAAACTATCATTGTTATCTAGTTTCGGCAAAGCCTCGTCATGATAAATCCTCCATACTTCGACCTGATATCTTTGATCTATAATTACACTAACATATCATTCTTCACGTATCAATTTGTAGGCGGGGTCAGTTAATACGAATGAGAACAATGCTCTACCCTCGAGACGAAGAACACGTATATGACAAGCTAGATACAATCAAAAGTTCATCAAAGACAAAAGAGAATGGTAAAATGACCAAGTCAGGCAGTAGTAACAAGCTTCCTGTGAAGGTCGAGTTAAAACCCCTACAGGTCAAAGTTGATCACGAGACGCTCGATGATGAGGAGATACACAGCCCAATGTCGCCAGAACCACCGCCCATCTCATCTTTGATAGCACCCAAAACAATACAAACACACTCACAAACAACACAAAACTCCCAAACAGCACCAAACACTCAAGCAGCATCGAACAACAAAGCGCAAGAAACTACAAACTCGGTAAACCCCGACACTTTAAATGAATACACGAACAAAGCATTTGTTAACAATGAAAACGGTGATTCTATGAACAATGTTTACACAAACGATGAAAATAACGCATCTGGTGGAAATCGGGATAACAATAAAGCCGAGTCTATGGGTCTATATGGCGACAACGAAGATGACGATGATCTATATGAGAAATATACATTTTCAATTACACAAACAATGCAAAAAGATGACGCACAAATCAAGCGTCCAAAATCGTTCCCGTCAGTGTCTCATAAGCTTGAAGAGGTCAAACGGCAGAACTCTCTTTCTGGTCTTCCTGACAGTGTTCTACATAGAGTGAATAGTCAACTAGGTGCTGATGGAATGCCATTGCAGGATATAGATGAGGACTTTACATCTCATTTTGATAGCGGTATTCCCATTGGTAAACCTTCTAATGGTGAACAGTTGGTGTTTAGTGAGGGACAGAGTTATGAAAATAGTCAATTAGAAAATGACAAGGTTGAAAATAATTCCTCGAAATTAAGCAGTCATGAGGGTAATTTACAATCCATCCAAAGTGGAACTGCCGACTCTGTTGACAAAACGAATGAAGTAAATGAAGGGCAAGTTTTGACACCTTCTGATTCAGTGGGGTTTGATCTGGTTAATCATGCTGCAGACATTCCTAATGGACAGATGAATGACGATAACAATATATACGATAATGACGATGATGACGTATCATTTAATCCGTTTGATGATTACATGGTTCCAATAACAGGGATTCCACAAGGTCCAGACACTAAACAAGTGGCTGACGATAACAGAAGAGCAGATAACACTGTAAGTATCGATTTCTTCACGCCCGATGTTGAATATGAGGACGTAGACGGAGTGCCATTCAGACAGGAGGCAAAAACACAGAATATATTCAACACATCTAGTGATAATATTCCAGATGGATTGCCGAAACTTGAACCACTTGATTTGCTTAAAGCAGAACAACTTCGCTTGAGAACAGATTCCAATTCGACGCCGGATAATTACTACCTCGACCTAAATGAGGAACTATCTGAACTAAAAGTTGAAGAGTCTAAACGAATATCGTCCCAATTTCCTTCTGATTTTTATATCAGAAATATGGGCAGTGTTGAGAAACTGTCTGATAAAGACTTCGTTAATTTGTTTGATAGTAATGTGGCCATGAATACTAATGCTGTTGGGGAAACTAGTTCAGCATTTCAAAATGAAGGGCCTGTTTACCAGAATTTGGTCTTTAGTGATGATACCGAGGTGTCTGGTAATGAATCAACAACTTAACCCTTCGCCTGTTGAATTTGATTTTCCCCCAGCAAATTGCCATGTTGTTACATTCTAAACAGTTTAGTAAAATTGACGCTTATTTTAAGTCTATTATAAAACATGAAGGATTGTTTCTAATCATTGTTGCTAACATGTTTAATTTCTCGTATTTGCAAATCAATTCAAGATAAAGAAATTAGGTGTACTGAATTTGTAGGTAGATTCGATTGTTTCTAGAAAGACAAGGGATATAAAGTCAAAATTGCTCGAGTGACCACCCCTATTAGGCAACCATTTTTCATTAAGCGACCATCATGAAAAATCCCTTCGCCGTAAGCAAGAATCTCTGAAAAAGTGCACATTTAGTAATGAAAAAAAAAAAATGTTTGTTATTGATTTTATGGTGTTGGAATAATGAGAAGATTCTAACGGGTTCGAACATCATAGGGTTCAGTAAGAATTACGGGACAAACTTTATATATATATGCTGTCAAAAGCTTACTTATTGATCCTGAAATAGTGTATTTAGCGACCACTCCCATAAGCGACCGCTTTTTGGTGGTCCCCTAAGTGTTCACTTTCCACAAATTTAACGGTAAGATGCACATAATCTATTTGTTCTTTAGCTCGATTTTACGTAGACTTGGGGGCTATTCCGGTCACATTGGGTCCGTTTTACTAAACTTCTTACGAAAAAATTAATCGTAAGTCAAAATCACAAATCGCACCTGTTGTTGTCATTCATTGTTAGATTCTGCCTTGCAATTTCACATTGGAATCGTCTTCTAAAGACGATTGCAATGAGAGTGTGCATAGCAGAAAACCATATTTGATTACAACCCATAGGCGAAACTTTAGTTTTGACTTTAGCAACAAAACGATCGTAAGATGATTAGTAAAACGGGTCCCTTGTGTCACGTTGGCGTCGATATCAGCTTAAAAGCTTTTGAAAGGTTTTACGTGGAACTGTCATTTCCCTGTTTCTACTACTGATATTAATTGGAAACTTTGCACAATCTTGTTCGACGATAAAACAGTCTCTTGGCAAATATCAATCGTTATGATATTCGTTTTAGTGGAGTTTTTAGCCTTTTCGGACTTAGAAATTCTTAAACGAGCAATTTTCACATGTGTGTCGAAACTCGTTAGCTATAAAAGCTCTAAAGTTGAAGCTCTGCTTATGTCTCGGTGACCGTTATATCAGTCTCTTTGCAAACTCATCGAATCGTGTATACAAACATATAAACGCTGACGGTAATAGTCCAACTTTATATGGGGTGGTTTTTTTTTCATTTTCGCAAGAAAAATTGCATTAAATCCCGATTTAAAACTGCAAGTATCCATTTCAAAACTAGAGGCGCTTGAGCGCCTGATTCGCTCCACAGGCCTGAATATCCTGATAATGATTATTAGAGGATGATATGGCCGTTTAAACGAGAATTAAAGTGAATGAATGAGTGAATGCTTATATCAAGTCAATAAGTGTTTTCATTGTCATATGCTGAAATATTTCTGCAAATAAAGAAATCATGATCAATGATTAACATACAATGTATTGAAAATTGACCTCTGCCTGTTAAACACATATTTTTCATCCAATCACAGTAATGGGTCACCTAAGGATCATTCCATTGAAATTTGGTTAAAATCAAAAATTAAACTAGAAAGCCATGAATGGCTTGAGTCGCTCCACAGACTTGAAATTCTTGTAATAGCAAATAAAATGTTTGACTAGATTTTTAGATATTTTGGTTTTACTGATGTTGAAAATGGTATTCAAAATTTCTTCTAGAGAAATGTCCTCCACCCATAAAATATATATTTTTCATCCAATCACAATAATTTTTAGCTGCATGATAATGGGTCATCCAAGGATCAAACCAATAATGTTTGATTGATATCCATCATATAACATATAGAGAAATGACCTCTGCCCATAAAATCCATATTTTTCATCCGATGACAAAAATGACAAAAATTTTTGGTACACTGATAAAGGGTCACTCAAGGACGATTACAGTGAAATTTGGTTGATATCAATCTATTACATTCCGAGAAAATGATTATAGAGAACTGACCTCCACCCATTAAATCCATATTTTTCATCCAATCACAATATTTTTAGTGGACTGATAAAGGGTCACTGAAGGATAATTCCAGTGCAATTTGATTGATATACATCAATTACATTCTGATAAAATGATTTTCAAAGTTTCCACTATATAACATATAGAGAAATATCCTCCGCCAATAAAATACCGATTTTCCATCCGATCACAAAATTTTTTGGTACACTGATAAAGGGTCACTTTAGGATCATTCAAGTGAAATTTGGTTGATATCCATTGATTACATTCTGAGAATGATTTTCAAAGTGTCCACAATAAAACATATAGAGAAATGACCTCTGTCCATAAAATCGATGTTTTTCATCCGATCACAAAATTTTTTGGTAGACTGATAAAGGGTCACCCAAGGATCATTCATGTAAAATTTAATTGATATCCATCAAATAGAATCTGAGAAAACTCACTTTTTACCATATTTGGAAATTAGCCACGGCCATTTAATCCATGTTTTACATTGGATCAAAATTTCTTGAACAACTTTGAAATAGGGTCACCCAAGGATAATTCCTGTGAAGTTTGATTGAAATTCATCAAGTAGTTTCTGAGGAGAAGATTTTTAAAGAAAAAGTTTACGACCGGACGCACGGACGAACGGACGGACAGACTGACGTACGCTCGACGGACACAACGCCATGACAATAGCCCCAGTGGCCTTCGGCCAGTGGAGCTAAAAAAACAACACTAAAAGAATGTTACTGCACAATATACAAAATTTTCTACCCCACTCTGAACATTTGGTTGGAACATTTCTTAGGGGATATTCTAAGGCGACCCTTTTTCAACTAATATTTTATACATTTGGATTTCAACAAAGGTTTTGTTCCTCCTAATCTACAATCTTTACACATATTAAATTTTTATAAGTCTAGAAAAAAAATCATCATTTAGGTGATACCCAAAGGGTGATCAAATATTCACTTTATATGTTGAAATGTCCTCTGCCAATAAAATACAAATTCAAATTCAAATTCCTTTATTTGTTTAAAAAATCCAGTTATAGGATTGTCACCAACAACATACATACAATAAACATACAAGACAGAACTTATCACACGCTGTTCATCTAATCAAAATATTTTTAGCAGACTGATACAACTTTGCAGAAATAAAATTCTTATGATATTTGGTTGAAAGCAATCTGTTTAAACTTTGAGAAAGTTTATTTTCCCTATATTGGATATTCCACCATATAACATATCTGAAGAAATGACCTCTGCCCATGAAAGACATATTTATACTTGATCACAATATTTTTGTAGACTGATAAAGTATCACTAAAGAATCATTCCAGAGTAATTTGGTTGAGATCAATCAATTAGATTATGAGAAAATGATTTTCAAAGTTTTCACTATATAACATATAGATAGAGAAATGACCTTCACCCATAAAAATCATATATTTCATCTGATCACAATATTTTTTAAGTACTTGTAAAGAATCACTAAAGAATCATTCCAGTGAAATTTGGTTCATATTCCTTAATTACATTGGGAGAAAATGATTTCAAATTTTCCACTATATAATATATAGAGAAATGACCTCCGTCCATAAAATACATATTTTCATTTGATCACAAAACTTTTATGAAGACTGATAAAGGGGCACTCATGGATCATTACAGTGAAGTTTGGTTTATATCCAATAATTAGTTTCTGAGAAAAACCACCCATTACCATATATGCAAAAAAGCCACGCCTACTACAGCCATGATTTTCAACCGATTAAATTTTTTTGAAGGATTCTGATAGAGGGTCACCCAAAGAACATTACTGTGAAATTTGATTAGAATCCATCCAGTACTTTATGAGGAGGAGTAAAAGTTTCAGGATGGACGGACGGAGAGACGGACGCACGCACGGACGACGGACACCTCGCCATGACAATAGCCCACAGGCCTGTGGTGCTAATAATTAGAAATGGTTTCCGCTTTAAGTTGGAGTAACCCTTCTTGCTCATGTTGAGAGGCGAAAAAAACAAGGGAGGCAACTTTGATCTAAATATCAAAATTATGTTACAAGAGTTTAATCCCTTTTTGATAACATGTAGGGATGTGATTATCGTACATTATTGTCTCGAATCGGGAGGGTGGGGGGTGGGGGTGGGGGAATGGACAAGATTGGACTTATGGACTGACTTTCATAGAAGAATTTTCTGAGATCGATTTTCTTATCATTGGACCATTTTAACCAATTTATATGTGCCCTTTCTATGTGACTGATGAGTAAATGTTTTTTCTATAATATACCACTTTGACCTCGGCTCGACGCCATTTGCAATAGTACAGTCGAACTATTTAAGCCTGGAAATTGCTGACGTGTCTTCGACGCTGATTTTTGAGACCTTATCTGGATAATTAAGCCAATAGAATAGTAATGTTACACCTCACGGGGAGATGGAGCCGTCAACAAATGAGTATCCGACGGCAAACCGTCACCTTTCTGTTATGGTGGTAACTATTACGTCACTCGGAAAATCTTCAGAAAAAAGAGAAACTTTGATTGTTTTTTATGAGAAGCGTATGGCCATCTCTACAATCGGAATTGTCTTTTTTTTCAAACACTCGCTCAAACAATTCAAGAACGCTCCAAATTAAAAAAAAAAAACTAAATAAAAAAAAAACCCACTTACCAAATCCACATTTCATATAAAGCGAGCAAATCTTTCCATGATTTTATTGACTGTCGTTGATTTTAAAGTTTCTAATTGGTCCTTGAAGACTCTTAAACACAAAATACATAGATTGGAAAGAACAGGGATGTAATAAATTTTGTTAACTTCGTCAAATTGGACGAAAAAAGCGATATTGAGCTACCTCCCTTTAAATCCATTCAAAACTTTCTCCTTCCACTCATTCATTTTCATTCCGAAGTCATTCCAAAATCATTAACTTTGTCAATCTCACGATTTTGTAAACTGTATCAACTTCTGAGGCCCAATCGGCATAGTAAAATAATTGTGTTAAATTTCCGTCAAAATAGATGTTGACGATTAGTCAACAGACCCCAACTGACGTGAAAAACAGACAAGTATTGCCTATAATCGGACTGCACTTTTGTCTTGTCTTTAAAATGTTTCCCTTGTACAGATTTTCTGTCAATAATACTTGGCTGTTCTTGATTATTTACAATATCGTTGAAAGCGTATCGGTTAAATTTATAGAAGCATAAGTTTGGATGAGTGATCAAAGGTCAAGTTTGTCTATACAATATAAACAAAATTGACCTTTGCTTATTCACTTACACTTTTGCATCTATAACATTGAATATGATTATTACAAAGAACTTAGTCTTATTGCCAATTCCATTGATCCATTAATGGGCCTCTTTACACTGTTTATGGTTAGAGCTTTCTCTATTCTTTTTTGATCAATTTGAATACGAATAACGAAAAAGCTGCCCGAGCACAGGGTTTTAGCCTGATTTTATCAAAACGGGGTCCAAGGGACTCGATAATTGGGATCTTAGGGGTCCTTTCATAAAGTTTGGGAGTCCCTGTTTAAGGTAAAGACTATTTCTTTTAAGCATTAAATCTGTTTTGTATGAATTTAGAGCTATTCCCTGGTTAAAGGTAAAGAAAGTATTGGCTAAATATTGACTATTTTGGGGCTCATCTTCAGGAAAGAATTGAAGACTGCATAAAACAGTCTTCAATTCTTTTCTGAAGCTGATCCCGAGAGGGTCCTTGGGACTCACATTTTGTTGTTTAGAGGGTCCTGGCTAAATAATTGAGAGTCTTAGACTCGTAAAACCTGCGTCCCTTAAAATCCTGCCGAGCATACAATAATCAGAGGAAATGCAATTTAACGATGGCGAGAAATTGGGACAAGGATTAATCATGTTTTAACCGTACCAAATATAGGTGTAAATGGACACTGGTCAACTCAAGGTCGCACAAACTCATTAAGCGAGAATGGCTGAACTTTTGAACTTGTGAACTGGGAATACTAAAATACCAATAAATCACTTATGGCATACTTTAGTTCGCACTTAAGTTCTTAGCTATATACATTGTATTTCATTTACATGCAGACGTAAGAAAAGATGCGAGGGTTGCCCGAAGACATTTTGAGACAACGAATATTCGAGATTTGTTTGTTTCAATGGTGTATTGCATATTGAGGTGACTGCTGCACATAACAATTAATTACCGGTTATTAAAGTATAGAAAGAAGCGTAGTGATAATAAATCATTTATTTGAAGCTAAAATTCATCTTGTACATCGAATATGAAATCAAAGATAAAAGGTAAGATATATAAAAACAGATTTATAAAAGATATGAAACTCTTACAAAATAATGATTAGAAAAAAAATACCGCAAAGTTTATGATAATACCATGGTCGAATATTTGAGTAATAAAACGTTTATTCGGATAAAACTGTTAAAACTACAACTAGAAAAAATCTGTAGTTGAAATATTTTGATCGCACACCAAAGTAACTGTTTAGTCTTTCAAATCGCAATCTACAAGGTACTATTTGGTGTGGTATGTTAAAAACCCTTCTACAAGATGCACGTATCATTAAAAGATATGCCTACATTTTTAAACTGAAATTAAATTACACGCATAAGAGTAAAGAAACTGTCTTCCTTAAATAACTTAGAGTGCTGCCTTTGGTTATATTTACTCTATAATTGCATTCATGAAGGTTTTAACCCTTTGCTGTTTAATCCCTGCTTTTTACGTGCCTGTGATTTTATGGTTGAGAAAACATTGTGAAAAAAGAAGAAATTGCTTCTGATGAGCAATTTCTTCTTTTTTCACACTATTTTCTACCCTACTTAATGGTTATTTCACAAATTAAATCCACTTTTAATTTTCGTCTGCAAAACCTTTGAATTTTCGACAGGTCCAAAATTTTGTAAAACAGGAAAGGGTTAAAACATTACTAGGGAAACAACTGGGAATGTAGAGAAATGATGCTAATGAAAGCTCAAAAGTATTTGATCGGTTCGCAAAAGGAACATCTTGGTTGTGCAAGGAGTAACGTTCCCAGACAGTCTGCGCAGTCAAATCTTTTACAATTTTTTACCTGCCACGCGAAAGAGTACCATCTAAGTAGTGCGTAATATGTCGACCCTAGCTAGACTGCGCCGACAACGCAGTCTAACTAGAGGCTAACCTTTTTCGCACTGTGCTCATTTTTCTGAATCTAGAATGACCAATCTACCTTCCAGTGAATTAATTTTTGAAATGCGACCTCTTGTTGGCCTGTACTGGAGCCTATGTCTTTTTGATTGTTTAAAATACGAAATTCCAAGATGGCCACTTTTCGCGAGACGGGTCACATTTACAATATTTTTTAAATCTAGAATAGTTATTCCACCTTCAGTGATGTGTTTATT
Organism: Fragum whitleyi; assembly: GCA_948146395.1. Classification (NCBI taxonomy): domain Eukaryota; kingdom Metazoa; phylum Mollusca; class Bivalvia; order Cardiida; family Cardiidae; genus Fragum; species Fragum whitleyi. The sequence continues at coordinate 72,393,608 of OX411548.1, forward strand.
TTCAAATACGTCTCTTATCTCCTTCTTAAATTCATTTTTACGCAGTTTCAGGATCGACCAATGATTCGTATTGTGGGTCATACACCTTATAAATGCATTCAAATATTCACTTTCCTTGAATCTACTTTAGGCAACTAGCGAGAGAAAGAGAGAGGGAGGATATTTTCTTTTAGACACCTCTTAGCGTTTGACCGTTTCTAGTTAGTTTCATTTGCAGAGATCTGCAAGAGTTGTGAATCCATAGGCTTGGGGCGCTCTGGTCTGTTTCAAATCCTTTCCTTTCAATTCGGTTCCCACGATATACTCTTTGCCAAGTTTACCTTGAGCCCATTCAATAATGGCGTCCATTGTTGGTGTTTTGACTCCGGCACAAGCGGCGATCCCCTTCATCACTACAAGACCGAAGGGTATATCCTCTGACGTGTATCTGTATTCAAAATTGGGAACCAGACCTCCGTCGCCTTTCTTCATGGGATAAATCAATCCGTCGTACGCCTTGTTTGTCTGCATACAGGTTTTTAGATTGGTTTTATCCCCGACTTGATCGCGATAATAGATCTTGTACCAGTCAAAAATATGGATGACTTCCGTCATATCCAGTTCCGGTCTCTGTCGATGAATTTCATTGGCTGTTTCGATGATTTCGTCACTAACCTTAGACAGGTGCTCTGCTTGTTCGTCATCAACTCCTTGATAAAAGAGCGGAGCTTCTGCCATCGGTTTTCCGTCCCAGTTCCTCCATTTACAAAACATTAATGGTGGGTGGATGATAGATTTAGCCATCAGATTTACCGCGATGTAATTATGAGTTTGTTTTAAGACTGGCTTTTCACCGAGAACCGATTGTGCCATTTCTAGAGGGGGCATTTTGTAACTACCCTTTCCACTTATAACCGAAGCTCCAAGAGTTTCTTTATAACCTAAAATTTGTACGTTCTTACCAAATTCAAGAATTCTGCAAGCCCAGGGCAAAGACTCCAAACTGATTATCGCACAATTGTCCGCATTTGCGCCGAGACTGCTCAAAGCTTGGAACTCAAACCCTGCTTGCCCGGGCATGCCGACGATTACAGTGTTTGGTTTGATATAAGGCCCTATCGCATTGAAGTATTGTTGGTGAGCGAAAGCCGGTACGACGAAAAACACCCCGTCAACGCCGTCCATTGCTGCAGCGGCGTCCTTCGTAATCATTCTGGGTTTACCGCGTAGTTCACCAGTTTTGCCGTCGTTATACGTGACGTCAACCAAAATGCTGTCATCACCCAGTATCTTGTTCCATCTTTCTGCTTCGTCAGCAAATAATGACATGATATTGACCTCTATTCCTTCGATGGTGGATGCCGTCGCGGCCAGAGTGTGGGCGCCATTGCCACCGCCACATATTAGTACTCGCAGTTTGGGCTTGGTCATCTTTAGTCTGAAAGTAGAAAACAGTCGTAAATGACGAAGTGAATCTGTGATTTTTCTGCGACTTTGTGACGAGTAGTTTTGAGATTTGTTGAGATTTGATTGGGCGATCGATCGACAATCAGTTTATGAGCAGTCGATTTATCATGCAACTTATCGACGACTGATCATAGTTTATTCACCGAATTTTTGGCGACTTCTTGAAGACAGGTAGGTACATGTAAAAATTTGATTTGCGATAATGAATGTTCAGACTCTTGCGCGATCCTCAGGTAAATTATCCGAGGCGAAGTTGTAGCCACACTGCGACTTCGTCACAATTACAATTATTGTAGTTGTGGCGAAGGCGCTGTGTGGCTACAGCTTCATCTCGGATAATTATACATAATACATAATAATAATGATAGAGTCATGATGGCTGCGACTACTTTGTGAACATGACACTAGTTCGGTGAATTATTCGAGCCGCTCGGAGGTTCCATTTTGAACAGTTCAGAGACGCAAAAATTCAAACATCGCTGAAAAGAATTCAACAAAATCCAGGTAAAAATAATATTTTCCATGTGGGTTTCCTGGTATCATGCTGAAATCAAAACATAAATAGGGCAACTTACAAGGAACGTCGGCTTTGCGAGACCAAAACATATCAAATGGAGCTTGCAAAAGCTGTAAGTACAATTTTTGTTAACCCAATGAGATCGTAGAAAATAAGTTTGTTTTAGTATCAGAAAGGCGTGTTGGTCGTTGCTATTTACAACCTTGATTTGTCAGAGAAACAACATGTTTGTAGGGTATACAGATTGGTCTTGACAGTAACTAAGGTCAACTCACTAATCAAAACAATACAATGGGCTCGGTATGTTTGTTTCTGAAGAATCTCGTGTTAAAGCACACGTTATTCTCCCATCATCGGCCATTCATCATTTGACGTATACTACAATTTAATGCTTAATTAATCTGTGTCTTGTTTCGTCCGAGAATATTCTCGTTTTCGCTTGAAGAAAAGACAATGATAAACATGCAAGAATATGCAGTCGTATCAAAGTTTCACACCAAATGATTTTTTTAAAGTTAAGATTCTTATTAAATTATTTTATTAAGGAATAACTTACAATCTTTTAGCGTGCCATTAGACATGTGCGATGGAGAACGGAAACCCGAAAACGAAACCCGAAAACGGAATAAAAGGGATCGTATCAAAATTAACGAAACACCTTTGTAAGATAATAGAAGAAATCAAGTGTTTAGAGTAATCCCGCACCTTTATTTTGGATCAAGAAGGTTAATTGATGTCCGCCTCCAATCCTTTCGTCAATTTGTTCATTCTTTTGACTGTTCGGTTTGTCTAATTCACCCTCGAACATGTGGTACATACGTTTTAAAGTTATACGGCCTTTGCTGGAGTATTTCTTCCATTTGAAACGCAAAATACAATAACGATATAATACTTATACACTATGTAAACCTATCGGTAAATTTCACAGAAACGGTACCTTTAACCAATCCTAAAAAAACATTAAATTGCCGTAATCTTAACGCAAATAAAAACTAAAATAAGAGATTAACGCGGGGCCGTTCGCTGAGGTCTGTTTCTATTTGCGGTAAGCACGAAAAACCCAACCAATCTGGCGATGTCCTATTTCTTGTCCAGTAATGATATAGAAATTATGGCTGATTATTGTGTTGACAAAACGTCGGCGAGTTGTGGTCAATAGTCGGCGAGGAAGTGAAAGGGTCAGAAAACAAGTCTGCGATATGTACAAAATCGACTGGTGTCCGGCTCACGAGCAGCCGTAGCTCGGCTGATCTCCGTAGATTAGTCGTCGATGGTCTTCCACAAATCTTAAACATGTTGCCGACTAGTCTTCTGATTTTTACTTAAAGATAAAACTCTACGACTCGTCGCCGATCTTAGCTACAAGTAATGCTAGTAACGCATCGCAGTATAGCTTATAGGGTGCGTACTTAAAAGGCAACCAATCAGTTTGACTATTTTTTTATCAAGACATCCAGTTTATTATGCGTTCAGCCAAAGCAATTTTATACATACCCGTACAATGAATTTGAGGTTGGGTGCCTAAGTTTGAAGGGTGGTCACAAATGTTGTAATTTTGTCTTGTACCTAAGCCCCTGTCTATACGGACTTTGGATTTCATTTTTGGATGCGGAACAGCATTGATTGGTTTAATTAGACTGGAAGAAACAATTAAAACATGGACGTTTAACTAACGGGATTGGGCCTTTGGCATTAATTTTCAATAAAAGAAATACAGGAAAATGTTTCACAAGAGAGTACATTCTAGCAATAAAGCCTAGTTTACATTTGCCATGGTCGCCTTACGATATCGAAGCCTGCGATTTCTTGTATGATAATTTTTAACATCGTACGATTTTATTTTCTACGGCGTATGTGTTCACAAAATCTTGAGGTGTAAGCACGGGTTTTCATAAAACTATTACGAGAATCATTGAGGTGCCCGAGCGGCGATCGCAAGGTAATTGTACTATCCCCGCACGGAGACCGTGCGATTTGTCAACTATTTACACTGTTAACCGCGCGGCCACCGAACGATCAAGGTACGGTACCCGCACGGGGACCGTAAGATTATCCGTTAAAGATTTAAAGGCAAAATATTGCACGGTGGCAATGCCTCTACGACGAATATACGGGCTACGGTCTCCGTGTGGTCTTGTGATTTTTAAAAACTTGTATAATTATTTTTATTCAAAATCGCAAGACACCGACACGGACACCGCACGGGCATCGCACGATTTTTGGGTTACGGCGAGTTACGGGCGCCGTATGCCAAGTGTAAACAAGGCTTAAGAAACCTTAGTCTTTGTCCTACTTTATCATCCAATCAGAATGCTGGATTTTCAATATTTTTGATGGTTTATTTTCCATAAACTATCCAGCTTAGGTTTAATTTGATCATTATTTCATTTAAACGTCAAGGTTTATTTGTTATACCACGCATGCGTACATACTAAACTCTACCCCCTCATTGATATACAACAAGCATGTGACAAGTAAAGGAGAAAATCGTATTTCACGTGCATATGTTGCATTCTCCACATTCTACACTAATTTTGACCTGGTTGGGTTGACCCGGCCTGACGATTTTGTTTGCATGTGGTTTAACCCCGATTTAAACCTTGTTGCAGTTATATCGCAATGGCTGGTGTACCTAATGGTTGGGTCGCTCATTATAAATTTATGAACTTTTTTGCTTCTGTATGTAGCTAAACACTTTTTTCATAGTTAAATTAATAAAATTACTATGTCTATGTGTAAACAGATTAGTATACCATAGGTAGATTTTGTGAGCTGAAATCTACTTTTAACCGTTAGATTTCCGTGCCATATTTTCGAAATAGATATAACAGGTTTAGATAAGTCATTAAAAAGTAACAATTTATCTTTCAAAGGAAAGTTATTGCTAGTCCGTAGTCGCAAGGTTCACTCACTACATGTACTTTCATTATTAGAGTGAAGGGATCAGGTTAAATTCCTATCATATGATGCTTAGATATACCCGATATACCCATGGTAATGGATCCGGCGCCTACGTAAGAGCTCTGTTTTGAAAATACACCTATAGTAGGCCCTTCTCTGAAAATGACCATATTTGAGATGGTGTTATATATGAACGAATTTGTTGATAATTAATTACTGGCACATTTTATCAAATTCAATATACAATCTTTTAATGACATCTGATACCGTAAATCGTTTATTCTTGCGAAAGTTCTTGTAATACAGAGTGGACACATATCGTATGTTCGTTCATCCACAGAACGGAGGTGATTGTCAGGTCAATAAAAACAAACAATACTGCATCTTTTATCATCGTTACTAGCTCTTTCCAAAGCCTCATTATTTACGTGCATATTTTAACAATACCATATTTGGAAAAAGGAGGCGTTCACTTGTAATAAAATTCAACCGGCTTATTCCGTGTAAATCGTGCGAAATGCTGTCAATAATATCAAGCGCGGGAAAAAGACTAAGTCAGTTAAACGCTGATAATTGAAAATTAAACGATTTAAACAGCCTCAGTCGGTCGCTACGCTCCCTCCTTTCGGCTGTTTAAATCGTTTAATTTTCAATTATTAGCGTTTAACTATTACATAGTTATTGGTGGAAGCCATATACCGATTACGAGATTTGCAATTCAATAGGGTCGTTAGAACTTGAGATCGAGGAACCGTTTCTTTTAATATCTCATTTTGAATAGGGCCGGTTGAATCAAAAGTAAAAACGGTCATTAAAAAAGCCATGAAAATTTTGTAGTCTAAAAATAGAGACATCATCCGTGATAACCCAAAGTACACTTAACAAATTGTTTCAATTTCAAAAAAAAAAAAAAAGGTTTTAAAGCCATATATATTTCATGATATTTGGTGCCTATCGGAAATCAAAACAAGACAATATTTACTAAATCGCTTGACGTCAGGTTTTATGGTTGATGTTCTTTTAACATCAACCTAGATAGAATGTTGTTACGAGGCATTCGGAAAATCCCTCAGCCATTTCTATAAATTGCAAAGACCTCCGGTGTATTTAAGGTGGATTTATATTTTAGATTTATATTTTGGGTACAATTGAGACTTTGATAACGAATCAGTCTCAAAAATCAAGATTTTTCAGTCGTTGATTAAGAATCCAAAGATATTTAAATGGAGAAACGGTTATTTCACGTCAGTGACTTAAACGAGTTACGTTGGCAACGTCGAATGTTTTCATAAAAAGTTTCGAGGGCTTACGTCATTTAAACTGACGTATCGAGTTTTTTCCAAGAATTTCCCTTAATTTTCAAAATAGTCCGTCTTTGTTAATCCGAGGTTGATCGTTAGATTGACAGATTGCTGATCCGATTGGGATTGTCGCCCAAAACTTATTATTTGTCATCCTTACCGTAAAATAAACAATTTACTCTGGTAATTCATACAAGGGACCACACTGTTCTGAAGCGAGTGCATTACTGCGTCTATATGATAGCTCTTGAAGTACAAATTCATACAATTCTTTATTTCTACGGTGCCTATCTGTAATAATGAAGATGAGCTCTGTTAGTTTGCGGTTGAACCCCAAAAATCTATACATTTCGTACAAAATGAGGGTGCGCTCGTTCAATTTCGTTGAGATTAGCAAGTAAAACATGGCTTGCGTCAAACTATTGCACCAATAAAGTTTATGGACAAAAGTCCATAATATAGACATACACACTGAAAGTAATTATGGATACATCCATGTCATTTACGGCACCCGTTAAGCCATGCGTTGGTCGCACGAACGCCGAAGCCGTTGACATCCTTTTTGACAATACACAATTCTGGCGAATTTGGCGTCGTTAGCTTGTTGTAAACTAGCTTGAAATGTTATTATGCATAGGATGTCTACTCACAAGCATAGAGTGGTTCAATTTTTAAACGTTCCATAACTTTCTACTATTGAGGGTCTGAATTTATGCTTTCATGATACTATACATGTTCATCTTTTAAAGATAGTTTCTTGGGTATAGGCCAAGTTGGTAAGACAAATCTCCTTAGTAATTAGTTAATGAGTTAAGAGTAGCAATAGTCGAACATAAAAAGACCTAGGCGACGTAATGTACCAAGACGATGTGAAAATGTTAAGGGTTTTGCCGGAAACAGATTTCAAGATATTAACCTTTACGTTTTTATGATATATTACTAGAGAAATATTGCAAATAAACACCTTTTAAAACGCTTAAATAGGGTCAAAACCCGGCTTTCGTTTATTTCGTACATTTTGATACGGTCCCCTAATTTAAACCGTTTTCGGTCTCGGTTTCCGTTTTCACACTTACTTCGCACATGTCTATTAGCCGTGTAAGTGCAATTCACGAGTAATTTTCTTATTATGATAAAAAAAAATGTTTCGCTGCATTGTGACTTGATGATCCACCAACGACATTTGCACTTACACTTGTTAGCAAAGCGGGTATAATTTGCAAACTGTTTGTTCCGCTTTGTCATCCTGAACGCAGAGCTGGCTGAAATAACTGTTTGTTTATATCAGCCACTTGTTTACCAAACACTCTTAAATGTTCCCCCATACCTAGGGTATGTAACTTGTGTATTTTCTGTCAATCCCAATATATCAACGGAAATAAGACAAAAAGTACCTTCTCGGAATGTAAACATCTTTACTGGGCATTATTGAAACGCATATATTGCTCTTTACTACATTTATTGCTAGCTATAAAAAAAATTGTGCCAAATATTTCATTTTTATTGAGGCTTAGTTAATCTTGTAAACCTGTTTCATTCTTAACATCTTTCAATACGATATTGTTAATTCTTGTCATCTTTCAATGCACTTTATCTTATCCTTTTTTTTTTTTTTTATAGATGATTAAAGTCTAAATGAATTTTAGTACAATTTTGACCCGGACTTTTGTAGTATATGATAATTCCTATATCAATTGGAATAGTATTATTCTATACCGATTTAATTTTCAAATAATTAAATACATTCATTTAAAATAGTGAAGCAACTTAAACACGTATGTATTTTCGAATCTTGAGATGAATGCAAATGGACATTCTTCAATACTCATGTTCGTGCTCATTAGACAAAACTTTTCAGATCATACACGCTCGCTCCTTAGATGGCATTGTTTGGAAAATGTAGACAACATACGTTATTTGTTTCGGATGAATATTATTTAATCGATGTTCTTGGCGAATCGCTGTTGAGAGGTTTAACTCTTTATTAATGATGTTAGATTGGACAGTAATTGCAAATCTTTCAGTCAACACTAATTGACATGGAGCGTAATCTACATTGGTATGATACTCTTAAATTAATTAGGGACTACTTTCTTCCGCCTTAATTAGTTCCAGGAGGAAGCGAAGAATTGTGACCCGTCACGCGAAAAGGGACAATCCGGGAACTCTGTAAAATGAATTATTGAAAAAGAGATTTGATCCAGCATAGGTCAACCAGAAGTCGCATTTCAAAAATTCTTTCACTGGAAGGTAGATCGATCATTCTAGATTCAGAAAATAAGCACGATGCAAAAAGTTTCGGCCCTAGTCAGTCTGCGCTCTCCGCGCAATCTGACTAGGGTCGACACTTTACGCACTAACTATGGTCCCTTTTCGCATGACGGGGCACACTAATTGATGACGATGAGAGATTTCGGTCGATCGAAGAAAGTTCAGAACGCCGTGATAATGGCACTCGACAACATCAAAACCATTCTAAATCGCTCGGGTTTTTTTTTCGAAGCATTCAGAACCTTATCGCCATTCGTTCAAAACGCTCTTAAATTACCCAAAAACGATCCAAAATCGCCAAGAAGCCCTACAACTTAAACCAAGTCACTCATTTTATTGGCTGATAATGAAGCGTCCTTTGTTTGATTGTTTATTTGCTTTCGTGGAGATTCGAAATAAGAAATCAAATCACACTACAATCCTACCTTTGTAGAATCGGTTCGCGTTTTTATACCTCTATAATGATAAATTTATTGATTGTTTATGGTTTAACACCGCTTCCAACGTTAATGGAGTTATATTTCGTTGGTTGGTGCACCTACCCATGACTTTCTGTTATTTGTCACACAAGTACAACCACAACATTTCATCCGAGCAACCAACTGACTTTCCCACTTAGGTGAAATATCTATCATTCGCCCTTTGTTGTAAGAAAATTGACTCGTATCAAAGTGATTTTTTCAAACGCGCAACGATCTAATGATTTAGCTAGGCCGGACTCGGCACTATAAAACCACGAAACAGTCTATTCACCCGGTCTTAATATTTGCGCAGCATCTAAGAAGTCGATGTGTTTCACAAAGTTGACCGAGGTTTCCGCGAGCTACAAAAAGCGGGCGTATTTTGGATTTTAGATCATGTTTTTTCAATGATAATAGCACAAACCCTTTGTTGTTTGTACTCATTTGAATCATCTCATCAAAACGATTCAAATGTGTAACCACAACATAGGGTTTCATTGGGCAATAAAGATTTTAGACTGGCTTTACCCCCTCTTATCTGCACCACTGGTTTCCTAATTAGGAAACCTTGGTTAACATTGTTAAAGTTCATTTCTTTCGAGACATTGCAGAATTATCACGGGTCCACTACCTTAAGGCAATTTAACTTTCATGTAGTTTGGATGTAAATCAAGAGTTGGGAATTCCTAAAGACAATTTGACAGACCCATAATTACGCTTGATTTCCGAGAGATATTTATCTTAATAGAACTACTGTTTTCGGATATTTAGGAAAATCCGCCGCATGTTTCCCCATACCAGTTCATTGATCCCGTATTTGTTACCATTACAGTTTTAGACAGAAAAATATGTCACTGTCAGAAGATTAAGCTATTTTTTCTGGTAAAGAAATACTTCATATTCATGAACAAAACATCAGCAATCATGAAAAAATAAGAAGATTTTGCAGCTAGTAATCTAAAAACATTACATCGTGATATTTTGTTAATTACATGTAGTTGCAAAAATGGGGAAAAAATAAGGTTAAATGGGAAAAGGCTTTCTGCTCCGATAAGGATATTTAAGAACGAACATTTTTCAGACTTGTCATAAGTTTGAACACTACTATTTAGGATCGCAAACAATTTCATGGTATTATTGTGCTCATTCGAGATAGCATTGATACTATCGGTCGATACTGAGTATATAGTGACTTAGTATTTTCATACGCCCGTCATCCGTTTGCGTCCGGCGGCTAGCGTCAAGTGGGCGGGCGGCGTTCATTACAGGCTTTATCCAGAGCATGATTCTGTCACTTCATGTCCGATTGACTTGAAATTCGGTATCTATGTTCCTCTGATGAATACCGAGTGCAGTGCATAAAAACGGTAACTCTACCTAGCTTATTGTTTTAGTTATTTTCCTTTGCTGTTTTTCATGCTTGGACATTCAGTAGTGTTATGGGCGGGTCTTTTAAATATCCGCCACATTTTTCCTCTTTAAAGTTTTTATCTTAGGTATAGTGCGGTTTTATTGACTTGAATCTAACCCCTGCTATTTAGATGAATAAAAATCTGATTATTCCAACTCGGCTTTGCACGTGCTTTCATAGGAATGAATAACAAACGATATTGAATCTATTATACATTTTGTTAATTTATAAATATGTCGGTAATTGTTATTTAAGCATTTTTTCCACAGAGGTCAAATTCGGGTCAATTTAACCAGTCTATATCAATGTGCGTGCATGCAATATCTCTCCTATATATTTCTACTCGATTTTCGAATGGGTAATCTTTGCAACCCAACTATGCAATCTACGATTTATCGCTTGACATTCAAGATAACAAAAGTAAACATAGAAAATGTCTAAACCATAAGACGGTGTCCTCAACCCCTAAATAGAAACTAGAACAAATATGTACATGTACTGTCCTTGTGGGAGTGATTTCAAGATTAAAAAAATCCTTATCCATTCGTCAAACCCTTTGTTGTTGGTACTCATTGGAATCGTCTCGTCAAGACGGTTCCATTGAGTACCCACAACATAGGATTTCGACGAATAATAAAAGATTTGGATTGTAACCATCCTCTCTTATCAGACGGAATTTATTATTATCATTAAGCGACCTATGTAAATATTGTTAGAAAATGAAAATTAACCGAACGCAATGCTTGAAAATAAAGAAAAAGAAAATTTATTAGACAAATCGTCAGACATCTATTCTATGTTCTTGACCAGTCAAGACCAATTCAATTATCTAAAATTTTCATATTTTTCCGTTGGCCTTAAACCATTGACCCTAAATATGTATACTGAGCGTCCTTGATTAAACATATCCTCGGGACACTTATATTAATATTTCATAGGTCTTTCTTTTTTTAGATTTATAGTTGCGGGGAATTGAACTCAGTACCATTGTATGAAGAATCGATTTGCTATCTATAAGAGTTTTCCCCATTCGAGCTCAGGTGGGAAAAAATGAGCTTGTGCGTGACATTTCCAACAATTTCAAATGAGCGCCAAGCAAAGACTCTGGCCAGCCTGTGCATCCACACAGGATCTTCTCTTGTACCATGTTGTTGTCTATGCTGTCAATGTTTGCTACTCACGCGCATGTCAAATGTTTTTAAATGTCAGAGACACAAATTATTAAAAAAAAAAAAAAAAGAAATACATAAAAAAAATCAAGCCGTTGACTATTACCCGGTTCTAAAAACCCATTGACTGTCGTCTGTGAATCTGTCAAATGTGCAATCTCGAAATTTTGTCGTCTGGTAGAAAATAAGCGATAATATGCCCCTTGGGAATATATATCTGTAGAATATTGAAATTGATGGATCCTCTTAACAGTGCCATTGATTATTTGTTACCATAAACGAGCTCTTCTCCGTCGTATTGGCTTTGCCAAATTGTCTTTAACTACATGTATATTTACAGTCATTGTCTTTAATTGTTCACTTTCTACAAGATTGTCTTTCAAAAGAAAGTATATAGTATGAAAAAGTAATTTTATGGTCTCAGTGAATTATCAAAAAATGTAAATCGGGTTTTATTAGCGAGGATTTCATTTTTCGCGAAAATTCGCGAATGATTGAACTGGCGAAATCACTGATATCGCTTTTTTATATAGATAAACATTGGCGCCTACGTGCTAAAAGGTCCTATGTTCTTTTACAGTCACTTACGACCTTTTTGTACTATATAGATCGTCAAAAAGATTTTAAACACCCCGCTAATAGATGAACTCGCCAATGATCTGACAGAACCAAAGGCGCGAAAATTCACTGACTCAAAATTTATGTGTGTATCCCAATCCCGTGTGCGAGACTTTAAAGACTTGGTGAAACCCGAGTTCAATTGACATATCAGTCTTTGGATACATGTCCTGCGTTCAGGATGCCAAAACGTTGCAAAATGTTATCAAATTATACCCCCCTACAAGTGCGCGTACAGAAGCGGTGTATGATTTACAAACACTTTGCACCGTTTTGTTATCCTGAACGCAGGCCTGGTACAAACAAACAAACTAACTAACAAAACACACACAGACACAAAATAAATGGTAAAATTTTCATTTTAAGTAAAGCTTCTAAGCTAAAGCTTTGATAAGCTCGAAGTCTGCGAACGTCGAAGCGCTGTAGTAATAACATGTAAGGTATCAAATATCAAATAATTATTTGCCGTCAATGTACAAAAAAGGATTCTCTCAAAATTAGAAGAAACAATTACCGTTTCCATGGCGATTTAATCTAGATTTTCTCGACAGGGAATTTTATGAGGTTTTAAAATTGTGAATTCTAGAAAATATACTCATTGAATGGTGTTAATAGACGGTTTGAACAGATGTTCAATAAGTATGGCGGTATTTTGTAGATTGCAGAGGAACAATCAGAACTGAACCTAAAATAATGCCATAGGCCTCCAAGAAACGCTACTCGAGTTGATACAGTTAGTAGCATCGTGGAATGGACAATTAGCTCGATCAGAGCTCCTTTTATATATTCAAAAACTCACTCAAACCTTCAAAAACGCCCCCATTAAAAATACTCCGAAATCGTTTGACACTTTTTTCAAATAGATCAAAACTTTCTTAAATTTTATTGAGTAGCGTGTTTTTTTTTTTTGGTGTGTGTGTGTGTGTGTTTTTTTGAGTGCTTAATTTGTCCGCGAACAAACTTTTACGAAAAACTACTTATATTTTGATAAAGGGAGGTAAAAAGAGATATCGCTAGTTTCGTCAAATTGGACCCAACTAGCCATATTGGATTATCTCCCTTTAATTCTATTTAAAACTCGCTTCTCCAACGCATTCCATTTCATGCGGAAATCATGACCCCAAATCCGATAACCTCGTCAATTTCACGATGTTGTTCACTGTACTCCTAAAGGTCGGAAGGCATAAAGGCCTACCTTTAAAAATGCTACAAAACTGTTCTAACAGTATCCATGCCTTTTCTACCATCTTTTTTTTATGTTTTATTAAGATTTTGTTCATTCCACTTTTTCTTGAAATCTCGCAGGATTATACATCTTAAAACAAAAAAAAAGGTTTGTAATGAAATATTCAATTAAAGTTTAATTCATAGAAAGATAAATTTAGAACTTGAAACCCCGATGCATGAGCCATATCAATTATTTTGATTCAAACTTAATTTTTAGAATTATTCATTTTTTTTCATGTAACGAATTTAATCGTGAACCGTTTTATACAATCCTAGAATTTGAAATGACATAAAATCATAGTGTCGAATTAATGGGCTATACGAGCCAACAGTAAAACTTCTCTGAATCAGTAAGAATATCGTGAAAAAGTCACCAGTCAAGGTGAGATAAGTTGAGACTTTAAGTTAAGTTATCCGTAATAGTTCCGCTATGCTTCGGAATGATTGAACTTAAACAGTGTTAACCGAGTTTTCCAGATGATTTCAGTTGGAAACCTCTGTCAACATTGTGAAAGATCATGAATTCCTAAATGTTTCGGAACTATTACGGGTCCACTACCTTAAGGCAGTGGACCCATAATAGTTCCGCAATATTTTGGACCATATGTTCTTTCACAATGTTAACCGGTGTTTCCTAATGAGAATCATTAGGAAACCTCGGTTAACATCGTTTAAGTTTATTATTCCTGAAACCATGCAAAACTATTACGGGTCTGCTACCTTAAATCAAGACTCCGTTTGTGTATGACCTTAGATGTTGGGTGAGACGACCATACAAATAACCAAAACAATCAAGAAAAAAATTCTAAATCGCTCGCTCAGCGCTCGGTGCTTCAATTGAAACATTCAAAACACTTACACAAATCGTTCAAAACTCTCCAAAATGGTCCAAAACTTTCCAATATTGTTTAAAACGTTTCATAATTTCATCAAATTGTCCACGCTTTAAAAAAGTCTAGCCAATCAAATCATGGAATAATATCATTCCGTGATTTGATTGGCTAGATGGACATTGAAGCGTCAGAATGGTACCGTACAGATGGTTTCTCCTTGAATTAAGGTAATATAACCGCAATAGTTCCGCAACGTTTCGGAACCCATGGACTTTCAAAATGTTGACCGAGGTTTCATAATGAAAATCATTAGGAAACCTAGGTTAACACTGTTAAAGTTCAATGCTTCCGAAACGCTGTGGAATTTTTACGGATCCACTACCTTAATATTCATTATTTGTACACAGGACCATGTTTGATCTTTTCTAAATGACCCATTTATTGTGTCACAGGCCAAACACGTTAAAGCAATGTCGTTGACATGAAGCAAGTTTGGTCGCTCATTCTTACAATTGGAAATAGACTAAGTGTAAACTAAGCATAAATCACTATGCACCGGTCAGTCACTCGAGACCATACAATCTAGCCGGAGTGAACTTTTGACCGCTTCTCGAGGTCAGGTATTTTCTGAACATCATACATAACTGGGTCTATTATCTCTTCCTAGCTGTAGTTAGTCAATATAGCAAGTTATATGAGGCAGCGAGTGATATTATCAACAATCTCATATGTGCGCGACGAAATGTCATTGAGCAATTGAGCAAACTAAAAAGCCACGGAGTTTTAAAGAAATTCTCCGATTTTGAATAGGCAAAATTTTTAATCATCACATACAAAGTTTAATTTCAACATTCCATTTTTGTCAGTGCGTTCGCAGTTTTAAGCACTTTCAAACATGCAGTTTAATGCCACGATAACAAAAGCGGTCACAAATTCAGATTACCAAGGAATACTTTGCTTTTTTTAAAACCAAAGTCTCTTTTATTTTCCTTTTTTTGTTAATCATTTTTTTCAGATTTATGAAATGTTTATTACAGATTAAAGATCTTTAAATACGTGATCTCGATATAGAAACAATAAAGATTGATGTTTCAACCTATTTATTTATTTTTGGGAAACAAGTTCTTCCATCCTAGATTAATCCCTCACGGTTTTGCTTCCTGGAATATTCACCAGTACTCGCGTCGAGTTTGTTGGCCAATGAAAGAACTATGATCGATAACCGCTCCCGGGAATCGCACTCAGGACATTGGGTTAAGAGGCCGCTGACTTACATCTCCAGATTACGGACACCACATATTAAAATCAACATTTTCACTTGTGAAAAAATTTCTTTTAATTTAAATTTTTATTTATCATATGAATAATCATGATTAAAGCTGGACACAAGATTGGAGACAGCTTATTTTTACTCTGATTTTACTCATTCCAAAACTCATCTAGCAGTTTTTCACAGAGTTCAATTGCATGTATCTGCACATATTAATTATCATAAATATAATTTTTTTCATTCAAAATATTTCCCAAAAGAAGCCTGTTGAAAGATAATTTAAATAAATAACAATAATAACAGATAGCCCACCTGTATCAGATTGACCGGTGTGTCCGTCTATATCCGTACAGTTATCGAGAATAAAGTTGTACGTTTACCAGTGATATAGTACACACATCATTATATCCCGTATTTAACTAGACCTCACATCTGATATCAATATCATGGTCAGTAACACGCGGAATAATGACTTGTGGCGTTTATTGGCACATACCGGCACTGACATACTTACATGGGCCTCATTCGTGCGATTTTCTTCTCAGGGGGGGAGGGGGGGGGGGCTGAAGGATACCCTAGCGACATTTTATTTTCTGATATTTTTTTTTTCATTGACCAAACAAAGCTAAACTGAAGTTCAGGCGTTTTGCTTGCCCACTGACAAAATGATACTGTGATTTGAACAAATATTCCCAATTACCGAAATTCCAGATTTGCCGCGAGACCGAATCCTCGATCCCCACCTCTAGATCCGCACATCACTGTCACACCGCCCTACATGATAAACTTAAGTTTGTTTGTTTGGTTGGTTGGTTTGGTTTTACGCCGCTTTCAACAATCTTTCAGCTATATCGCGGCGGCTGGAGCACCTAGCAATAAATACTCGTATTTCTTACACGATTACTACCATCGCAACCTTTCTTAGCCTCCAGCTGCTATCCCACGGCGGTCTACGATTTATAGACCCATTGGTAAGAAACAAATTGTCGGAAACTGGTAGAGTTCCGCCATCGGAGATCGAACCAATGATCTCTAGAATGAAAGTCCGACGCGCCACCAACTGCGGTATGACGGCGGCTGATAACCTTAAGACATGCAAAAGTTTAATCAATTTACAGAGAGCATAGTGAAGACACTGGTCAGACTGTGCGGTTGCACAGGCTGGCCAAAGTCTTCGCTTTTCGCAAATGAGAATTTGTTGGAAATGTCCATCACAAACCTGATATGGCGCTTATATACATACCAGCCCTAGTATACCTACATGGCTCTAATTCATACACTGATCAAAGATCTTTTTCTGAGGGGCAGGGGAAGGGGAGGGGGGAGTCGTGTTTGTTTTTTTTGTTTATAATATTTCCTAGTAGTCAAGCAAAATATTGTTACCACAGCTAGCCGACTGACCAAATAAACCTTTTTTTCAGATATTCGGACATGATATCTATATTTTGAACGAAAATCAGGTAAACGGATCTTGACTGCACGCCCCTAACTGTAGATTGACACATGGGCCAGTGTACCTATTGTAGACTCAGGTTTGATTGAAAACTTTGATCCATCATACGTAAATAGACCATCTGAGAACACCGTAAAACTTGACCAATGCAATGATTGAATAACGCACCTGGCATAAAGGATTTATCAGGGTCCAAGGTTAAAAAAACTTTTCTTAAGCTCAACTGAGAATTATCCCAATTTTTTAATTTGAATAAATGTATAAAAATAAAAGATAATATTGATAAGTTGTTATTTATAACAACTTATTGATATTATCTTTTATGTTAATATATCAAGATGAGTATTAAAGAAGAGTTACGGCTTCAATCTTGAATTGAAATTTGAGAAAATTTTGGATTGAGAATGAGAAAATTTTGATATCCTCGGCCTCTGATGTCGTATGTTTTCATAAACTCTTCAAAAAAGGTTCTAATATACTCTTCGAAAAAGGTTCATCGATTTTTTCTTAAATATGACAAAACGTTCGCTGACTGTTGGCTGTTTTGTAAACTGTTATTTAGATTCAATACATTCACGCCTATTGCGATGGATTTCTTGATATTGTTTATGAATATTGACGTCAACGTCAAATCACGCCAAATCTGCCCTACTCAGACAGTACATGCACTTTCAGATTCATTGGATAGTCCCGAAAGTTCTTCATTAAGTTGTGAATGAAATGCCATTCCTTAATTGTTTTTGGCATTAAAGCATTTAACCTCTTTGCAAAGAATTAAAATGAAAAATTATTGAATGTGCGCAGGAAAATCTTCATAATGCTAAAGGTAGCCGTAAGACAGGCTCATACGACAAGCCATTGTAAATAAATTATTTGTCTCGGGAGGGACTTTCTCCAACCGCTGGTACCACTTTAACGCGACTCGCTTTGTTATTTATAGAGTCTAATAGGCCTGACACGTGAACAAACGTTCGTCCAGCACGTCGAATACAATATTTGGGTTATTTCACTCATACCACAATTTCATAGATTGTTTAGTCTCTTGATGGCGTGAAATCTACAGAAAGTGTGGAGCCAGATTCGAGAGGCCAGGCTCGCTACAGCAAGACACTACCGACGTAACGGCTTTAATCGATGTCACCATTGCAAATTTTCGAACAAAATTAGGTAATTCTGTTTTAATTCAGCGATAAAATGCCTGAATTTCGTCTTCCTCGATTTACTGTTCACGAGTATAAATATTTTTTTCGTAGAAATAATGTTGTCAATGTAAAAGAGCTTTTTTCGAAGAATACATATATAGAAAGAAAGGTCGGTCATTTCTGATAACTGATGAAAAACAGTTCTAAGATCGCTTAAAATTCAAGAAAATTCAAGAATAGCCGGATCCTAATGCAAAACCGAAAATGGAGATTGCTTGAATGTGCGATCAAATTGCCGTAATAACTACATGAGAAACGATTGAAAATAGCTGTATCTACGATTGTTTGTTTTTTTAACTGAACGAAGTATGACGCATTGTTTTTCAGAATTTCCGACTTGAAAAACATAACATTTCCGAAGTTCCAGACGGAGCCCAGACTCTTTTCGCCAACCCTGGATACGTACATGCGAAATGTAAATTTTAGTCGACTTGTGAATCAATCGTCCATTTCAAGTACAGTTAAAACATCGTGAAATTGACAAGGTGAATGGTTTGCCATGATTTTGCAATGAAATTTAATGAGTGTGTGGAGCGAGTTTTGGGTGAAATTCAAGGTAGGTAATAAATTTCGCTAATTTTGTTCAAGATAAACAAAATTAGCGATATTTATCACCTAACTTAAATAAAAACTACCTTTTTTCTGTTTGTGTGTCCTCATGGACCAATCAGACACTTTAAAATCCACGCCAGCCAATAAAAAAAGTAGTAGAAAAATTTTATAGCTTTGAATTAAATGTTAATAGGCTAGAACGATTTCAAAATGTTTTCTTGTGATTTCGCAGCGTTTTATTGAGATTGAGTGTTTAGAATGAATAATTTTTTTTGAATAATTGGAGCGTTGATCGAGTGGTTTTGAATGCTTTTGATTGAGCTAAATTCATTCAATTTCATTCCAAAATCCTACCAAAATGAATCATCTTGTCAATTTCACGATGTTCTTATCTCTTTACAGTTAACAACATCGTGTAAATTACACTCATTTCAATCAAAATCATTCTAAGTCATTCACTCATCGCTCCATTTATTCATTCAAACCACTCACTCAAATCGATCAAAAACGATACGAAATTATTTGGAAACATTTCGAAATCGTTCAATCGGATCAACTTTCAATTCAAATCGATCAAGTTTTTCTACAATTTTATTGGCTGGTTTAAATTATATGTAATATTATTAAATACGAAGACACACAAACAGAAGAAATGAAAGGAAGGTAATATTTATCGCTAATTTATTCTTCTTGAACAAAATAAGCGATATTGGATTACATCCCTCTAATTGCACTCAACTCAACACTCGCTCAACAAACTAATTCATTTTCATTCCAAAATCCTTCCAAAATCCTTCCAAAATCAATCATCTTGCCATTGTCACGATGTTCTTAGCTGTTTACAAATATTCCTTTGTGCAGGTTAACAAAAAATGCAAACTATATACCAATTTTATACAAACTGTAGTAACGGCGTTTATTGGTCATTTGTTGTTGTTGTTTTCGTTGACGGTAGCGATTTGTTGATTAAATAAGAAATGTAAGAAACTGGCCCTTAAAAGCCAGAATGAAGGAAATACATATGCATTTTTTATAAAGAACAATTTCAGACAGAAAGACACTCCGAATTTGTAAAACCAATCGGGTGGGCTATTGTTTCAATATCACACACATTTACCCAAAGGTCAATTACTCTAAAGGTTTTGTATTTTAAGATGTTCATTCTTGATAACCCTTCAGGTTTTATTGACGAGATTATAAAACTGTGCTCATGTAAAGCAACGCTAACACGCGTCTTGCAAATATGATGGTAATTTGATGCAAATCATGACCATACTTCCGATCGCCCGATGATTTCAGTTTTGGTTATTAATGACAATCGGTTATTATAGGTTTGTTGCTGTCTGGTTATTTTGATAATCTATTTTGATAACCATAAAGATGCTTTAAAAATCCGTGTTAAGCTTTAAAAAAAAGACAGTTAGCGACAGAATGTGACGTATTGCCATCGGATACTCGGACTGTGGCAGAGTATAATATTTACAGTTAAAAATATTGCCGGAAATTGACACTCATTCCGATCAAAATCATTCTTAATCATTCACTCAGTGCTCCATTCATTCATTCCAACCACTTTCTCAAATCGATCTTAAACGCTCCGAAATAATTAGAAAACATTTCGAAATCGTTCAATAGGATAAACAATATATTCAATTCGATTCAAAGTGTCTGGATTGTCCACGAAGACACGCAAACAGAATAGTACGTTTATTCTATTAAAGGGGGGGTGATAAATATCGCTAATTTTGTTCATTTTGAACTAAATTAGCGATATTAATTACATCCCTTTAATTTCACTCAAAACTCGCTCAACACGCTCTTTCAATTTCCTTCCTAAATCATTCCAAAGTCATTCATACTGTCAATTTAACTATGTTCTAAACTGTAACGAGTGTACCCGTACGTACCCCATTAGCGAATTTATATAAAGCCAGGTCATCATTTTTCTATTTTTTCTTGTGAAGGGAGATCCGCCCTGCGTTCAGGATGACAAAGAGGTGCAAACAGTCTTCCAATTATACCCCGCTTTGCACGCAAGTGCACGTGCAAAGCGGGGCATAATTGGCGAGCTGTTCATACCACTTTGTCATCCTGAACTCAGGGCATGCTCTTATATATAATAAATAATATATTACTTCTACAGTAGTAACTTGATATTGAATTCTACCAAGCATCAACTCGTTGGAATCGTCTTCTAAAGACGATTCCAGTGAGATATTGCAAGGCAGAATCTAACAATGAATGAAAACGTCAGGCCCGATTTGTGATTTTGACTTAAGATTTTTTTTTTTCGTAAGACGTCTAGTAAAACGAGCCCCTGGTCCGGGCGGAGTGTTTCTTTCACTCGCAAGCAGTGTCAGGAGAGGCTTTTAATCTTGGTGCCAACACACTCAGTGTCAAATCTCCAGGACGCAATCGCACATTTTATGGTGCTTTCACACTATACTTTGCATTTTGACCTCATTTGCGCTTTATCTTCATTCATAGATCTTTTTTTGAAAAAATGAAATAAAACAAAATCTGGGTTAAAAAGGAACAAGTTCTGGACTATTCAGGCCCATAAAGAGAACAGTTAATCGGGGATCCCCTACATTTAAAAATGTTCTCATTGTCAGTTGGCTGGTTTGAATTTTGAAGCGAGTTCAAAATCAGATGAAAGGATAAACCTGTCTATAGTGAAGGAGCGAAAGCCGCTCCATTCAAGGGTAGGCTGGGTTACTGCCCCTAGATCTATCGATCTCTCAGACGGCGGGCCACCAGTTAACATTCAAGAGGTACGGTAGTATTGAAGTATTTTGGCCACCAAAATTATTTGCTACGAATTTTGAAATTAAAATCATAACCATTCTAAATCGCTCACTCAGCGCTCATACCAAAAACTCACCCAAACCACTCAAAAACTCCCCAAAATGACCAAAAAAGATAAAATCAACAGCTACATTCAAAATGAATATAACTCAGGATTTCACGGACATAATGGAAAGTGTACGCGTCTTGTATTTTCTTGACGAAATAGGGAACTATTTAAAGAACTCATGTACATATTTTATTAAAGGGGGGTAATAAATACCGCTAATTTTGTTCATTCATCCAGAATAAAAGTAGCGGTATTGGATTAACTCCCTTTAATTTCACTCAAAACTCACTCATTACACTCATTCATTTTCGTTCAAAATCATTCACCATTTCACGAAAATGTTAACTGTGTGGTTTATTTGGTTTAATTTTGAAAAACTACACACACAAAAAAAAAAACGTTGTGCAAAACCGAAAATAGGGTTTCATTGTGAAATATGTATTTTCGACTTTATTTCTGCATTATTTTAAAAAATTTACACTCAAGGACGAAGTCCTATCTCCCGGGCTATTTTGTTGCACATATTTGCGTTTTTTGTTTACATAAAAATGGGGGTTGAAAGGAAGGAATTTGTTTTAGCTTTGGTATTTCTGAGTTTTAGAATAGGTGAGTTCTTTTTACCTGGTTACTAAAGACTTTTTTTCGAATTTGAGATAAGAAATAGATTTATAATGTCCATGTACCCAGCCTATCCTGTTCGGTAGGATTATTTTAAAGGGTAAGCGCTTAACCTATTGTTAGTGCCTATAAATATATAGTCACTCACAATAGTTTGGCGCTTACCATTAAAATACCCGCCATGGGAAAAGGGACAATCGAGGAAGTGCGTGTTTTCTGATTTGTTTGTTTGTTTGAGGTTTAACACAATTTTCAACTGTAATGCTTTTATATCGCGGCTTTTGCAATGTCCCATGGTTTCCTGTCGTTTCTCAAACCACTACAGTCACAACGTTCATAATCGTAGACCTATGTGGGATAGCAGCTGGAGGCTAGGAAAGGATGAAATGGTTGTACGTGTGTGAAAATACTAGGAATCAATTGTTAGGTGCTCCAGCCGCCGCGATATAACTGAAAAAATGTTACAAGCGGCGTAAAACCACATTCAAACAAACAGATCATCCGAGCTGCCCGTCCTTATAAGGCGTACTACTAACCTTTTATACGAAGGTTGAAAATAAATCACCCCGCTCACAATGACTGCATTCTAATTGGCTGGAAAATAGGTTTCAAACCCCCATGAAAAGTTTTTTGACTACACAGCTATTTTCAAAAGCTTGTCCACAATCTAGCCCCAGGTGAAATCTGTCTCTTAATAGTAAAATCTCTTCGTTTTGGCTTGATAAAATCAAATATGTGGAAAAATATGTGTGGCTGGACAGGCTGGCCAGAATCATCACTATGTGCTATATCGATAGATGAGGTTCATGCAGTCAGCATATTATTGCATTGTATCGTTGTCAACGCTACCAAACGTTTGTACCTCGCACAGAAGTGAAACTGTTTGAAATGTCACGCAAAGGCTCAAATCATAAGGTACACAGAGATTTTTTTATTGATGGTGATATGAAACCATGCAAGTCTAATAACACTTACGTTTGAAACCACTAGGCGTATTCATTTAGTATATGTGTGATTAGATTCTTAGATTACCTCCATGATAACAAAAAACAGCGACATCCATTTCATCTCTAAAATCCAATGGTTCAAACCTAATGATAGGTTTTCTACGTTATTGTTAGCCAACCAATAAAGTAACTTCGAGCTGTTTGTCAGACCCTACCGGGGTTCGGGCCTTCTTTATTCTATATAAAATTGTACTCTCTTCAGGTGCTGTGGTAGGTTCCACATTAATAGTTGACCTTTGAACTTTTTAGCACTTCATCCTCATTCAATATTCTACCCTTACGCTAAAAAAACCCAAATTCCCTTCCAATTTCGGGCTACCCAAGATAAGATGTGAAACCGTCTTTTTTCCTCCTATAAAAAAAGACATTTACTTTAGGTATGACCCCCATCCGTTATCCGTCCTGTAGCAAAGAAATTCGTACACACAGATCAAGTCAAGCAATGGAAAACAAGGTGAAAATGACAAAAAAGCTCACGGGTCACTATTTTACTCTCAAAAATAACGCTTCAATGTCGCACTACTTTTTCTAAAGGATCTGCTTTTACCATACAATGACCCCAGAAGTAAATCCCATTGAGGTCACCCCTGTTAGCCAAGTGCTACGATGTCAACATATTAATTTTGGAGTTATTCCTTTTGAAATTGAGTATTTTCGGCGGGGGAGAGGGGTTGGCCACATGTGCTTGACAAGTTTATATCGAAATTATATTGAAATCATTTCAGATTTTATTTGTGGAGAATGTAACGATGATGCCCCGTCGATCTCTGATGCAAGAAGCAACTCAACAGGATCTGCCCCGTACCCAGAAGGTACTGCTGTGAAATACGAATGTAACGCTGGGTTTACAGAACGTAGTAAGGTCAGGGAGATAGTTTGTGCTGATGGAAAATGGAGTGGTAAATTCGCATGTACCGAGATAAGATGTGGTATCATAAAGCCCCCTGATAATGGAGATTATGTTACACCACTCAAACAAAATATAGGCGATACAATCGTTTTCGCTTGTCGAACGGGTTTTACGATTGATGGCCAAAATACCATTTTATGTAGGTCGGACGGCCAATGGAGCCCATCTAATCCGCCATCTTGTAAACGCGTGAACTGTGGAGATTTTGGGGACATTGAACACGCCTCCTTAATTCAACATCCAATAGACGGAAATGCGAATAATGCGAATAGTTATGGAAGTACAATTCACGTGACATGTGACGAAGGTTATGTCCTTGACGGCATTTTAGAGGTCAAATGTAGCGCAAACGGTACATGGGATGAAAAACCGAAATGTAGAACCAGTCCGTGTGGCCCACACCCGGCTCTTAATTCGTCATGTATTCAGGATGCTAAGCTTAATTCCGACGGAACATTGCTTATAACTACATGTCTTCCTAATTATTCAAATACTTCTGTTACCGAAATAGGTGAAGGATTGGCGTTTTGTTACGATGGGCAATGGGACGACTTGTCAATGGGGTGTTTCTGTGATTGTAAGGTCACAGCAAATTTTTCGAAAGTTGTTGCTGTCAACTTAGACAGCAATAGATTCCTAAAGCATGGATTAGAATTGAATTGGAAATGTGAGAATGGGTTTAAAAAGAAAACAGAAGGTATTTTTAAATGTTTAGATGGCAAAGTTGGTGTCCCCGAATGTATTCTAAATGATAACGTGCCGATATTAGCAGCACCTATTGATAATACTGTTGTTATCATAGTGGGTGGAGTGCTAGCTATACTGCTTCTTTTTATCCTTTGTGGTGTGGGTTTTACTGCAAGAAATGGAAGAAAGATTTCAAACAAGACTGCATTCATCAAAGAGATGATTCCTTTAATTAATTCGAATTCGGGGGGACCGGTCGTTCAAAGTGAATCGGTCTGAAACAAAAAAAAAATCACAGGATCAAGGTGTCCACACCAATATATGCGTTTCGCTGTTGACCAAATGTAGAAAAGTTTAGGAAACGTGGAGAGAGAGAAAAACAAAGATAGATAGATAGATAGATAGATAGAGAGAGAGAGAGAGAGAGAGAGAGAGAGAGAGAGAGAGAGAGAGAGAGAGAGAGAGAGAGAGATAGAGAGATATATATATAGAGAGAGCGAGGGGGGTAACGAGAGAGAGAGAGAGACAGAGAGAGAGACAGAGAGACAGACAGACAAAGAGACAGACAGACATAGAGACTGAGAGACAGAGACAGACAGAGAGAGAGAGAGAGAGAGAGAGAGAGAGAGAGAGAGAGAGAGAGAGAGAGAGAGAGAGAGAGAGAGAGAGAGAGAGAGAGAGAGAGAGAGAGAGAGAGAGAGATGCAATTTTTATTGTTTTCAAATAGAAAATGGGATATGAATATATGAGTTAACATGTTAATTTATATGAATACATTTATATCATTTTCATAATAAAGTTCATTTTCTTGATCATGATCAATAACACATATTTCCATATTTTCTCACCACGTATCGTCAAGTATTGGTTTTAAGGGTGTTATTAAAAAATGGCCCAAAATTACTACACTTACGTCCGAGGTACTTTTTCATATTACGGAAAAGCCCAAGCGAAGTTTCGGATGAGGTACATCTTTTTGGTGATATTTAGTGATATTCAACGGCGATGAATGGAAGAGAGATATTTCAAACAAGACTGCATCCAGCAAAAGGATAATTCCTTTAATGTAATCGGGAGAGACTGGTCGTTCAAAGTGAATCGTTCTTGAACAAAAATATTCACAGGATTGTGGTGTCCACACCAATACATGCGTTTCGCTGTTGACCAAATTTACAAAAGTTAAGGCAACGTAAAGGAGAGAGAGAGAGAAAGAGAGAGAAAGAGAAAGAGAGAGAGAGATAGAGAGAGAGAAGGAGGTGAGAGATAGAGAGGGGAGGAGAAAGAGAGAGATGAAGAGGGGGAGAGGGAGAGAGGGGGAAACACACACAGAGAGAGAGAGAGAGAGAGAGAGAGAGAGAGAGAGAGAGAAAGAGAGACAGAGAGACAGAGAGAGAGACAGAGAGAGAGACAGAGAGAGAGACAGAGAGAGAGACACAGAGAGAGAGAGAGAGAGAGAGAGAGAGAGAGAGAGAGAGAGAGAGAGAGAGAGAGACAGACAGACAGACAGACAGACAGACAGGGTTAGGGACCTTAGGCGATGCCTAGAGTCACTCTAGGCATCGCCTAAAGTGACTCTAGGCGATGCCTAGAGTAAACGTATTTCCCCGATACCTTTAAAGTACACCCTTTGCCTTTTATGGAAATGACTTTAACTTATTTTATACCTACAAATCTATGAAATTTAAGGTAGTTCAAGCTGTTTTTTTCATCTGTCCGTCTGCGTCTGTCCATTCAAAATCGATGGTCTGACCGTCTGTCTGACTGACGGATCCAAGAAAAATTTCAAGTTTTTTAATAGTTCAAACGCTTATTTTATACGGTCGGTTGGCAACTAAAACAGATTAATTACAGTTTTGAAATGATGTTTTTCCGATGTTTTCGATACACCACACAAATATTCATATCGTCGGTAGACGAAAAAAAAGGTCATAACCACAGTCGAATAAGCAGTCGTTTGGAACGACTGGTTGCCAGTTACTGTTGTCAATGATTGTTTTACAACCAATTAGACAGACAGACAGACAGACAGACAGACAGACAGACAGAGTTGCTATTTCACAGTTATATATGTGCCAATGCTTACGAAATCAAACCCGATCTTACCGAATACTGTTGACAAATGAACTTATTGACATAATTCAAACCCGATTCTGTTTTTATCAATCCAATTAGCTTAGTCGGTTTAGTGCTCGACGCCAAACCTACAGACTACGGGGTCGATTCCCGGTTGCCCAATTTTAACATTTCATTGATTCGCAAAGTATCTTCAGTAATATTTGTGACGTCATATAAACCTACGCGCTTTCGTGGCTGCGCCCTTATTATTCCCGAGGTCTATTCCGTAGAATCACAGAGGGTTCCCGTTTGTACCCCTGACGTAAGTGTAGTAATGTTTTGTCATTTTTTAGATAATTTGTCTTCCGGTGGTACTTAGGTTATTTAATACGCTTGATAAAAATCCCATTTTGTTAATTCTTGCCGATCAACTTTTGAGATCCTTTGCATGTTATGGTATGAGATCAGAACGCAGTCAAAAACGGCGATTTGTTTTCAAATTTCTTATGCCCAATTTTAACATTTCATTGAATCGCAAAGTATCTTTAGTACTATTTCCGACGTCATATAAACCCACGCGCATTCGTGGCTGCGCCCTTATTATTTCCGAGGTCTATTCCGTAGAATCGCAGAGGGTTCCCGATTGTACCCCGGAAATAAGTGATGTAATTTTTGGTCATTTTTTTTTTTAGATAATTCGACCTCTAGTGGTGCTTCGCCTATTTAATACGCTTGAAAAAAATCACATTATTAAATGCCCACATTTATTTTTCCGTTGATTTTGTTTTATACAAGGTCATACTTAGTTGGACGGTTGATAATTGTGTCGTCACATATCCCACGTGCGAAATGATGCGTTTTTATGGCTGTGCCCTCGTTATTCCAGGGGTCTAATCCGTAGAATCGCCGAAAGTTCTCGATTGAATCCACAGATGAAATGTTAAACCGAGGCATCGCTAGTCGTTTCTTTAAGGGTCTGTCACTTTTAGCGTCGCCTGCATTGAGCTTCCAGGCGATCATTTTTTCCAGATCGTAGTGGATCGGCAGAAAATATTCATACGTTTCGGTGGGAAATAACTCTGCGTTTTCAGGGCGCTCCAACCACGCTCCTGGGACGATTTTTTTAGTTATTCAACAGCAATGATTAGCGTTCCTACTGTAATCACAGCGCTCCTACGACGCTTAAAATGTGCAGATATTTTTCTTTGTCGTTTTCATTGCGCCACTGCTTTACTTTGTCGTTTTCATTGTGCTCATAATGCGATGTCAGGGCGCTGTTAACGCGATCTCGTGACGCCCTTACTGCAATTATGTCACATCACGTTCTTATCGTGCTTGGTTTGTCGATCCTCAAATGACGCTCTGTGCGAACGCGCTCTGTGTCGATATTTGCGTTCTACACAATTGCACATGGCGTTTCTGTTGCGCTCTCACCGCGCTCCTTCTACGATTAAGGTGATGTCACGGCGTTCTTACTGCGCTCTTGAAATGCTCGGTTTGCCGCAAGAGCGTCCTTGCATCACCGCCCTGTTGTGAAAAGCATTTTACATCATAAACGTTGAACAGGTAGATCTTAGCAGTACAATGTACCCGTACTCTTGCACCATCCCCTATAATAACAACGTGTTCTTGGTGTGTCAATTACATGGTCAAAAGTTCGACGACAAATAATGAAAAACATCATACGTGATTCGTTTCACAACAGTGTTGAAGAACGTAACAGACAGATTATAGCCCTTTTAACGAATTTGTAAAAAGTCAAAATCATCATTTGTCTTTCTTTTGATAATGATAATCAGGGTTATATTGTCAGAAATATTTGACCAAATTCATAACTGCTTCATTGTCACAATTCTTTCTTGGTATAAATACGCTTCAATATTGTTTTACTTTTGATTACGTAATTTGATCATTATCCTTTCTTTAGAAAGTGTTGTAAACACTTTAAGTATCGTCTGTGCAAGAAAAATCATTTGTAAATTACATTGGAAGAATTAAATATATTTACGTTATTTTCAGGATACAGGGTAAGCACGCGTATAGCCGTGCGTTCAGGATGACGAAAAACTGCAAACTGTTTGCCAATTACTGTAAACCTAGAAATTATTTAAGATCGCGTGATTCGCGGTAGGGATGAAAACGCGAACTTTAAACACCACGAATAGCCCACTCATCATGAAAACGCAAACTTAAATCGCATTTGCAAGTTTTCTTCAAAGGAACTAACAAGTAGTCAAACTGTTTGCATCTCCGAATACTTTATATTTATAGGACAAAAACGGAAGTAATTTTTTGTGCGGGTGTCTGTTTCTTTACATATGAGTTCTTCCGTTTTAAAAATTCAATATTCACAAAATAGTTTGAAAGAATAAAAACTAGAAAACCCTTTATAGGTTGGAAAATCTTTAAAAATGCGCATCTAGAATAAGTTTTTTACGACCACTGACAGACATCTACAGTCAACATACTAAAATACAAGCACTAAAAATGGAGATCACTGATATTAAATTTATCTTACATCATAGTAAACCCGAGCGACACAAGTCACTTTTAGTGATGTCTTTTTCTTGTATATTTTGGAGTTTGGAGTTTTTCAAATAGTCCATTTTGCAAAATTTTGTTTCTTTGCAGAAAATTCTAGTCAAAGTTTAGTGTAGCCATCGAAATATATAAATACAAAGCGATTCTATTTAGGTTTATTTTAAATTGCAACAATGTATGCATAAAGGTGTTAATTTTATAAGACAATAGTCACAAAAGCCTGTCCCGCGTTCAGGATAAAAACGTGAGCGAAGCGCTTTCGAAATGATACCTCGCTTTGCACGTATGTACACGTGCAAAGCGGGGTATCATGTCAAAGCGCTCTCGAAACGCCTTTACATCCTGAACACAGGGCTGATATAACGAAATCACGAACATTTCTAGGTTTACAGTATATCCTGCTTTGCAAATGTACCCGCGTGCAAAGCGGGATATAATAGGCAATCACTTTGCATGGTTTTGTCATACTGAACGCAAGATATGTCATGACTAGTCTAACTGCATCAGAAATTCAGCTAATCATAGCCACTGTATGTGCATATTCTATGGAAATTTATTATTAACTCAAATAAACGGAGTTTCGTCTGATTAAAAGCATGTGCAAGTTACATCTTAAGAAAAGTTAAATGTGTGTACCATACTTTCCAAAATTAAAGACGCAGACTTACAAGTAATGACTTCTAGATTGATTGCTTTAGAAATTAAAGTCACCAGGGTCAATGTAGTATGTGTTCTATTAAAATATACTTTGACACATTTTAATTCAGCTCTTACTGAAAGGTTGGCAGAAATAAAAAGGCCGCCAATTCTAGAATTGTATCGGACAATTCTAGAATCACACAGGGGGTGTTTTCCACCGACGTAATTACCGCGCAATGTAGGACTGATAGTATTGGACAAAGTAAGAATTTATATGGTTATACGGAAAAAATGCCAATAATAATTACTCGGCATACGATTTTACAAGTAAAATAAGTATCATATTTTGATTTTTAGGTGATGTTATAATAGCAATAATACTGCTTGAAAACAGATATTACTACAAGAAAAGTACGCCTTTTGTAACAACTTAACCTCATTAACAATTACGATTGATCGAAGTTAGCTGTAAAATATACTTAGCACATAATGATTATGCCTTCAAACATACAGAAAAAGTGAATGTTCTCAGTCAAAATCTATATAAAATCTCATGACATATACAATGATAATGTCAAGAAGGCCAAGTTTAGGATGAAACAATTACAATATTCTAACTTTGTCCAGATTCCTACTTTGCGCACCGACAATTCTGGAATCTTACTGCGCAAAGTAAGTATTCTTGCGCAGAACAATTCCTGAATTATACCGATTCTTACTTTGCGCCGAACAAATATTGCATTGTTCAGTTTATGAGATGATACTCATTTACAAGAACTAATATTTTTGTTTCTTGCCACATGACTTCCGACCACGTGGTGTTTTCCGATTTGGAGAGCTAGGTAATTCATCTAATGACTGTTGACTTTTGGCGATCTCTTCCATCGATAGGAGATCGTTTCCTTCCTTCTCGACGCACCCACATATCACGATTAATCGATATAGACCGAGTATAAGCGCTAGCAGATTCTTTAATGAGAAGAATATCGTCAGATATTGGTACATTTCCAGTTTGATAATGGCGTAACACCGCACAAACAAGAACGGACCGTCTTGCATAAAGAACACCATTAGTATAGATAACATCTCGGACTTGTCGACACTTTCCGTAGCCGATTCGCCACTACTCGGGTTGATCGTCGATTTCCGGATATGACGTCGGAAAGTGAAGCTGGTTGTCGCTACGAATGTGAATTGAAGCAAGCTCCATGACCAGACCCCGAGTACGCCGTACAGAAAGTCGGTGTCAGCTCGCACTAGGTCCTCGGTTAGAATCTCAGAGAAGTCGAGAATGTCGGCGCTGATGGCTGAGTACATGATGAGTAGTTGTGAAAGTGAGTTTCGGTCTATGCGTCCTCGAGGAAGCAACCAGCGACATAGAATAATTATAAACATCATAGACTGTTCTAAAAGGTCGGTCAGCACGTCCTCTTTAACAGGAACCTGTAGGGAAAAATACTTAGAATTATCACTAACATGAGGACAATTGGGACCTGAGATGATCTACTGACTACGAAGTTTGTCTCTATTTAACCTTTTGCTGTTTAATCCCTGCTTTTTACGTGCCTGTGATTTTATGATTGAGAAAACATTGTGAAAAAAGAAGAAATTGCTTCTGACAAGCAATTTCTTCTTTTTTTACACTATTTTCTACCCTACTGAATGGTTACTTTTCAAATTAAATCCACTTTTAATTTTCGTCTGCAAAACCTTTGAATTTGGGCAGGTCCAAAATTTTGTAAAACAGGAAAGGGTTAATCTAATAGGCCTATTTCAGGAACTTCATTGCTTTGAAATGAAAGTGTGAAGTGAATTGTACCATTGAAACTTTTTCTCCTTAAAGTTTTTTTATTGGGCACCATTCCATTTTCACACAGAAATTTTCAATAATAGAATTACCATGTGAAAGGTTCCAGAAATTTGGATGATATTTGTGTATTAATATTGTGTTGCGAAAATGAGAATATTGTGAGTGGCCAGCCGTAAGATATCCTTTCCTATGTAGTCCAAATTTTTAAATTTTTAATTTTCGCTGCAATTTTCCCGTGAAAGCTTGAAGAAGATCCGATGATATTTGTTTTATCTTTATTGCAAAAAATGAGAATACACTGTCACATAGTTATACGCTTATACCAGAGTAAGATTTGTTTAATTTTTCTTGAAAGGGCATGTTTTTTTAAATGTAAGGTAAAATGAATAGTTTGTGTCAAAATCCATACAGCCCCCTTATCCTGTATTTTCCGACAGACAAATTCCGTTTTCAAAAACAATTTTTGAACTTGAAAAAGTTAATGCATAATGTGCTTAGTAGTAGTTACGAATTTATTTACATACATTAGTACCGTAACTGCGGCTTCACTGCACCAAAAGAAATCAGATTTCTTTAATGCTTTTTGGTGGTTTATCGAGAAATAACGGTAGATTATTATTTGATAATTCACCGCAAAAGCAGTGAAATTATCAAAATTTTATACCCTGCTTTTGTGCATTTCACCCTATCTGACGTCATCTATGCAGGGCAAAATAAGTGACGTCGCATAGCAATCACGTACAAAATGACACACTTTACGAAAATATGTCCTATAAAAATTTATTTACATACATTAGTACCGTAAACTGCGGCTCCACTGCACCAAAAGAAAACAGATTTCTTTAATGCTTTTTGGTGGTTTATCGAGAAATAACGGTAGATTATTATTTGATAATTCACCGCAAAAGCAGTGAAATTATCAAAATTTTATACCCTGCTTTTGTGCATTTCACCCTATCTGACGTCATCTATGCAGGGCAAAATAAGTGACGTCGCATAGCAATCACGTACAAAATGACACACTTTACGAAAATATGTCCTAGAAATTACCACGTTTTGTCTCATTTTTGCATGAAAGAAATAGAATAATTGTTTGTTTTCGAGTAAGATCGATTAATATTTCATTTCGTGAACAACAAAAGCTATATTTTCACCACTCGAGAAAATATAGCTTTTGTTGTTTACTCGATGAAATATAAATCGATCTTACACTTAAATAAAACGGTTATCTTCTATATCTTACCATTCTACCAATATCTGGTAAAAATGTGTCTGTATTTCTTGAACTGTTGACCAAATCAGTGACGTTTGTTGCATTTCTGTGTGACGTCAGAAACCCTGGATTCAACCTCAATACCCATATTGTTGGGACAATTGTGAGTAGATACACCATAAAAGGTGAACAAAACCTGTAACGAGTAAACATATGTATAGCGCGGTTTTATTGACTTGAAATCTGACCCCTGCTATTTAGATGAATAAAAAACATTATTATTCCTACTTGGCTTTGCACGTGTTTTCATAGGAATGAATAACAGACGGTATTGAATGTAATATATATTTTGTTTATTGATAAAATATGTCGATAATTGTTATTGTTATTTATTTTTTTCACAAAGGTCAAAGTCGGGTCAAACTAACCAATGTTTAGTTGTATGTGTCTACACAAGGAAGTTGGTTACTCAATCATACATTTATGAATCCTGTATCCAAGATGAAGAAACGTTCGTGTAAAATTAACAAGAGGATCAGAACGGTCTTATACTGCTCACCGTCTTAGTGACTCCTCCTCCAGCAAAAAATAAAAAAAAAAAACCACCAAAAACCGAAAACTCATTCCTGTAACCTGACAAACATTCTGATCAAGTACCATGAAGTCTAGGCAACATTTGTGGCCAGAGTGTATTCAAGAAATATGTCGTTAAGGCTCCTTTTCAAATCAGTTCAAATAGACCCTTCTCAATTTTGATAGGGTCCATCACTTGTGACCTGACAAATATGCTGGCAAAGTTTCGTACCAAGATGAACATGAAGATCGAAACTTATTTGTGGCATCTAGAATGTAAAAAAGAAATAAAAGGCATCAAGGCCGTTAAGTATCCTTCTTAATTTCAATATGGTTTATCCTTGTGATCTTACAAACATTCTGACCAAGTTTTATGAATATCGAGCCATAATTGTGGCATCTAGAGTGTTAACAAAAAAATGTAGATGCCAGACGACAGACGATTGACGAGAGCTATTCAATTGTCACAATAGCTCACCTTTAGTACATTGTGCTCAGGTGAGCTAAAACTGATTCCCCGCTCTCAACATTCGTTCCGTAAACATTTCGAGAATGCTTTCATTTTGAAATCAAGATCTCGTTTCTTCTTTCTTAAACTAGTGTCATTCTTATTATTTATGCACCTTATTGAAATGTGTGTCCCGTCACGCGAAATGGGACCATCTGGTAATTCTGTAAAATAAATATTTGAAAAAGAAATTCGTTCTGGTACAGGCCAACAAGAGGTCGAATTTCTAAAATTCTTTCACAGAACAGTAGATGATCATTCTAGAAAAAATAGCAAAAAAATTACGACCGAAGTTCGTCTGCGCAGTCTGACAAGGGTCGGCAATTTACGCAGTACCCAGATGGTCCCTTTTCGCGTGACGGGCCGCATATGAATAAGAATCGAAGAATGTAACATATTTCCGTAAAATCTTGTGTTAATTAAGTCACTTTTACTAAAGAGCCTGTGCGTGAGGTTTCCAACAATTTCAAATATGCACAAAGCAAAGACTCTGATCAGCCTGTGCATCCGCTAATTAGAAAGAAAAGGTCTTAAAGTATATGTAGACCATCAGGTATTTATATTTACAGTTTGTGGCTGCCTATGCCTCTAAATGTTTGCATCTCACGAACAATTCAAATTGTTGGAAATGTCGCGCACGGGCTCAAATAGTATATGCAAACGTTACCAACCTTTTCCATTCTAATCCCGATCTACAATGTAGAACAATCCCAGTCTCTGTAAGAAAAGCCAGAAAACTCACACCAATCATAATATAGAAGTCTTTGCTCACGTAGGTCGCCAGATAGATGGCCAGCCAGCTGTGAGCACAGAGGATCAATCGGACCAGCAAGGCTCGAACTATCTTCCTCCATTTGTGGAAACTCGAGCGGAATTTGAGCTCCTCTGTCGAGGCAGTTATTGTCACGTGAGGCATCTTAGACAGTAATATCTGTTCAACGGTTGTTATAATTGATGATGATGATAACAATGATGATGACGATGATGATGATGATGATGATGAATTGCGTCTTAGATCTTGTAAGCAAATTGGTCACCGCAAAATATACATAAAAGTGCTTTGTAGATGTTACAAACTTCACAAGTTAAACGTCATTCAAATGGTTCTTTTCGTGATTGAAGAAGATTCGTATGCGTTCAAGTCCATGCTCAATGCAGAGTTTATGTTTTTATCATATTTCAACTCCTTTTCGATTTAATTGTCACCTTTATTATTATTTTGAGTGCGAAATAAACAGTTTTCAAAAACACACACGTATTTTTTGCGATTTAATTCGCCATTTTTTTTTTTAATTTTGTCGTAAATCTGATTAGAAGAAAAATAAAATATTTAATGCCACGACCATCTAGTTAGGGCGAAATATCCAAGAACATCATGTACAAAATATTCTTTGCGATAAGAAGAAACTATATATTTATATCAAGCGTGCACAGCTTAAATAATTTCCTGGTTCGTATAACAGGTCCATTTTTGGACAAAACTATAAAGGGGTCATTTAGCAAGTACGGCCACTTAAAACGTTTGTGACTCGTAAAGCGAAAAGGGAACATCAAGGTCGTACACAAAGTGCGGACTGCGCAGACTGACTAGAGTCGAATCTTTTCGCACTTTGCTGATATTCTGAAACGAGAAGGGCCATTCTACCTTCCTGTATAATAAATCTTTTAATTAGACATCCGGTTGACCTCCTCTTAAACGTATCTCTTTATCAAATTTCTATTTTACGGAGTTCCCAGATTGTCCTTATGCGCGTGACGGGCCACAAATGTTTATCCACTTGATGCGAATCCTTTAGTCATTGAAATGGGAATCTTAGCGATGAAATCGGTTGCTAATTAGTCGATGATAAGTGATTAATGATTATTGTTCATTATCAACCGGATCTTACTTATCGATAACACTTAACCCGTTAACAGTCAATCAAATCTTAAAATGAATAAAATGTATTTTCGTTATGGAGGATGATTGCTTATTTCGGTGAAAGATCGATTTGTCTTTCATTAAGGTAGTGGATCCATAAAAGGTCCGCAACGTTTCGGAAGTATTGAACTTGAACAGTGTTGACCGAGGTTTCCTAATGATTTTCATTAGGAATCCTCGGTCAACATTGTGAACGTTCATTAGGTCCGAGTTGTTGCGGACCTATTACCTCGGTTAACATTCTTAAAGATCTTGAAATCCAAAATGTTGCGGAACTATAACAAGACTACTACCTTTAAAAAATCACTCTTTGGGTGGTGAAATTACCAATTGAATATCTACCTCTATTTCTCGACAATCTTCCACAAATGATTCATGAAATGGCTTAACTTTAGTAAAGCACCACTAGAATCGAAACCTTATTGACCATGTGGAGTAATAAACATTTGATAAATTTAATGGTTTTGTGGTGAAATTATCAAGTGATAATCTAGCTCTATTTCTCGATAATCTACTGGAAAGGATTTAAGAAATGTTAAAACTTCAGTAGAGCAAAACTAGGAGTCAGGCTTATTGTGCATGTGATGTAATAAACATCTGATAAATTCACTGGTTTGATGGTGAAATTATCAAGTGATAACAAGCTACCTCTAATAAATATCTTTTTCTCCGAAAATACTTAGCGGAATTCAACTAAATGCACATGAATGATGCTTGGCCATGACCTTATAATCCTGATCGGGCTTAAACCTCGCCGGAAGTTAAGAACTGTTGCGTCGTCCAAAAACAAAACAAAACAAGTATTAATTGTTGTTTATTTGATAACACTAGTGCAACGGTCACTCGATCGAATTGGAAAAGTTTTTTCTCACAACACGGATAAGGGGATTTTCATGTATTTTTTTTTTCTTGTGATACTTATTTTTCATAATTTCGTGCATTAAAAAATTTTTGGTTTTGATGGGTATTTGCTTACAGATGGATCATGCATAAGCTTAATAGTAAGCACTATCATGAATGCAATTCAAGTTTTGACGAAATTTCATAAATGTGACCTGTCACGCGAAAACGGGAACCATCTGGGAAGTGCGTGAAGTGTCGACCCTAGTCAGACTGCGCGGATTGCGCAGCCTGACTAGGTTCGAAACTTTTTGCATCGTTCTTATTTTCTGAATCTAGAATGATCAATCTACCCTTCAGTGAAAGAATTTTTGAAATACGACTTCTCGTTGACCTTTGCTGGATCAAATCTCTTTTTCGATGATTTATTTTACAGAATTCCCGGATGGTCCCTTTTCGTGTGACGGGTCACAACTTGAATCTACTAGAACACTAGGCCATGAAAACGTTCCTGTGTAGTATTACTTGCCCTCCTATGCCTCGGCTTTCTTTATTTTTTCTATGATATTCAAAATAACTTTAAACACTTATTCTCTGAGCCTTCATAAGATGATGTGCCATCACGGTTTGAAACAGCGGTTTCAGTCAAATCTTGTATCCTCAAGGTCCGGGATCAATGTATTTTTCAATGTTAAACAGAACAAGTAAAGAGCATATAACCTATATTTATCGATAGATTTCAAAAAAAGTTGGCACATTTATTTCCATTTTGATTAGATATAGGCCTAACATCTTCGGCACGGCGGTTTTTTCCCGATCATAGGGCCAACTTATTTCTCGCCCTATCGGGGCCCGATTTTCGGCTTGAAACCCGCCCTGCATTCAGGCTGAAAAAATGTTGCAAACCGTTTTCAAATTATACCCCGCTTTAATAAGGGCACTCGTCAAAGTCATGAAAAAAGCTTCTGCGAGCTTCATACAAAATGCCCTTGATGTCCTTTCTAGTGTATCCATTTTTCTCTCATTTCTTTAATAATTAACCCTGTATTAATTTCACTGATCATCGGGTAGGTAAGGGGCGGGACGGATTGCCTTGTATATGAAATACTTTCTGTGCTTTGATTGTGTTTCTCTCAGACGCTTGTAGTCAATCAATGAACGCTTTGTTTACATATGGCGGTCGTTGGCATTCAAATAAAATAAAATAAAACCTTTTTTATGGTTAACCACAAGCTACGATTAAATTGTCCAAAATTTCACCTTTATTTGGGATGAGTAAGTAACAAATTGTATTTCTAAGCACATACCTCCCATTTATCTACACGATTTTCATGACCCTGTGCAATTTTTCAAAAAGAAAGTTTGCACAGACCTGCATCGTAGGTGCTGTAGAATGACTCTAGATGGTCATGAACACTGGCTTACCAGTACTTAATTGATCTCCGTCACAGCACATCTCTCAGATATTAGAATCTAATTTATCAGCAAAAATCATGATAACAGGCATGAAATAATCGGCAAATTGTTTTAAGGTGACCTAGACATCTCAACTACAGCTGTAGTTACAATGTTTAAATTGCAAATTAACAAGAATATTTCCAATAATGTTATAATAGGTTTAACCTATAGATGGGAAAAGTAATTTAAAGAAAGAACTATTCTTGACTTACTCATTTACTCAACTTAAGCTATCAAATTTAACAATGAAGCTCCTGCTCTCCAACCCTTTGCTATATCCACGCATATGTATGATGTATCAAATTCAATATTATGTGTCTGTCTGTTCCAAACGCTCTTTCTTTCTTTGCTTGAGTGTAGTTTCAGGCCACTTTTTGTCATTTTAAAGTCATATAAGCACAAAACAAAGAAATAGAATACTTTGTTGACCTTTTTCTACTCCCATGATATTGTCACTGGAAAAAATAAGTGCAGTTATAATATGAAATAAACTACCTTAGATGCTGAACAAAACATGTACATGATAACATAAGAAAAGAAAAATAAGCTATCTATCAAATCAATGGCTATTTACATTTTCTCATTTATTTCTATATTGATTTCCTCAGTCACAGTCATTCAGACAAGTGCTAACATTGGAAGAAAGTAACAAAATATGAGTAGAAGATATTCAATACAATTCTTTTTCTTCGTAAAAAATGTAGGGGGGATACTCTGAATACGGGCTCACATATTGTAGAAACTGTGTCAGGTCTATATCCTAAAGGATTAGCAAAAATTACTGTATTTACAATTTTAATTTTAATATCAAACTGTGAATTTTGTTATAGATTTCATCTTTTTCATAGATTTCATTTTTTTTCAAGTCTTATCCAGCTTTATACCCCGACATTAAAACGCAACAAGAATGATGTTCCTTTCAGGGCTTCTCTGGGCTGAAATTTCTTTTTGCCAACATTTTCGCCAAATCGTAAAGAATGGTGCCAAATTCGGATTTTAGGAGCAAAATTTGGAGCCTTTTTCTTCTAAAAATTGTGCTTGATAAAATCATGTGTTCCTTTTATATACCTCATCATCGAGAGGGATCGTATTTAAATGTCAATTAACATTTAATTGACAGTTATTTTTTGTAAGCAATCACAGAAGTGATATTGGTAGCCAAGAGGTTACGAGTGGACACACATAACTTTTGCCTCTATTAATTAGCAGTCACTTGTGAGCGTGTCTAAACAATATCCTCTCAGCCTATGTCAAAATCAATAATTGCTGATGGGTCAAAGTTCAGATTTTTTGGCGCCAATCATTTCGCCAATTTCATTTTTTTATCGCCAAATTCATTTCATTTTCACATTTGGCGACAATGGCGACCCCCCAGAGAAGGCCCAGTGCTTTAGCGGGAAAAAGTAGCGTCTTATTTCCCCAAAATGTCAAATGACGTCATTTATAGAGGGAAAAAGAAAATGTCAACCAGACAAGATTGTAGGCAAAAATGTGCAACTTTTTACATGTTAGGCTGATTCTTATCCTAATTTTACGTTCACTACAATTTTAATTTTGAAAATGATCGACAGAAATAAAATCAAGAAAAAAGTGGATAAATTAAAATAAATAACAAAATAAAATGGCAAAATCTTACAAGATCATCATCCTCCATGTAGGCTGCCATTACGACATGAATTTAAACTTTGATGGTATATGTTTTTAATTTTGATTTTGATTATATCTAAATGTTTTACAAGTGTTATCCAGAAGCGGAACAAGACGCAATTTGCGTTACTTTTCCGGTAAAATGTTGACTTGTACTTCCTGAGCACTGTATTATAATGGAACAAGTTGCCTACATCTGTAGTAAAACAAGTGCATGGAATTACCAAATTATTCAATGATTACCAAATTAAACCAAACTATTACCAAATTAATTCTTTTACCATGATTATTATAAGGTTTAAAGGTGGTTTAATTAAAAACTATTTGATAATGATAATCTTTTGAGTGAAATTATAAACAATAGAAAAAACTTTTTTCTTATTTCCCTTTTCAAATATATACATGTCGATTCGAGATGTCTGATTAAAAGTAAGGACGCTTATAAAATTATTGTGCAAATCAATCCTATAAAAAATTTCTCATTAATAAGGTATACCAGATTATCCATTTTGAGAAAACGTTGACTGCTTTAGCATAATGAGACAATTTCTGAATTATTGTAAAAATCAACCTATTACAAGATTTCTCATTAATTTGGTAAACTTGATTTACCATTGTGAGAAAACATTGACAGCATAAGCGCAGCCAGACATTTACTAAATTATTGTGAATATCAACCTTTTATTTGGTAATTCCATAGTCCGTAGTAAGTGCTGATACAACCCTAGGTTTCAAGTTAGCGCTTTCTTCATATATGTTTCAACTGTAATTGATTTGCAAGATGCTTTTCTCTTTTAACCCCTCCTACATTCTTGCTTTCTTCACATTAATTTATATGTAGATATGTAGATAATTAAAACATGGATATTAAGGTTGTAAGGTTTTTGCACTATTTCTTGAAACACAATGACAAGATCTTCCCTGTTAGAAGTATAATAGCTCAGGAAACTTGTCATCTATCCCTTTTTTAACCTCGACGCATGTCCATAATGTCTAGGAACGATGTTTGCCATTATTAGAAAAAGAAGAAGAAGAGGACTGTGTCAAGAGTTCAACTGTCATCTCATTATAGTTGTTTGTTTTTATTAGTAAATTTATCTATTTTTCATTGACAGCATTGCTCTGCAATTTCTCTTACAGGGTGATGAGATCTTTGCCAGTATGGAAAGAAGAGCCCCAAGTGCAACATCAGCCTTGCTTCAGAAAGCCAGCAGTCAGCTAAAGGGGGAACGAGTCAAAAAACCAGAGGATGAACTCAATGTAATATCCATCACTCAGCGTGTAACAGTTGTAACTGCCTATACAATATAGGCAGTTACAACTGTTTTGAGCTGAGCCATTATGTGCTAAGGCTAAATCTGTCTGATAAATTAGTTGTCTGCCTCTCTGTCCGTCCATAGCCAATACATTTCTTAATTATTATAACTGGTAAATATATACAAGAGAAAATGAATTGAGAAGCATGGTAAAATTTTTAGATTCCATAAAAACACACTGTCACACAAAACTTCTGTTACTCTCTTGTGGGACAAGATATTTCAAAATGTAAATTTTAAATATTTCTGCCATTGGTCATACAGAGGAATCCACTATTTGTCAGAAGAAAAGTTGCTTTTAAGAGGTTTAATCAAGTTTATAATATAACCTACGTTGTGGGAGTGAAATAACCCTGTTGAATATTTTTGATATTACACAGGTGTTATTACACTAGTGGAATAACTATGCAAATGAGCTAAAAACGAAGGACAAGGTGATTTGTAACCGCGAAAATGACGTCATATTGTGTATATTATGATGTCAGTTTATAACAGAGTTATAAGTTTCGCGGAAAATTGAAATGTCAAATTTCAAGAATTTTGACGATTTTTTGCAAAAAATTGGGTCATATTATAAATAGAATATAAAATTTGTGCTCATAAAATACAGAATTTATTAAACTTGTCATCTATTGAAAAATAAAAACTCTGCGCAGCCTTGTTTTTATCTGTTTATAGATGACTCGTTTGATAAATTCAGTATTCCATGACCACTCATTCAATATCCTCCATATATCAGTGATTTCAGTGATTATTCACTGACCTCTCCATTGATCAAACTATATCAAATGAGCAAAATTTTATTTCTCCCATAAGTAATATTGGTTCATTCCAGTGATGGCAGTGGGCATATATTCATATCCTGCCCTTTGACAAGACAAAAAGTTCTAATACAGTGGCAAAAGAACAATAACTCGATAAAATGTTATAAAAAACAAAACATGTTATCAATTGATAAAGGCTCTTACCTTGAAATTTACCCTCGGGACAGATATCAAGGTAATTGGCCGATATCACTTTCTGGCCCTTTTCAACTGTAAAATAACCTCTATTACACACAGGCTTACATCAGTTCCCTTACCCAAAAGACGTCACAGCAGAAGAAATCTGTCAATTTTGAAGATGAGAGTATCTCGATCTCGAGCGACTTGGAGGACATACAACAGGTGCAGCAGGCCTCACCAGTCATCACCAGCACTAGTAAATTCTTAAAGAAGAAACAACCGAGTACCGACAGCGAGCCGGGTCATGTACCTGCTGGTAACAAGTTCGTGAAGAAACCAGCACCAGCGACTGTCAGCCCTGCTCCAGCTAGATCTGCACAACCAAGGTAATTTAGTCCTTAATCTACTTAAGGTAGTGGACCCATAATAGTTCCACAAGGTTTTAGAAGTCATTAACTTTAACAATGTTAACCAAGGTTTAGCCCTGCACCAAATAGATTGGCACAACCAAGGTATTTTAACCCTTAACCTACTTAAGGTAGTGGACCCATAATAGTTCAACAACAGGGAAAAAGACTTACTACATATAATTACTTAGGGGCCCAGGTTGCCAAAATTCATTATTTAACATTAGAGATATTGGTATTTTCCCAAAATATAGGGGCCCAGCCCAAAATCTAGGGGCCATGGGTGACTGGGCCTCTGTTAGTCTTTTTCCCTCCATAATGTTTCGGAATTCATGAGCTTTAATAGTGTAAGCCTAGGTTTCCTTATGCCTTTACTCCTTTTAGGAAACCTTGGTTAATATTGTGAAAGATAATGTGATCTGAAATGTTGAGGAACTATTTCCTTCCACTACCTTAAGTTAAATTTAGTTTCAAACAATATTTCGACTTTGGAGACTTTTGAAGTTTTTTTCACATTAATTGAGTAGAAATCAGCTAGTGCAGGCTAGCTAGTGATTGGCTCTTGGTTCAATAATTTGATTATGACCGATTCTATTAAAATTCATTCGTTCTAAAAGGCTGAATAATTGAAAAAGGTTTGATATCTAAATATTGTTATCTTTTACAGTAGACAAGGAAACCTGACTGGATCTGGTCCATTCTCACGGCCAGGTAGCCAGGCTAGTGTTGGTCGACTAGCCCAGTCCAGTGCTCTAGATAAAGCCACAGCTCTGACTGGTAAAATGCAACAGAAGGCAGCCACAAGGAAGAGCTCACACCTAGAATCAGACAGTGATGAAAGTCTGGCTGCCATGATGAAAATGACGAAAGGAGTCAATAGTTTGTCTGTCTCGGAACAGGTAATAGGAAGGGCTTTACCACGTTTGCGTACAGGCTTTTAGTCTATGATCATTAAAATGGGATCCAAGCGAGTCACAAGTTGGGGTCATAGGGGTTCTTGCTTAAGGATTAGCTTTAAATCATTATGTAGGCTATTACTTTTTAGCTCACCTGAGCTCAACTTCAGGAAAAAAATAAAAGACTGACTGTTTAAAATATTCTTTAAGTCTTTTAGGAAAATGATGCCCAGAGGATCAATGGAACATACAGTAGATAGCCTTGATAGCCCTGACTAGTTTTCAAAGAGTCTCAGACAAAAATTTCTCAATTTTTCTATTCAGATATCTATTTTGACAAACAAAAACTTAAGGATATTTAAGCATGTTTATATAATTACATTTTCCAAGAAATTATTGTCTTGAATTTTTTTGTGTAGTCCTAATGTATGATAAAAGACCAGGCAAAGACAGAGCTAGCTAGAAAATACTTTTAATTTCAATTATCAAATAGATAAAGGTCATGTGACAAGGTCAAGGTCATCTATCAAGGTCAAAGTTTTGAAGAATAAAAAAGCTGTTTAGGGAGCTTTTTTTTTCATTGCAGATCTCTGAATCCTCTGAGAGTGTAAAGATTGGAAAAGATGCAGGAAAATTCCTAAAGAAGGCGTCCCACTCCCCCACACCAGCTGTGAAGAAATCTATAGAGCCCCCAGTCACCTCCGTCACAAAGAACAACCAGATGAATAACAGGACTGGTGGAAAACAACCCACACAGAAAAAAGGTATATAAAGTTAGAGTAAGTCACCTCTATAACACAGAATGGCAAGAGAAATAAAAAAAGTGGCCTTAATATTACATTTACAGGGAAAAAAAGCAATTGGTTCCAAAAGGCTCATCTGAGACAAGGTAAATAAATGTTGAAAATGTAAGCAGCCCAATATATTACTACTAATGTCTGATTTCCAGATTGATCAGTTTTTCATTACCAATTTTGAACTCAACTTAGTTATAAACTTATCAAGTAGACACAATGTCGGACAAAGTTTCAAGACAAATGAGCCCTAACTCCTTTTCATTGGGAACCTGCTTGACTCCCTGCTAGTAATTAAAGGGATCTCTCGAGATAAGTAGAGATGTTTCTTCTACATTTACATTAACACTAAAATGAAAACAAAAAATTAGCACAAGGAAAACACATTTGTAAGTAGCTTAGTTTATTCTCTGATATTTTCAAGCCAAGTGTTTTACCCCCATGTTGTTACTATATAAGGAACAAAGAGAGGCAAGAACCCTAGGGCCTGAAAAATTGGATATTTGCACTCTGACCCTTGTCATGCAGAATGAAAATCTTGGAAAAAGTACATTGAAATAAAAGAGCTCAAAGGAGTGGATGCAATGATTGTGAGGTAGTATTCATCTTGAAAATAATTCTTTTTAAACAAATTTTCTA
Source organism: Fragum whitleyi (assembly GCA_948146395.1). Classification (NCBI taxonomy): domain Eukaryota; kingdom Metazoa; phylum Mollusca; class Bivalvia; order Cardiida; family Cardiidae; genus Fragum; species Fragum whitleyi. The sequence goes on from OX411548.1 coordinate 72,438,520, forward strand.
AAAAAGAGCAAGTGACTATAATCAAACTACAGTGACTATAATCAAACTACAGATAATGTGCAGGCTAATCTTTGTCTATAACCTCTGCCAAAGCATGAATATTCTGGGTTCAGAATGACAAGGTTTTAATTTATTTATGGATCTCCAAAGTACCATTTACCAGTACCTTGAACTGATAGGTCTTCTCTAATTATAAAGAATTCCTGGTAATTATAATTGTTAAGCCATGACAAATATAGCCTTTAAAATGTACAAAAGACTACCTAGTGACATAGATTTTGATCCCATATGTGTGTTGTCAAGGATACCATGTTAACACCCCTTGTTTGTGTCTTTTAGCTTCTCCATTTACTCTGAAGAGTTCTCTGAAGTATTCTACGGATGTAGTTTTGACGTCAGAGGAGGAAAGTTTGGCGGAGTTTGTTGGGGGGTTACCATCTTCGTCCGGCGACAGTTTCGAAAAACCAAAGAAAAAAGTAGGTACCCTTGTAGAGTTTTTTGCTACAGTATAGTTTAAGCTCTATAAACAAACTATTAGATGTCTCTGAGCAGAACAGTTGAAACTGTATATATGTTTATAGGCAAATACAACAGTTTCATGCTGAGTCATTGTTTGGTCGTTGTAAGAAATTTTCATTCATTTCTCATAATCTAATGAAAAGAGCAATACTTTACTACATCTTTACTAGATGTTTTTAATAGAAAAACCTTATGCCCAATCATGAACAAGTATGAATATAGCTGCATACTCATTGGAGTATGAAACCAGTTTACAAGCAAATCAATGAGCTTGTTTTTGATAGATGAAACAGAATATTAAATTATTTGCTTATATACAGCTGTAAAATTACACTACAAAATTTTGTAGTGTAATTTTCCAGTTGTATCTAAGCAAATAATTTAACAAAATTTTGCTTATCAGCAGCCAGGCAGGTCTTCAGGCAGACACACACCCTCTCCACAGCCTCCTCCAAGGGCCCAATCGCCCACACCATACGGTAAAACAGGAAGAGAAGCACAGCGAAGTCAGAGCAGGTCACAGTCACCCAAAAATAAGCCGCCAGTTATACAAAGGACACCTTCACCGAGTCCGCGGGCATCTAACCAGTCACCAAATTTACGTAGAAGATCACCTTCTCCAAAGCTGATTCGTTCCTACTCAGATGATTCAAATGTTGCGGAATCTATTCAGAGTGAAATTGCAGATGATTTTGATCTTGGAATGAATAGTAAGTACCGTATTGAATTACAGCACAGGATGCACTTATTGTGAGTTAGGGATTTTCTTTTAAATATGATTTTCAAACATGTCTGTTTTAAAAAGGGAAATAGTTGGTATAGTCTAAGATCAGACTGCACAAATGTGCAGCCTGATCTTTGTCCATACCTCCTGCCAAAGCAGTTATATTCTGGGCTCAGCAATTAAAGGTTTTAAAATTGAAATATTCTAACAATACTCAGATAGTTCATTTGCTGTAGGTACTCATTTGAATATTCTCTATGTATAAATCAAATGAGTACCCACAGCATAGGATGCACGCTATCAAGCTTTAAACTTACCAACTCCTTTTTCCTTTAGTTATGGATTTTTTCATATAAGAAATATTGAGACCATTGTTTTATAAATGTACTAAAATTCACATGCAATATACACATTATCCTTTTACTAGAAAGATATCTTACATATAAATTAGAATTTTGAGTTAAGAAATGAATTATGATTTTCATCTTGAGATGTAGATTGAGTCCTGTTTGATGCACTGAAATTCCAGTTTGAATCAATATAGCTATTGTTATAAGGTTTTTGTTACCAATCGACAGTATGTCTTCCAATCTCTCCCAATTTTTCACCTGATAGGAAGTTTTTGTTAAATATAAAGTTCATAATTAAAAAAAGGGACAGAACAGTGCAAAAATGCTTCTCAGATTTTAATTCATATCCTCATCTTGTTTCATTTTGTTGAATAAGTTCAAGTTAAGTTTTTATACAGTAATCAATCAACTGGAGTATAGTTTTCATGCTTTAATCAATTAATTGATGTATAGTTTTCATTAAAGCCCAAGTCTGCATTTAGTATAAGGATGAGTGTCTTTTTCACTGCGTTTATTGGGGTATAAAGTGCAATTGCCTTAGCACATTGCAAATAACGCCCGAAGGGCGTTATGTTTAAGCCATGTGCTAAGGCAATTGTACTTTATACCCCAAAAAACGCAGTGAAAAAGACATTCCTCCCTTATTATTGCAATCCTCTAGATCAAAGAAGTTATTAAAATACTCGGCTAAACATTAAAGCTTCAAGTCTACTTTCTGCGCGTATAGATTACACAATCTATTTTTAGATCGTGTATTTTTCATTTCTCTATCAAAGGGAACTGTCATAAAGTAAAACAAATGATACACAAATAAAAGACAACTTTAAAATTCATAAAGGTACTTATGACAAAAAATTTGTTTCTACCAAGTTAGACTGTATTTTTGAACGAAAACGGCGTGGCGGGTCTAAGTTGAGATGGTTGCTTGATAATCTTCGTCGACTCGCAGTTTTCTAGGTTTAGTTACGTCACCTCAGAATCAGAACTTTATTGCTTGGTAATTGTAAATTCGTTAAAAATATCTTAATTTACAATAGATCAAATAGCAATGTTGCGATGATGATTGGGAACTAGGTTAATTTGAGTTCCTACAACACAGGACTTGCAGACCGAAGGTCGGGGGGGTTCCCGAAAGACCTATTGCATTTTATACAGAAATAATGTGCAATGGATTTCCCCACATGATGCGATTTAAACTAATCTGAATTCTTTATTTTATTGGATTGCAATTATAGTAAAAAAATTGCTCTTTTGTGAATATTCTTTGAATATTTTTTCTTGATTTGGTCTTGTGAAAGGTTAAATAAAAGTACAAATCAATAAAAAAAATGGCAACTTTTTAGTGAAACACATACCGGTAATCAGCTGAATTAAGTAAAATATGTAAATGAGATTTTGGTCATGTGAAATACGCCCATGTGTAGGAGCAGTAAAGGTTGCAGTATTAAAATTAGAGTCTGAAATGTTGCGGGTCATAAATATTCTTCATGTTAGGCCTATATTTAGATCATTGCATCATAATCATTTGCATTTCCGAAAATTGGAATGACAAATTCAAGCTTATCTTTGAGAATAAAAGCATAGTTTTTGTGTACTTAATCATCTTAGATCATTATCTTGCATTTCGGAAATGTTCACTAACAAAGACAGGGGGCTTTAAAAAATCAATTAATTGAAGTATAGTTTTCATGCATTACTTAATTAATTGATGTATAGTTTTCATTAATTAATGAACTAATTGAAGTTTGTTCTTAATACATTCAGCAATAAGTTCAAGGGTAGTTTTCACCTATTTATCTATGTATTAATAGCCCAGCCTGACAGCAGTACATCTAAAAAGAAGCGTGTTGGTAAGGGCAGATAAATCTGCAGCACTCATTATTCTGCATACTCTTCATCTTGAATTATCTCCCTTTCACTCAACCTTTATTTGATTATGGTGTATATATTAAGATTATCTTTGCACTTTATATCCAAAGCCTCAATAATGAATCTTACACAACTGAAAACAAAGAGATATGGAGGGAATCTCAATATTCATAATTATTCTAGGAATTTCTTTCAAAATTGCGTTCACAACTTGATTTTGCCCTCAATTTATTCTTAGCTTTACACCTTTAGGGTTTAAAAAATTTGGTGGAGGATGATTTTAAAACCCCTTTGGCCTCCATACGTCCACTAGCCAAAGGGCTATGTAATATATTTCAATCTGTGCATCTGTCTTGATCTTTATAGGAAATTTATTGATGCAAGGCAGTTTTGCCAGAGTTGTTTCTCTTGTATTGTCATTTGTTTATTCAATGGGGGTTGAAGGGTCCATAAACATGATAATTCAATCTTTAATTTCACAAAAAGAATTTCAAAAGTAATCATCATTAATTGGCAATATCAGGGGTAAGTGTAAAACTTTTGTAAGTGCCTATACATTTATAGGTACTTACAATATTTTTGTGCTAACCCCTTGATATTGAATATTGATAACTGTATTGATATTATATTGTTGGTAACAATTTTGAAAGTATGTGCAACGCTTAGGTTTGGAAATTATCTTTCCTACTTTTCCTTTTCTATTATCAGTAAATTAAGGCCTGTGGAGTGATACGGGGCCTCAAGTACCTCTAGTTTAGAAATAGGGCAAAAGGATTACACTTTGACATGATTTACAACACTAGTTGGTGATGGTTGAACAAGGATAAATTTGTTGAAAAAGGAGGGAAGGCTTGTATTATAATAAATAAAAGCCTTTCCTCCTCTTCTGTCAATACTTTTATCTTGTTGTCATATTGAATTTTTCACCAGATATTAAACTGCTACTACTGATGATTTTTGAAAGTATTTTGACCTATTACATAAAACTTATAAAAGTATTTCATTCAGTCTCCGGCTTGTTTCTTTTTTCTCTCTTTTTGTATGAAGGGTAGGAATTAGAGCTTGTTCCTGACATTTCCAACAATTTCTCTTTTGCACAAAGCAAAAACTCTGGCCAGTCGTTCATCCACACAGACTAAACAGAATATATTTGTCTATCATATATACATGATATTGTTGAAAATGTCTCTTACATGCTCAATATGTGTTTTTATCTATGTGTCTGTTCTTTAAGCTTTCAATGTGAATTTGTGTCTTTTGTGTTTTGCAATTGTATTAGATTAGTGAGAATTTCACAAAAAATATGTGTTTTAATCTTTTTAGCACACCTTTAGCACGATAAGCAAGTGATCAAGGTGAGCTATTGTGGCTGATCAATGGCTGTTGTCAGTCTGTCCATAAACAATTACTAAAAATTCTTCTCCTCTTTAACAAATGGAGAGGCATTATCCAAACTTCACAGATATTGGCCTTGGGTCATGCTTTTTCTAAAAACATAAAAGACTTATGAATTGGGGTAAAATGGGGTCAAAAAGTAGGTCAAAAGGTCAGATTTTATTTCTGCTCTAGAGGTCACATTTTATGCCCAGTCATTGTCAAAATTTGTCAAAAAATGTTCATCTTAATGTTATCTAAGTCATATTCAAAAATAGGTCCTGCCAGGTCAAAAAGAAGGTCATGAGGTCAAATTGCAGAAATTTTATATATTTGTGCAAAAGGTCACTATTTTTGCCAAATCATTGTCGAAAGTGTATAAAATGTTTATCATGATGATATCTAGGTCATGATCAAAAATAGGTTATACCTGGTCAAAAAGTAAAGCATAGAATAAACATATAATAGCTGTAGGTTCACAATTTGGGCTCAATCATTGTCAGATTTTTATAAAATGTTTTTCTTGATGATATTGTTTTAGGTACCCTTTAGGTCACAATTTTTCTTAATCTTTGAGATTCTTTTAAGAATAAATATCTTTATGATAACTTAAGAAAACTTGCCCTGATGAAAAGTAGTTGTCAAATCTTTGAAAGATCTTATAAATGTTGAAGGATCCGATTCTAAAAATAATAAGGTTAAAACTTTGCAATTGCAGGTCAGGTGAGCGATTGAGGATCATCACGGTCCTCTTGTTTATTATATGCTATTTTATTTTCTTGCATGTAGAGAAAATATGTTGACAATCATATCCAAAGGATTGCATGTTTGTGTGTATATATTTACATGTATATATGATCCGTTCTCGGGGAAAATCTGCATAAATGTGGTCACCTTCTTATTTCAGATATCTAACCCAGATACTTAATACACAACTAAGTTGAGACTTAACCAATTTCAAAGAAAATGCAAATGTTAATTCAAAGAGGGGTAGAATTGAAAATGTACTGCAAAATTTTGAAGAAAGCATTAAGAAAAAGGGAGAAATTGCCTGATACAAGCGATTTCTCCTTTTTTCTCAATGTTTACCACTTAATTTGATTTCAGTGGATTAAAAGTTTGATTTGTGAAAAAAATGGTAACTTGAATGATATAAAATATCTTTTTCTTTATGAAAATAACATGGTTTTCCTTGTTTTATGAATGATAAAGTTTAAAGAATTTTAAAGAATTGAAGTTTGAGTCTTTCGTAATTTTTATTGTCTTTAAGGCAGGTTTTCCTTGAGAAGTGATCGTATATACTAATAATATGTTCAGCTCTAGTGTATGTATTTTATATAAATCTGTATTTAATTTAACAAACCTATCATCATTTGAAATTGTTTTTATTAAAAATGCCCTTGCATGGTCATTTACATTTATATTGATAATAATATTGTGTTGTGTGATTGCAAAGTAGAGTGGTGGCTTCTTGATCAAGAGGTCCCAGGTTCAATTCCTTGGAGAGGCTATCAATCTTGGTTCTTTCATTCGCCCACACATTTGGTGCAAGTACTGGTTCATTTCCAGGAAGAAGAATTGAGAGGGATGATTCTAAGTTGTTAGAACTTGTACCCTATTCGGTAATAAATAGGTTTAAACCAATAATTTTGATTCAGTACTTTCAGCCCTTTGAACTTGTTTTAAATTCTGACAAGGGATTTTTATACAGCATGACAAAGTTAAAAAGTTTCAAACTTTTGTTACATCTTTATTTCAGTTATAATGGATCTGGATGACCTTGGTGTTCCGGAGATCGATGACAAATTACCTCCCCCTGACACACCAACACACAGTTCTGACAGGGACTCCCCATTCAGGTCCTCAGTCAGGACAGATAAACGGAAAGACAAATCTAAAGACAGTAAAAAAGGATCGAAAGGCTCTGCCAAAGAGAGTTCCCCTTTTAGGGCCTCTACTGATCAAACTACATCTCCGTTCAAAGCAAAGACAGGTGAAACACCATCTTCAAAAGCTAAAGGGTCAATATTGAAGAGTTCACAGGCTGAGTCTCCATTTAAGGCAGGAAACAAAGAGAACCAGTCACCTTTTAAAGCTGGCAAAAAGGATAATGAGTCACCTTTTAAGGCAGGGGGTAAGGATCAGGAATCCCCTTTCAGCCCAAAAACCAAAAACAATGACTCACCTTTTCTTGCTAAATCTGGCAGCTCTCCATTCAGAGCGAGTAACGAAGGTTCTATTTTTAAATCGTCCAAGTCTAGTTCTCCATTTAGAGTGGCATCAAGATCACCTTCACCGGACAAAGATAGATCCAGTCAATCTTTCAAAGCTAAGAGATCTGATGAAAATAGAAATAAAAAGAAACAGGACTCAAAAAAATCTTCAAAGAAGAAAGGCAAATCAAAGAAAGACAAGTCCTCATCGGATATATTCAGTGCTTTAGGACTTCAGACGGTCGAGGATTTACTCGGAGGTTCAGTGAAGGAGAGTGAAGCCACTGTTACAGTAACAGAGGTGGATGATGACCAGAGTGAGGTCACGGAAGAAATAAAAACAGAAAAACCCAACATGTATAGCTATAGTAGCAAGTTTGACAACTCTGTCACAGAAATTGTGTCTGAAGTCGTTGATGGAACAAAATATTCAGTTGTACCTTCATACACGGAGGAGTTTGATAGCATTTCTGAGAAAATTGGACCAAGTTTTGACCGAGGGAGGTCGTCTGGATCTGATATACCTACCAGATATAGTGGAGAAGAAACAGTGCTGGATGAATCAGACTTTACACAGTCTGAGGACAGTAGAACTTTGACAAGGTCAAGGTCAGGCTCAAGGTCAGCTTCAAGGTCAAGGTCAAGGGCTAGAGATAGAGGTGAAAGGTCATACTCTGATGAAGAATCCACCTACACTGATGATTATGAAGATTATAGTAAAAGGTGAGATTTTAGTTTACTCAAGAGCTATGCAAAGTGGACTTGAGAAAATATTTATTGGATTTTAAATTCAAATATTTCAAAATTCATTGTACTTACACAATCCCTTTGATGCAATGTCTCAAAAACTTTAACATATTTATTCAAACCCAGATATTCTTTTACTGTTACTCTTGTTGGGTTGAAGCTAAGTGGAAAAGTAACATAAGTTTTTCAAGACCATGGCAAGAACCATTGCACCATGAATGATCTTACTTAATGCAGTGGCCTGATATTAGTAACTAAGCCTTTGAAGCTATTGAGGTAGAATGTGCCAAACACAAAGTATTTGGATCAGCTGGTTTTGTTATGACATTGATATAACTTAATTCATTTCCACTCGTTGATACCCATGATTTCTGTAGGTTACAAAGTTACCTGAAAAATGCTTATATTAGGATGATCTCAAAATATTGCAGTTCACATTCAAAATCTTAACCCTTGCCATGCTAAATCAATTTTAGCAAAACATTTTCATCAAAATCAAAAGGCTAAAAGTATTGGAAGTACCAAATGTTGGTCAATTTTCATTAGAAAAACCAAATTTATTGACAATTCTAGTGTGAAAGTGACATACAGGTGGTGTAGGCTAGGATCAGACTGCACATATGTCCAGGCTGATCTTTGTCTATACCTTCTGCCAAAGCAGTAATATTCCGGGTTCAGCATGACATGGGTTAAGAAGGATTTAAAGGTTTATCATAACACTTATAGATATCATCCTAACAGCTATAACATTTATATGTATATCAATGAGTGAACAATCAGTCTATAGTTTGACTTGCTGCTACATGGTATTTAAGACTCATCAAGCCAAACTCATTTGTTACATCTCATTCCAAATCAATAACACTATCTGATGCCATGAAAAAATAAGATTCAGAAAAACATTGTGGAATTTTAAGAAATTGCTTGTCACAGGCAACTTTTTCAATGTCCAAATATTTTTTCTTCCCAATTATCAAAAAAAGGAATAATGATATTAATAACCAACTAAAATTGTTGACTCCAATTTTATTTTTAATTAGGCCAGTCTTTAATCTAACCGTCTGTTGATGGTTTAATTTCAGCCTAGTGCCAACTTCAAGATCAGACCTGACCCCCTTACCCAAGAAAGGAATGACGACGGTTGAGGTACAGACCCCGTCAGAGGGTGTACAGTATGGATGGAACCCTCTAGGGTCCGGGCTCTCATTCCCTGGCATGCCCTATGGTCTCCATTTTGTTGATCCAACTCCTATAGCCACGCATGTGGTGTCTGCCGATGCTCTAGAAGGTTGGTGTTCAACTGAATATGCAGGGCACTAGATAGGAGGGAGTGATGTTTTTTTTTAACCCCACCCATGTAGTAGACGGGGGTATATTGGTATCACCATGTCTGTCTGTCTGCCCATCCATCCATCTGCCCGTAGACCTTTTCATTTCCGGACTCTAACCCAAGAACCAAGAGACCTAGAATCATGAAACTTTATGCAAATGTTGCTTATGACCCAAGGAGATGCCCTATTGTTTTTGGGTCCCATAGGTCAAAGTTCAAGGTCACAGTCAATTTTTTTTTCCATTTTCTTTTCTGGATCCTAACTCAAGAATCAAGCGACCTAGAATCATGAAACTCTACGCAAATACTGCATATGACCTCAATATTTGTTACAAACACATCCTGCACTAATAGCACTTGCATTCTGACAAAGTGCCCGTGGGGGGTATAAGTCCGCTCTGCGACAGTTCTGGTTTAATCTGTTTTTGCTCATACAAACACTAAGTTGCGGGTACTCATCTAGATTAGAGGATTCCAGTGAGCTCCCACAACAAAGCTTTTGATTTACTGATAATGGATTAATTTTCATTCGGAAAGCAGAATCACGCCCTTTGTCAAGAGCTCTTCACTTATTCAGGGTCTGAGATTATAGAACTTTTATTGTACTTCACCAAGAATATACTGTTACTTTTAGTGAAATAATGACTGAATATATGCATTATCACTACATAAAGCTTATCAAATTAGAGATAGTTGTACTAAATTATTACATCTGACATTTCCAGTGATATTTGGGCCAAAATGAATTTTAAATCTGTTATCAGCATTTGAAATGTGAGAAAATAAAATCAAAGCAATTGATGGAAAATGTTTTCTTGATATTAGTTTGTCCGAATGGTCTTCTTTTAGCGTAGCTAAGGTAAGCAATTATTTTTTGTTGGATTGTTGCCACAGCATATTGGCTTCAAACTCTTTCATATTAGTCTACCAAATATACACCTAGCTGGAGAGGAGCAAAGTGGGCTTATTCTTTTGCTTATAAAATTTTCAGCATTCTAGTCAAAATTGGTGACCTCAGACTCATAACCAACCACCCTAACCATTGAACCTCAGGGCCCAAGGTTATAAAACTTTTCTCAGGCTCAGGCTCAATTTTCTCAAATTTCAGTTTGAGATTAAAGCCGTAACTCTGTTTCATTACTCATTTGAATGTATAAACATTATAGATGATATTAATAAGTTGTTATAAATAACAACTTATTAATAATTTCTTTTATTTTCATACATTTATTTTCATTTGAAATCTGAGAAAATTGAGCCTGGGCCTGAGAAAAGTTTTATAACCTCGGGCCCTGATTCCATATTTTCATCATCGCTTAAATTTGACTTACGATTTAAAAAATAATATTCCACAGGGAATCCATGTTACTCAATTTTATTTCCATAAACACTCTTTTTCATTGTCAATGCATGTTTTCAATGTCATAAGGTTATATTTTATGAAGTGCAAATATAAATAAGCTCATGTTATCTTGTTACTTCAACTTTTTGAAGTCGCTGTTCTTAAATTTGATTTTCTGTATTTTTTCAGCAATGACAGCATACAGTCCAGCTATGTTAGCGTTACAAGATATGTTAAAATCTCAGTATGATCTGACGAGAGAGTTCCTGGAGACGCAGAAACAACTTCACGATCAATTTACAAGAAATATAGAATCTACATTCCACTATACAACACTACAAGATACTAAAAAGGTTATCATAAATTTTCTACTTTAGAGCCAGTATCACTTTGGAACCTTCGGCAATTCTACGGAATAGACCCCGGGACTAATGAAGGTGCAGACATGAAAGCCCGTCACATGGCACATGTATTTTGTGTTGTCCACAAACATTACAGAAGATAAATTTCAAAAAACAAAATCAATGAAAGACTAAAACAGGGCATTTCATAATTTGATAACAAAACACAGTGTTTAACTGTGTTTTGTCATCAAATTATGAAATGCCAAAAAGATCTTCATTGGTGATCGAAAAGCATATAGGGGATGTTGTTTTTTCAGGCATATCAACCAAAGTACCAACAGAAGTGGAATCACCTAAAATTTGAAAAAAAATTACTTTCCAGTTTTAGTGAATGACACTTGTGTGCAGATCAAATGTTTAACCTCAGGCCTGCCTTTGCAACGGCACTGTCTGACCAGAGTCTTCACTATGGACTCTGTAAATAGATATTGTCTGAACCCCTGTAAGTAGGTAAATGCTATCCTTATAGCGTTGTTGCTTTACAATATTTTTGCCTCACTCACGTGATATTGTGCATCTAATGAAGGTCAGTTTTTAACCCTTTTCTCCAAAATTGAGATCAAAGATATATCCTTTGAAATTACTTTTTTTTAATCTTACAAAACAGCTGTGGAATTAAGATTAATTTTCAGCCATTCAGATTGCACAAATATTGATTGACACAACTTATGTCAAGATGAAGGCCATTCAACATGGTCAAAGTAGGATATATCAAGGTCAACCTTTAGATGTTCAAATGTTCCTGTTTTGGGACATAAGAGTTCAATTTACACATCTTAATTCAAATATAGCCTGTTGTTTCTCTTGTTTGTAAAAATTTATTTAATCTTTTTGCATATTTACAGTATATAAAGAAGAATAAAAAGAAGAAGTTGACCTTCAAAGAAGCCTTACAGTTAGTAGATTTAGAAATGGCAGGGAAAAGATGACCTTCAGCTTAGGAACATTATTTCTGACTTAAAATAGAACACTTAATAACTTAAGACTTAGGCAAAGAGTGCAAAGGAATTTTGGATATGAAAGAAAGCAGCTTACAGCTTAGAAAGCCATGTGATATGTTGTAAAAACTCAAAAGAATTGTCTCAAGATGATTCTAATGAGTTTTAACCTTATAGGAATCCTTCAGATTTATTTGAAAACAAACTGTATCTACTTTTTAAGATATTTTGATTTATTTAAAGAAGTGGAATTGAAAAGGTCGCTAAATAAAAATGGTCACTTAATAGATGTGGTCGCTTGAGCAAGATTGACTGTATCAGGGTCTTATCTGGGGTAGAGAAGTATGCACAAAGTGTGAAAGGAATTATGAACCCTTCCATATTTGTATTTTCTGCGCCTCAGCACAAAAGCTCCAACCCTGACTTTTTTGCGTTAAATTCCAAGGTTTGGAAAAAAATCCGTTACATATGCACAATACTTCCCTTTCTTCTGTAGAAATCTACAAATCAGTATCAATCAAAAAATCATGCATGTATTCAACTGAAAAAATTAGTTTTGGTAGCAGAAATTTGAGAAAGGGTTCTCTAGCATTTATTGTGTATCCATTAATGCCTAAAATCCTTCACATGTATTTTTGCGTATATTCTAAGAGGATTCATAGTTATTACCTAGAAGTTCCAGCAGTGGAGTTTTTGTGCCTGGGCGCAGAAATTCAAATTTGGAACAGTTCATACCTTGTGAAATGGTTATTTTTTTACACTTCAATCCTTCCTATGCTGTCTGCAAACAAAGCTATGGTAGAAAGTATAGACTAAGATCAGACTGCACAAATGTGCAATCTGATCTTAGCCAACACTACCTGCTTTCTACTTCATTATTGTGGGAAGGATTGTGAGAAGCCTGTCTAGTGAAAATATCCTGAAAAATTGCCAAATAAAAAATTCTCTTCTTGAAATAAATACTTTTAATAATAATATTATACATATACACTAGCTTTCAGCGGCACAGCTGCCTTCATCAGGTCAATCCTATGAATTCAAAGAATTCATCTGATGAAGGCCGCTGTGCTGCTGAAAGCTAGTGTATAAATATATTATAATCTCAAAAAATGGCAATAAGTTTGACTTAAATTTGAATTCAGAAGGATAAGGGTGATAAAGAGTCGATGTAATGCTGACCAAAACCCTGTAGTGTGCACAGTTGTATTTATTTGGTTATAGAATCCAGTACATTAAACCTTTTAAAAACCTTTGAATCAATTATGAAATATAAAACATTGTCAAAAAAGAAGAATATGTTATCTTTTTCAGCTACTAAAAGTCCTCCTTATGAGATTTTGACATACAAATTGATGTTTGATTTGTATGAATTCGATTTTATTTTGCTTTTAAGAATTTTTTCAGCTGTATTGGATTGTTTGTTTGAATGGGTTTTTAAGCTGCTTACAACATTTTTTCAGTTATATAGCAGTGGCTGAAGCACCTTACAATGGATTCCTGGTATTTCTCACACCAGTACTACCATTAAATCCTTTCCTAGCCTCCAGCTGCTATCCCACATATGTCTACGATTATCGACCCATTGGTGTTAGACAAATAGTCGGAAAGAATGATTGCCGCCATCGGGAATCCTTGCCGGGACCTCTAGAATGATGGTCCTCAGCTGTATTGGAGATGGAGTATCCAACAATGCATTCCTTGTATTACTCTCACCAGTACTCTCATTACAATCTGTCCAAGCCTCAAGCTGCTATTCCACATAGGTTTCACATAATGAAGCCATTTGAGGGAGACAATTTTTTGGAAAGAATGAGTGCCATTGTCTGGGATCAACATGGGGGTATCTAGGGCTTTGAAATTTATACACACTCAGAAGGCTACAACCAAAGAATATATATAGGATTAAGGCGATATGTGACTGTGACAAAAGATGAATGCCCTCCATCCACTCCCTTTTAAAGAGCGTCGAAAAAATCAAATCCAAATTCAAGATCTATATTTAAACTGCTGACATTGGCATATAATTAGATGCATTTTGTATGCCAAAGAAAATTTATTTGGGTGAACATATGGAAAATGAGAAATGACTGTTTGCAAAATTCTTCACTAGAAACATTTTTGTTTCTATTTGGACAAAGTTTTGGATATCGTCTGTTCTTGCTTTCAAGATTATTGAGTCTAAAATTTTGTTGTTTGGCATTCAATTTAGTGAAACATCATTTGCTTGAAGATCATGAGCATTTTTAATAATCTTAGCCATATCTAAAACCATAGAAATATGTTAGTTTTAAACCTAGAGATACAGATAGAGGGGGTATTTTGGTTTTCAAATTTAAATTTTTCATAATTCCTAACTTTATCCCTGTGTAGTTGGTACTCATTCGAAACGTCTCATTGAGACATTTCAAATGAGTACCCACAACAAAGGGTTTCTTTTTGAAAAAGATCTATTAGACTAGCCTTACCCCCTCTTACCTGGACCTCTGTAAATTTATTCCCTGTCATTATTTTTCATAATGAGGAAATTTTTATAACATATTTAATTTCATAGAAACTATATGAAATGGTTAAATTATTTATTGTAATATGAACAAGAGCCATGTTGGACATGGGCATAAGTCCCCTACCGGCTTTGTTTGTCTCAATGTTTTCCCACGCCAATTCTATCAGGGACGTCAAAACCAGGTCTTGTTAAAGGGTTAAACAAGACTTACATGAGTTGTTGTCTCTGCTGTGCCCACTATACAATTCATGGAAGCAATAGACAGATGCAAGAAATAGTATCAATAACAGTTACCTTGTCTGATCCAAGATGTTTTTCTTCAGTCTTGTTGGTAAGAAATGAGAACTTTCACTGGAGGTGATTAATACTGCTCCATCACCACCCTGACTAACATGGCTTATAATTTTTTTTTACATTTTAAAACAGGTTTCATCAAGTTAGCTTGCTTAGTTATTAAGTTATTGCAGGATCCATTTTTAGCCATATTTTCACTATTTCCGTTACCATAGCAACCGCACTTTTTGTCAAAGAACAAAGATAAAATGATGTGCATAATCTACACATTGCCATCTAGTCATATACCAAGTCTCATCAAATTAGCTTGCTTACTTATTAACTTATCGCAGGATCCAATATTTTTTGCCATATTTTCACTATTTCCGTAACCATAGCAACAACAATTTTAGTCTAAAAACAAAAATAAAATGATGTGCATAATCTACACATTGCCATATAGTCATATACCAAGTCTCATCAAACTAGCTTGCTTAGTTATCATCTTATCGCAGGATCCCATTTTTGGCCATATTTTCACTATTTCCGTAACCATAGCAACCTCAATTTAAGTCGAAAAACAAAAATAAAATGATGTGCATAATCTACACATTGCCATCTAGTCATATACCAACTTTCATCAAAAACGCTTGCTTAGTTATTAAGTTATCACGGGATCAAGATTTGAGCGGACAGACGGACGGACAGACGGACAGACGGACGGACAGACGGAGGGCAAACCTATAGTCCCCTCCGGTGTGAACACCGGTAGGGGACTAATAAAAGTATTTTATCTTAATAAAGAAACAAGAGGAAAATTCAAATTCTTTTACTTCTATCTTACTTTTGAATAGCAAAACTCAACTCTTAACTCAATATTACAAGATTACTTTTTGAATACAAAGACAATACAGTGAGCTGGATTTTTGATAGGGTTGATTCAAAGGAACTTGAAATTTTATCAATTAATTCCAATAAAACAACTTATAATGTGCATAATAATACCATTTAGCATACAGGTCTATATAATAATGTTTATTTATACATCTACCAGGGGTGTTCCAGAACTTTGTGGACTTTCTAAATATCTCGAAAACTGTTCGACAAAAATCATTGAAATTTGTACAAAATGAATTTCAAACATTAAGGAGTTAATGTACAATAATTCATCCCATTAATTTACATAAGGTGCTCATAAGGCGTTCCCATAGAGACATGCAAAACATCAAGCGGGGCACAGATTTATTTTTTTATATTAACATCTATACAATCTGTTACTTTAACACCAAAAATATGACATAACAGTCATATAAATTTCTCAGAATTTTGCTCACTTTCTCAATACTGATATTTCCTGAAAATCTAATCAGTTAAAAAACTTCCGTTGCTCTAATTAATTGTCCTGACTGGCGATGGTGGTAGTTCATGAAATATAGATTGTGCTGATGATATGGGCTCTACGGGCTGTTGTGTCACTGAAAATGGTTCTTTAGGATGAAATATAAACAAGAGGGCCATAGTGGCCCTGAATCGCTCACCTGAATGAACTGTCAAAAATTGTTTAAAGTAGGTTTAGAAAGGATGAAGAATTTTGACCAAATTTCAGGTCGATTGGGCAAGAAATGATGCCTCTACACTGCTTACAAGGTTTTTCTAAGATTTGATATCATGACCTATTTTTTGACTGCATTTGTTCCAATTTCAAACTTGTCCGAGATTTCATCAAGATGATCTTTCTAAGCAATTTTTAGGTTGATCAGGCAAAAAATATGGCTTCTAGAGTGTCTACAAGTTTTTTCTAATATTTGACCCCGTGACCTCATTTTTGACCACACCTGACCCAATTTCGAACTTGTCCAAGATTTCATCAAGATAATCATTCTGACCAAATTTCAGGTTGATTGGGCAATAAATATGGCTTCTAGAGTGTCTACAAGGTTTTTTCTAAGATTTGACCCTGTGACCTCATTTTTGACCCCAATTGACCCGATTCCAAACTTGTCTGAAATTTCATCAAGACAATCATTCTGACAAAATTTCAGGTTGATTGGGCAAAAAATACGGCTTCCAGAGTGTCTACAAGGTTTTTCTAAGATTTGACCCCGTGATCTCATTTTTGACCCCACTTGACCCAATTTCGAACTTGTCTGAGATTTCATCAAGACAATCATTCTGACCAAATTTCAGGTTGATTGGGCAATAAATATGGCTTCCAAAGTGTCTACAAGGTTTTTCTAAGATTTGACCCTGTGACCTCATTTTTGACCCCACTTGACCCAATTCCGAACTTGTCCGAGATTTCATCAAGACAATCATTCTGAGCAAATTTTAGATTGATTGGGCCAAAAATATGGCTTATAGAGTGTCTAAAAGGTTTTTTCTAAGATTTGACCCTGTGACCTCATTTGTGACCCCACTTGACCAAATTTCAAACTTGTCCGAGATTTTATCAAGACAATCATTCTGACCAAAATTCAGGTTGATTGGACGAAAAATATGGCTTCTAGAGTGTCTACAAGGTTTTTCTAAAATTTGACCCTGTGACCCCATTTTTGACCCCACTTGACCCAATTTCGAACTTGTCCGAGATTTCATCAAGACAATCATTCTGACCAAATTTTAGATTGATTGGACCAAAAATATGGCTTATAGAGTGTCTAAAAGGTTTTTTCTAAGATTTGACCCTGTGACCCCATTTTTGACCCCACTTGACCAAATTTCGAACTTGTCAAGACAATCATTCTGTCCAAATTTCAGGTTGATTGGGAAAAAATATGGCTTCTAGAGTGTCTACAAGATTTTTCTAAAATTTGACCCTGTGACCTCACTTTTGACCCCAATTGACCCAATTTCGAACTTGTCTGAGATTTCATTAAGACAATCATTCTGACCAAATTTCAGGTTGATTGGGCAATAAATATGGCTTCCAAATAGTCTACAAGGTTTTTCTAAGAATTGACCCTGTGACCTCATTTTTTACCCCACTTGACCAAATTTCGAACTTGTCCGAGATTTCATCAAGACAATCCATCTGACCAAATTTTAGATTGATTGGGCCAAAAATGTGGCTTCTAGAGTGTCTAAAAGGTTTTTCTAAGATTTGACCCTGTGACCTCATTTTTGACCCCACTTGACCCAATTTCGAACTTGTCCGAGATTTCACTAAGACAATCATTCTGACCAAATTTCAGGTTGATTGGACGAAAAATATGGCTTCTAGAGTGTCTACAAGGTCTTTCTAAGATTTGACCCTGTGACCTCATTTTTGACCCCACTTGACCCAATTTCAAACTTGTCCGAGATTTTATCAAGACAATCATTCTGACCAAATTCCAGGTTGATTGGGCAATAAATATGGCCTCTAGAGTGTCTACAAGGTTTTTCTAAAATTTGACCCTGTGACCCCATTTTTGACCCCACTTGACCCAATTTCGAACTTGTCTGAGATTTCATCAAGACAATCATTCTGACCAAATTTCAGGTTGATTGGGCAATAAATATGGCTTCTAGAGTGTCTACAAGGTTTTTCTAAGATTTGACCCTGTGACCTCATTTTTGACCCGATTTCAAACTTGTCCAAGATTTCATCAAGATGATCATTCTGACCAAATTCCAGGTTGATTGGGCAATTGATATGGCCTCTAGAGTGTCTACAAGGTTTTTCTAAGATTTGACCCTGTGACCTCATTCTTGACCCCACTTGACCCAATTTCAAACTTGTCCGAGATTTCAACAAGACAATCATTCTGACCAAATTTTAGATTGATTGGGCCAAAAATATGGCTTCTAGAGTGTCTACAAGGTTTTTCTAAGATTTGACCCTGTGACCTCATTTTTGACCCCACTTGACCCAATTTCAAACTTGTCCGAGATTTTATCAAGACAATCATTCTGACCAAATTCCAGGATGATCGGGCAAAAAATATGGCTTCTAGAGTGTCTACAAGGTTTTTCTAAAATTTGACCCCGTGACCCCATTTTTGACCCCTCTTGACCCAATTTCGAACTTGTCCGAGATTTCATCAAGACAATCATTCTGACCAAATTTCAGGTTGATTGGGCAAAAAATGTGGCCTCTAGAGTGTCTACAAGGTAAATGTTGACGACGCACGACGGACGACGGACGACTGACGACGGACGACGGACGACGGACGACGGACATCACTCGACCACAAAAGCTCACCTTGAGCACTTCGTGCTCAGGTGAGCTAAAAACTAGAAAGCCATGAATGGCTTGAGTCACTCCACAGGCTTGAAATTCTTGTAAAACAATAAAAGTTTTGACTAGTTTTTTAGGTATTTTGGATTCTACTGATGTTGAAAATGATTTTCAAAGTTTCATCTATATAACATAGAGAAATGACATCCGCCCATAAAATGCATATTTTCATCCGATGATAATAATTTTTGGTAGTCTGATCAAGGGTCACTAAAGGATCATTCCAGTGAAATTTGGCTGATAACCATCTATTACATTCAGAGAAAATGATATTCAAAAGTTCCAATATATAACATATTGAGAAATGACCTCCGCCCATAAAATAAATATTTTTCATCCAATCACAATAATTTTTAGTAGACTGATAGAGTGTCACTCAAGGAAAATTACAGTGAAATTTGGTTGATATCCATCATTTAGATTCTGATAAATGATTTTCAAAGTTTCCAATACATAACATAAAGACAAATGACCTCCGCCCATAAAAGGCATATTTTTCATCCAATCACAATATTTTTTTGTGGACTGATAGAGGATCACTCAAGAAATATTCTAGTGAAATTTGGTTGATATCTATCATTTAGATTCTGAGAAAATGATTTTGAAAGTTTCAGCTATATAACATATAGAGAAATGGCCTCCGCCCATAAAATACATATTTTTCATCCGATCTCAATAATCTTTTGTAGACTGATATAGGGGCACACAAGGAGCATTCATATAAAATCTCATTTGTATCCATCGATTAGAATTTGAGAAAACTCACTTTTTACCATATTTGGAAATTAGCCACGCCCATTAAATCCATGTTTTTCATTGGATCAAAATTTCTTGAACAACTTAGAAAGAGGGTCACCCAAGGATCATTTCTGTGAAGGTTGGTTGAAATTCATCCAGTAGTTTCTGAGGAGAAGATTTTTAAAGAAAAAGTTTATGACCGGACGCACTGACACACGACGGACACAACGCCATGACAATAGCCCCAGTGGCTTTCAGCCAGTGGAGCTAAAAACTACTGTTCTGAATTCAACCAAACTTCACAGTAATGATGCCTAAGACATGGTCTTTAAGAGATCTTCGTTAAATTCAGATTAGATTGATAAGATGGGGTTTATGAGTTACCACATCACAGAAAAATATAATATAATAATTTTTTTCTGTAAAACTTTTGTTCAGAATTTAACAAATTGTCACAAGAATGAAATGTTGAGAATGATATTGTCAATTTCTTCTTTGACTAGAGCCCAAGTCAGCTTAGTAACATGGGCTCTACAGGCCTCTGTATAACTGAATAATGGTCCCATGGTGAAATATAAGAAATGATCTACTCTGAAACCTCTTGTCAACAGAACTTCTTTATTAGAATATTTCTAAGGACATGCTCTATCAGCTTTCTTTGTTATTTGGTGATTTAATGCTGGGTCATTGAAAAAAAGGGGCTTTTATAATGCAAAATTTCACACCTTGTACAATTTTTGATAGATTTTTGTGAAGTAAATTAATGCTTATCACATGACATTGGGCACATTCAAGCTGCTTGGAAATAGTACAGGTCATAGAAAAAAGAGCCTTCTTGAACAAATGATGATTATCTGCTTACAAACAGATTATGTCTGAGCTAGATGATGAATTCTCATAAATCCACAGGACATTAGTGCCAGTGGAGCAATACTCTTGATCTTTTCTTGTAACGACAGAGCCAAAATGTTGACTCCAAGAGCAGATATAAGTATGTTTTAAAAGGTTTTTGGCCTAGTCTCTACCGGTCTGACCCAACATGACATTGAGATAAACATTTTGACCAATTTTGATGAGATTTTTTGGTGATTGTTAACAGACAGATAGACTGAAGAATTGGTAATTGTTAAGACAGGCTCACAACAGACAATAGCTCTCTGCTTCATACTTGAGTGAGCTTAAAAGAAAATGATCACCACTGTTTTATTATCCTAAAGTTACATGGGAACCCGATTCTTCATCTGCTTTAATTGTATGCTACTAATCATTTGAGGCTATAGGGAATAGGAAAGCAAGAAGCATGTCCGATTCTTATTTTGTAATGGGGTGACCGTTGACCTCCATCATTTTCCACTAATCTGTTTCAAATATTCTTAATAGTAGGGGACTTAAATGTTCTAACTACAACTTAAAAAAGCTGTAGTTACAATATTTAGATTACCCACCATTGATTTGTCTTTTACTTCATCTCAATGACCTGTTTTCTGAAGATAAATGAGCTTGTGCATGACATTGCCAACAATTTGACTCCTGCGTGAGGTGAAAACATTTAACAGCCAAGACAGATAAATAGTGTAATTAGAAAATTGCCTAACTATCTACAGATACTTTCAGACCTTATGTATCTACAAACGCAAAATGTAGACTCTGGTTGTGCAGATGCGAAGACTGACCAGAGTCTTTGCTTTGCGCACATTTCAAATTGTTGGAAATGTCACACACAGGCTTAAAGGACTTTTCATACCTTGACAAAAGTAAGTGACTGGGTGGGCATGAGTATGAGTAAACACATTTGTTGGCTCAATATTTAATATTTGATTTTTTTGTTCCATTAGAACAACATCTTTTTTGTTATCCAAACAAAAGTACAAATACATTCATAACTGAGGTCAAAACATCAATATGTATGTTACATGTAACAGAAAACAATCATCCCTTGCAATACTTAACCCGGAATATCCCTGCTTTGGCAGGAGGCATAGATTTTGGCAAATATACTAAGATAAGACTGCACATACATTATGTGCAGTCTGATCTTGTATATTGCATCTGATTTTCCTTTTTGAACCAGATAGTTAGAAAAAAATATTTCAATAAATACATACTTACAAATAAGTGCATCCAGTGCTTTCAGCACTGTGATTTTAATACCATTTTGTCAAGTGTTTTATTAAGCATGACAAGGGATAAAATTGCCATGTCGGACATGGCCAAACCCGCCGCGAAAGTTTGAGAGTAAACTGAACTTTATAGATTAAGGATTCTTTTGTACTTTAAGAGATTAAATCCCTACAAAATCTAAATATTTAAAATAACAAAGGGCAAAAACTGGAAAATTATGCAAGCAAGAGTTATAGTTATTGTGCACTGCACTTCTCCTGCATGAGATCTATCCACCCATAAAGTTTCAAGTTGATAGCTATCATACTTTAGGAGATATGCTCCGGACAAAATCTAAGTATTAGAAATAACAAAGGGCAATAACTCCAAAATTATGCAAGCAAGAGTTGTAGCTCTTGTGCACTGCACTTCTCCTCCATGAGATCTATCCACCCATAAAGTTTTGAGTTGATAGCTATAATACATTAGTAGATATGCTCCGGAAAAAGTTAGTGACGGAACCTCGGAATGACGGAGGGAGGCCATTATTATCCCCTTGCTGAAAACGGCGCGAGATAAAAAGTAACAAAGAAATCCTCATGCTTTTAAGGTAGTGGACCCATAATAGTTCTGCAACATTTTGGAACTCCTGAACTTTCACAATGTAGACAGAGGTTTCCTAATGAAAATCATTAGGGAACCTCAGTTTACACTATTGAAGTTAATTACTTCTGAAACGTTGCGGAACTATTATGGGTCCACTACCTTAATATAAAACAAGAGGACCATTGGCCCTAAAGACTTCATCAAGTCAATAGGGTGCACCCAAGCACAGCCCAACAATGAAACTAGGGTTATATGAACAAACTTGGTACAACTAGATGGTGCAATAAACAGCCATCTGCTTTCTGATTGTTTTCTTGTATGGGGTTAAACACTACTTTCAACAATCTTCCTTTCCTATCACATAATCTAGAGCACCTAGCAATGGATTCCTAGTTATCATCAGTACTACCATTGCATCCTTTCCTAGCCCCAAGCCTATATCCCACATAGGTTTATGATTATCAACCAAATTGTGGGAGACAAGCATAGGAAAGGATGCATGCTGCAGTTGGCCATTAAACCTGTGATCTTCAGAATGAGTCAGATGCGCCACCAACTGATGCTATGATGGCATCTGGTTTCAGAAAAAGAATGAGGTTTTGCCTTATCATGACAATACCTCACAGCCACGACCAGGGGTAAGTGGGGCCACACCACATTGACTTATAGCCTTCATTTGTACCCATTTATACACCTTCATTCATCTTGTCAATTTTATGATGTTCTTTAATGTACCTGGGTTCATTTATTGAATGATCATGATACCAACTCGAAAATATTACCAATTATTCCAATATAATATGATGCCCCTTTTAAGTTTTTCCCCAATTTGTCACTTCATCAAAAGAAGGTGTATATCAGGCCATTTATACGAGGCTAGCTGGTGCATAACATTTCAAAAACTTATTAAATATAATGAATGATTTTGACATGGAAGGGCTTAGCCTCTAAAATACAGCATTGAATTTATCATTAAGGTAAAGCAGATATTTGGGGTTCAATTGGGAATCACTTTCTTTCAAGAATTATCTACTTTGAAATGTTAAACCAATGTTTAATGGCCAAATCCTTTTAACTTCGTACAAAACATATTCAAGTCTTTTGTTATAATTTAAATGTCTCTTTAAGTCACAGATATAAATGTTTTATTCCAGTTTCTCCAAAAATTGAGATGTTGATAATAACAGATACAGGTATAAAGGGAGACAGTAATGGGAAAAAATATTACAGTTATGTTAAAATTGATTCAGAAAAATGTTCTAACTATTAATTGGTAAAAGCCTCACCAAATGTGTTTGTTTTAATTCAAATTAAGAACTACATAGAATAAAATTGTTATTTAACGATAATATTCCATTTAGTTCGAATTACAACAAGCAAACTTTAACAAATTTCTGATGAATTTATCATGGAATAGGATTTGAACACAGTTATAATCACATTCTACCCCTTGCTGCCCCTTTATCACACAAAGTAAATTATAGCAGATTTTCAAATGAGGGAGAATCTCGAAGATACTCAATAAATCTTCAAAAGTTTGAGTTGTATTTTAATTTGATAGGTAAAAACAAATTAAATTAGTTAATACATTGTGGTAAGGCCATGCCCTTCCAACTCAAATTAACAGATAATACAAATATACAACAATAGATTCAAGTCCTTTCTTCTAATATCAACGTCTCTTGAGGGCACAGCTTTAAATCTTCCAAAGTTTGACTTGTATCTTCATTTGATAGCTGAAATAAAGAAGAGATGCTTGTAAAACATTTCTGCCCCCCATATAAGCAGGTCAATAGCTTATCCTATATCAATCAACAAAGGGCAATAACTCACAAAATAAGATTGGTAGAGTTATGGTGCTTGTGCACTGCACTTCTCCTCAATGAGATCTATCCCCCTGTGAAGTTTCTTGATTATAGCTTGCATACTTTTTGATATGCTCAAGACAAAAACAGTCTACAGACGGACCAACCAACAAGTGCAAAGCAATATACCCCCAATTCTTCAAGGGGGCATAATAATTATTATTTGTTTCAGTGTAAGATCAATTATCTTATAGTGAGTGAACAACAAAAGCTATATTTTTGAAAGTGGAAAATATTTATCATTCTCACACAGAAACAAAAGACTGTTCTAGTTCTTTAATCCAAATATATGAAAATTTTAGAACACATTTTTGTAAAGTACATCATTTTGCACATTATTTCTAAGCAAAGTCCTGAGATTATTTCTTTGCTCGGCTAAGATAATGCAAAATAAGGTGAAATGAATATAAGCAGAGTATAATGTTTGGTAATTTGACTCATTTGGTGGTGAGATTATCAAGTGATAACTTTATCATTTCTCAGTAATCAATTGAAAAGCATGAAAGAAATTACCTTTTATGATTAATCCAATGTTTTTGACAGCATAAACATTTCCAGAGATACCAAAATTGTTTAATACAGTAAATATCGTGTTAAGCATCCACTTTTGGGACCGCGCAAAAGAAGTCGCTCATGGGAATGGTCGCTTAATACAATATTTCATGACAAATAAAACAGGTCTATTTAATAGCATTTATAGAATAGAGGTTACATTTTACTAAATTTAGTGATGTTGAAACCCATTAGAATCATGTCATTGAGACAATTCAAATGGGTTTAATAAACAAGTGTATCTTACAAAATGCCCACTTTTTAAGAGATTATGCTTCTTTGAAAGGATTTTTACAATTGTTGCTTAATAAAACCAGTCTCTTAACTACTTACATCTCTGCGAGGAAATGTTGACAAGAGTTTATATTCTGTGAGATGAAAGCCCTTTGATGTAATGTAGTTAATGACAACTTGAAGCTGATTGGATCCATAAAACTTCCGCGTTAACATTGACCTATCTGGTGTCCGAATACGTAAAGTACATGTGACCTCTGTGCACCCACTTGGAGGTTCATCTGGGATTTCCTTTGCTAGGGACTGCTGAATTGCCTGTAACAAATATGATATAAGCCTGTGCTTGACATTTCCAACAATTTGACATGTGCGTGAAGTAGAAACATTGAGCACCCTAGACTGCCACATAGTGTAATTAAAAGATTATTTGGCAATCAAAAGACATTTTGAGACCTTATCTTTCTACAAAGGGCATAGTGAAGACTATGGTCAGACTGTGTGGATGCACAGGCTGGCCTAGGTCCTTGCTTGTGCACTTTAATAATTGTTGAAAATGTCAAGCACATGCTCATATATTACTTTTAACTGTAAGTGTTAAACCCTGTGTAAGGTACATTCCTTTAATCATTCCTAACATTACCTTTTCAGATATTCCTTTATCTTATAACTTTACAAATATCCGTGTGATAACATCCCGTATGATATTTTTTATGATATCACAGTTATTTTTAGAACAATGATATAATGCAGTTATTTTTAGAAACTTGCATTTCAGTTAGAAACATCGACAAAAACAAGACAAATAGAGGTTATAAGATGAACATAATACGTACTTGTGTATTGTATGAAAAAAATATATTACTCGGTTGTGAGAATCGGTAACTGTCTCGGCAGAGCCTCGACAATTATCAATTCTCCAAACCTCGTTAGGTTTTTTTTTTCATACAAAACACTAAATATGTATTATATATATGACTATTTTTTTTCCTCATTTGTTTCCCTAGTCAATCCAAATGATTTCAAAAGGTTATGAAGTAACAATAGAAATCCTGCTTTTTGGCTGATTTCAAAATTACGCATCACACTGCCTTACTATTAGTCCTTTTAACCCATTGTTTTTTAATTTGATTTTGATTCCTTAAGAACACACAGGTACTTGAAAAAAATATTGAAACCAATAAATGAATCAAAGTCTATTTCCATTCCCTGATACTTTGGCTTTTGCCCTTTTAGTAGAGTAGCTGCTAATTTACCAATCAGAAACAAAAGATACAGCTGAGTTTGATAAGTCTATAACACTTTTGGCAGTCAATCCTGAGAGCGTGACTTTGACCAAAATGCTCTGCCCACTTCTATTTGACATTAGACCAAAGTCATTGTGACACAAATCATTTGTCTCCCACAAATGTTCTTAAGATAAGTTGTACGCCAATATAGGATGATAAGCAGGTGGTTTGTATGGGATGTTTTATTCATACTGGCATGACAATTGATGGGAAACCATGGGTAGATTCATGAGCTTCTATTTTCCACAAAATGATATTTACCAATTTAAGAGCTTCTTCTTCCCTTTTTTGTCTTTCCTCTTCTTCTTTCTTTTCTCTCTCTATTCTTTCTTGTTCCATTTTTATCCTTTCTTCTGCCATTCTAGCTTCGTTCTGAAGATACAGGGTACAGTAGACATACAGGAAAATCCTCTGTTTATGTCTGATATGAATAATATCCCACAAGAATGTGCTATTAGGCATTAAGAAACAAGTCTGATTTATGCAAAACAGAAAACATAATAATAAAATATAACCTGTCTCATGAAAAGGGACCATCTTTGAACTCTGTAAAATGAATTTTTGAAAAAAGAGATTGGGTCCAGCATAGGTCTACCACAGGTTGCATTTCAAAAATTCTTTCACTGGGAGGAAGATTGATCATTCTAGATTCAGAAAATATGCAGATTGCACAAAGTTTCAACCCAAATCAGTCTGTGTAGTCTGACTAGGGATGATATTTTACGCAATACCCAGATAGTCCCTTTTTGTGTGACAGGTCACATATATGTTTTCATTTAGGACATTCATGTGGTGTGTTTGTAAAGTTAAAATAGTAGTTTAATAACCCATGAAGGGTTGTACGACAATTTCAAAGATGTCACAGAAAATTAATTTTATACAAGGCAAAAAGGTGGTCCAATATTGGTATCATATTCTTAGACTGCCTTTCTGTCTATTCATTACAGGATTAATACAAAAACATTGTATGTGTCTATACAAGGTATAGACATATACAACGTTTTTTGTTCTAATCCCTCTGTATGTCCTCTATGTGTCCCTTTCTTGTTAACACAACTCCTCCTTCAACTATGGACAGATTTGCATGAAACTTTCACAAGATGTTACTCATTATGTGACAATGCCTCTATTGAAGAGATTTTGTGATAGTATGCTGTTGCACTAAACAAGAGGACCATAATGGTCCTTAATCGTTCACCTGAGTGCACTGTCCAAAACTCGATTTAAGGTTTTAAGGCAGAAAATCTAACTTCCACTGCGAGTACAAGGTTTTTCTAAGATTTGACCTTGTGACCTTGTTTTGACCCCACTTGACCCAATTTCAAACTCGCCTGTAATTGCATAAAGACCATCATTTTGACCAAATTTCAGATTGATTGGGCAAAAATGTGATCATCAGAGTACAAACAAGGTTTTTCTGAGATATGAACACGTGACCTAATTTTTGGCCCCACTAGACCCAATTTCAAACTCACCTCCCAAATTTTATCAAGACATTCATTCTGACCAAATTTCAGGTTGATTGGGCAACAAACATGACCTCTAGAGTGCATACAAGGTTTTTCTAAGATTTGCCCCCGTGAACTAGTTTTTGACCCCAGTTGACCCAATGTCAAATTTGTTCAAGATTTTATCAAGACAATCATTCTGACCAAATTTCAGGTTGATTGGGCAAAAAATGTTACCTCTAGAGTGCATACAAGGTTTTTCTAAGATTTGCCCCCGTGACCTAGTTTTTTGCCCCACTTGACCCAATTTCAAACTTGTCTCAGATTTTATCAAGACAATCATTCTGACCAAATTTCAGGTTGATTTGGCAAAAAATGTGACCTCTAGAGTGCATACAAGGTTTTTCCAAGATTTGACCCTGTGACCTAGTTTTTGACCCCAGTTGACCCGGTTTCGAACTTGTCCGAGATTTTATCAAGACAATCATTCTGACCAAATTTCAGGTTGATTGGGCAAAAAATGTGACCTCTAGAGTGCATACAATGTAAATGTTGACGACGGACGACTGACATCCACCTAACCACAAAAGCTCACCTTGAGCACTTCGTGCTCAGGTGAGCCAAAAAAGGGCCTCTCCTGAAAATTTTTCAAGTGTTATTGTATATTGTGTCTAAGGAATTCCTGGTAGTTTATGAAAACATAAATTGTTATTTCTTCAACATTTTGGGATGAAATCATTGTAGACAATGAAGTAACTACCTGTTACAATCTATTTCTATTTTTTCTCGGAAAGCTTTTTACTTCAGGCGCGTTAAAAAGCAGCATAACATGGGAAAAGGTCAAACTATCTATGGTCAGAGTGGCTGCTCTAACAGACTATAATTAGGCTAAGCTCTATTGGTTTGCAATCTAACATGTTTTTACTTCAATTATCTAGTAATGAGTAAGGCATCTGTTGTGAATTGAACTCACAGACATTTATGAGAAATTGTATGTAGGCAATATGGTATCTCAAACAGTTGAGCACTTGACCTGTAAGCTACCCGGTCGCCTCCATCTAATCTCTCATAAATGTTTGTGAGTTCAACATGCGACACAACACCGATGGAAATGTTACCTTTTTACGATCTTCTTCCAAAGACTTCTGGTATGCAGCATCTTGCTCACTTCTCACTAATTCTCTAGCTGTTCTCTCAGCCTGAAAGTCCATGTATTATGAATACAGTGAATTTGGTTAAAAATATCTACTATTGCAATTATTATGGAGAAAATACTGTTAAACATTTGCTTCATAACAATTACAAAGCTTATGCATAACAGCATTTCCTCTACATAGTAGTCCCCTTACACTGAATGAATAAAATTTAATATTGTGGACCAGTTACATTAAGTAGTTAAGTTGGATTAAAAAAGAGTTGCTGATGCAACAAGAGCCATGTCGGACATGGCCATCCCCCGCCGAGAAAGCTTGATAGTAAACTGAAGCCTAATAGATTAAGGGTTCTACTTTAAGAAATTAAGCCCCTACAAAATCTAAGTCTTTAAAATAACAAAGGGCAATAACTCCAAAATTATGCAAGCCAGAGTTATAGTTCTTGTGCACCGCACTCCTCTTCCATGAGATCTATCGACCCATAATGTTTCAAGTTGATAGCTAAAATACTTTTTAAGAATATGCTCCGGACAAAATCTAAGTCTTAAAAATAACAAAGGGCAATAACTCCAAAATTATACAAGCCAGAGTTATAGTTCTTGTGCACTGCACTTCTCTTCCATGAGATCTATCCTCCCATAAAGTTTCAAGTTGATAGCTTTAATACTTTAGGAGATATGCTCCAGACAAAATCTAAGCCTTTTAAATAACAAAGGGCAATAACTCCAAAATTATGCAAGCCAGAGTTATAGTTCTTGTGCACCACACTCCTCTTCCATGAGATCTATCCACCCATAATGATTCAAGTTGATAGCTAAAATACTTTTTAAGAATATGCTCCGGACAAAATCTAAGTCTTAAAAATAACAAAGGGCAATAACTCCAAAATTATGCAAGCCAGAGTTGTAGTTCTTGTGCACTGCACTTCTCTTCCATGAAATCTATCCTCCCATAAAGTTTCAAGTTGATAGCTTTATGCTCTAGGAGATATGCTCCAGACAAAATATAAGTCTTTCAAAATAACAATGAAAATTAAGTTGATAGCTATTATACTTTAGGTGATATGCTCCGGACAAAATCTAAGTCTTTAAAATAACAAAGGGCAATAACTCCAAAATTATGCAAGCAAGAGTTGTAGTTCTTGTGCACTGCACTTCTCCTCCATGAGATCTATCCACCCATAAAGTTTTAAGTTGATAGCTATTATACTTTAGGAGATATGCTCCGGACAAGTTTAGTGACGGAACCTCGGAAGGACGGAATGACAGAATGACGGAGTGACGGAATGACGGAGTGACGGAATGACGGAATGACGGACGGAGAGCATTACTATATCCCCTCGCCGAAATCGGCGGGGGATAACAATGCATTGCCCTGAATACACAAAGAATCATTATTATAATAAAGTAATGATTGTTTATTTGATAGCGTTAATTTGTATGAATTGCAACTGCCATATGTAGAAATAATGCCCTTACTAAGGTTTTATGTTTAAGCTATGAGCAATTTCAGTTAACACTTCTTTACAAGAGGAGGTTTTGAGACATTCATGCCCCTGAAATGGCATTTTTCACCTTGATAGATGGCCTTGACCTTGCCAGACTGATGACCCTGAACTTGGGCTCAGTATCAGCAGATGATCTTTTATTATGCTAGAGGGTCATCAAAAAGGATTATATCTATTAAGTTTAGTTAAAATTCATCCAATAAGTTTACGTCTAGACAGACACAGCAGCATTGCAAAAGGAAATGAGCCTGTGTGTGACATTTCCAACAATTTGATATGTGGGCACAGCAAAGCCTCTCGCCAGCCTGTGCATCCGCACAGTCTGACCAGAGTCTTTGCTATATACTCTGTAGATAGATTAGGTCTAAACACAACTCCAAGTGCTCAGGAATTATTCTTATTTTATTATGCATTTGTCTAGGCTGCACAATATCTCTCCAAAATGCACTTTTGAAATTGTTGGAAATGTCATGCACAGACTCAAATATAAACGTTAACCGAAGTCATTAGATTTAAGATTCACCCCTCCTTGCATACCTTATATAAATCTGCATTTATTTTTTTTTTTTCATAATTAAGTAAAATGTTGTGTTTGTGGTGTAAAGGTTGTGCCCTGTCCTTTTGACCCAAAGTTCCTCAGTTTGAATTCAGGGAACAGTTATTCTTTCACACACATTTGGCACAAGTACTATGGAATTTTCCAGAAAGCCATAAGAGAAGGATTTATCTAAGTTGAAAGAACTTGTTTTCCAATCAATGTAAAGAATATATGTTTAAAACATAAATAAGTAGAACTTGTCAGAGAATGTGACTTAATACCCCTGCAAGTGCTTTCAATAAATAAGATACTTTGACAGGAGTTAGGAGAAGTTGGGACCTCAAAATTGCGTCTTGCAAAACTTCAACATGTAATAAATGTTTGTATAAAATTTCAAAGCTTTGAAATGAAAAAAATAGGAGGAGTTCGCGACACAAAATATCTAGTATATGTGCAAGAAAAGAAAATATGTCCTAAGTTCAAGGGCAGATAACTCTTTAACCAGGGGGAATTGGGACCTCAAAATTGCGTCTTGCAAAACTTCAACATGTGATAAATATTTGTATAAAATTTCAAAGCTTTTGAAAACAAAATGAAGGAGGAATTTGCAGCACAAAATTACTAGTATATGTGCACGAAAATAATAAAATGTCTTAAGTTCAAGGGCAGATAACTCTTAAACAGGGGGAGTTGGAACCTCAAAATTGCGTCTTGCAAAACTTCAACATATGATAAATGTTTGTATAAAATTTGAAAGCTTTTGAAAACAAAATGAAGGAGGAGTTAGTGACACAAAACAACTAGTATAGGTGCATGAAAATAAAAAAAAAAGTCCTAAGTTCAAGGGCAGATAACTCTTGAACCAGGGAGAGTTGGGACCTCAAAATTTCAAAACTTTTGAAGGAAAACTGAAGGAGGAGTTCACGACAAAAAATTACTAGTCTTAATGTCCACGGACAGACAGACAGATGGACAGACAGGCTGATTCCAGTATACCCCCGAAAGCCTTCATTTGCGGATGTGTAATTAAAAGCCAAACCTCTTCTACAATATCTCGTTCTTGTTGTTCACGGAAGAGTTCATGGTCCTGAATCAATTTTGACATTAGTTCATCTACACTCACATCACCTAGAATACAGGAGTGTCAAGTTATTATCATACAAGGAGTGGGGGTATATTCTAATGCCCAACTTGTCCGTCATGGGGTTTTCTACCTGTTGACAGGCACATTTTACAAGGCCACTTTTATATTTACATGTAAATGACTTCTGCGTGTGGTGTAAACATTTAGCAGCCCAGACAGTTACATAGTGTAATTAGAAGATTGCCTAACTGTCTACAGACACTTAAAGACATTAATTTTCTACAAAACGCATAGTGAAGGCTCTGGCCTGACTGTATGGATGCACAGACTGGCCAGAGCCTTTTCTTTGCGCACATTTGAAATTGTTGGAAATGTTATGCACAGGCTCATATAATATTTAGCCACATGTTTGCATCAAAATGAAAATAAGCATGGTTTCCAATGAAGAAAATGTAGAATTCTAGCATTTTTTTCTCTTAAATACTATTTTCTCTTTTTTTTCTTATTCCCCTTTTCACAGACAAGTTCTGTTTGACCCTGGACAAGAAAAAAATCATATTTTTTACTTATCCAGGGACAAGTGAAGAAAAAGTATTTCCATATATTTGCATACATAACTCAAGAATGAACTTCAAAAATCTGAAAATATATCATTTTTTTTAAATTTTTTCTTTTTCAAAGAATCATATGCACATGAAGCTACTATCAAATTAAAAATTGCATCCATTCATTTGCTTGACTTGTCCAAAGGTAACTCTGGCATGAATTTCACTAAACAATCTTCACCTTGAAAATAAACTAACTACAAAATTTTGAAGAGTTTCATTAGAACTATTAAGGGATGATCCAGTCACTAGGTCTGTCACTTAGGAAATAGATAGATGATGATCCTTTGTGCAAGATCAATTTGTATTACATTGAGTGAAAAAACTATGAGAAATTGTCTGAAAGTGCATCATTTCGCATGTGATTGCTATGCAATTTTCATCATGTCACTAATTGTGCTCTGCTTGGATAACCATAGATAGGGTGAAATTAACAAAATGTGGATTTAACTTTTTGATAATTTCAATGGTTAGGCAATGAGTTTATCAAATGAATATACTGTTACTTCTCAAAGACAAACATAAAAGCATTAATGAAATCCACTATATCAACTTCAAGAACATTCCTTTCACACACCTTCAGCTGATTGCAATAAGTTGTCAACTCGGACAAAAAGGTGAATTATAATTAAACTTGGAAATGAATTTTTCTACCAATACTCAAAATCCAGCGACAAGTATATATCGTCGATGTTATTCTAAAACCTCATAACTGCAGCTTGATCAAAGCTGTAGTTACGAGGTTTTAGAATAACACCGATGATATATATGAACAGTATTGTCAGTCTATTTGATTGAAGCATTGCCAAATAAAAAAATTGCATTCCTTATTCTATAATTCAATGAAAATTCAAAAGGCTAACATTGAGGAATTGATGAAATATTGGAGTCAATAAAAACAGAAAGATTATTGTTGAAATGTTTCTTACCTCGTATAACATCCGTCACTTCATTTACTGCCCTTGACCTTGAGATAATTAGTAAAACTGGCAACTGCTCACTGTTGTAACCTCGAATTTGATTGGCTGCTACACTTCCAAAATGTCTGGTTGCCATAGTGACCAATCTGTAAAAGTAGAATAAAAACCAGTATAGCTGCCATGATCTTAACCCATTCTTAAATCACTCAATTGGCGCCCCAGTCAAAATAATTAATCAATTCAAAGCGCTCCAAAACCTTTAAAATCTCAATATTGTTTAGAATGCTCTTAAATTTCAATCAAGTTGATCCTATATTTCTATGATCCTACTGGCTGATGTGGATTTTGAAGTGTCTATTGATCAATTAAGGCAAATAAAATCACTTTCTAACTTTCCTTTACTAATATAGTAACTTAGATTCATAGCAATAATGAAAACACCTGACTTTTAATACAAAGATTTAAAATGTTTCAAAGCCCTCTCAATCTAATAAACACATGAGTATTGTGTGCATTGGAAATTAACACCTCCATATAAATATCACAGTTAAAAATGCACATTACAAGTAGTCGGTTAGGATTACCTTGCCGCATTTGTTTCCAGCGTCATATCCCAGGCCCAAGTGATGAAATTGTTGGTCAAATATTGAACAATCCCTTCATTACAGAAGATTTGTGAGCAGAACACATGGGAGAAAATGCTGTTGTCATGATGCAGGTAGATGGCCATAAGCTTCCTCTGAAATTAAAAAAATACTCTCAAACTAGGTCTGTCGCACAGCGAACAATCCCTCACCGAGTGCTTTTTCAAAGTATAACAACTCTGTTATATATAAACTATAAATAAACCTAATGGTATTTACCGTGTCTATTTTTAGAATTAGTCTGGGAATTTTCCAATTATCTTGACTAATAGGTAAATGTATGTAGAAGATTTTAGATCTTTCTAGAAAGGCCGTTTGGAAGGTGATTCAGACTCTAGAGTATTCTTATGTTCTATGCTATTCCAGATTGTTCTATAGTATTATATAAAGGGGTTCCTACAGCATTCTTGGTTCACTTGATTTAGACTAATGGATTCACTTAGTAGTACTGTGTTAAACTAAAAGGGGATTTCTTCTTATCTTAAAAGTGTGTTTGAAAGCGTGTTCGGATTATTGGACTTATTATTTGTGGACCAGAAACTTAATTAAATTGGATCTAAAATTAAAAACTTTAGGATTAAACATTCAAGGTATTGTAATTTGTTTTTGTATTAATTTCATATTGTCAATAATTCTGTTGTTATTGTCAATAAATATTGTTAAATGTAAAGTTTGTTGCTGGCTTCTGTGTTCTTGTTACATTGGCACGTAACAATTGGGGGCTCGTCTCGAGAAACGAACATCAGACAAACAAACAAAACAAAACAAATCAAACAAATTCTGTATTTAAATCTGCTGTTCAAAATTATTTAAGAAATTAATTTCATATCTCAATTTTAATAAATCTAGAGTGTACTTTCACTTTTATTTATCGAAATCTTACATTCTCGTTTGAATACAGCAACAAGCTACCATGTCTTTTGACTTAGAAAAATTTACGCACGAACCTTCCGTGGAGCTATTGAATTTGGGTAAAAAGTCTGATTTGCTTAATCTTGCCAAGCATTATGAATTAAAAGAAGTCAAGTCCTCATTGCGAAAGCATGAAATTAAGAATATTTTGGTTCAATATTTTGTTGATGAGGACATTTTTGATGAAAAGGCTCTGTCTCTCATTGTTGATGTCCCATCAGTTGCAAGCTCAAGAGAGCTTGAACTGTTAAAACTTCAACAAAGGGAGAAGGAATTGGAAATAGAAAGAGAGAGAGAAGAGAGAAAATTACAAGAAAAACAATTAGAAATTGAAGAAAAAGAAAGAGAAAGGCAATTTCAAAGAGAAGAAAGAGAAGGAGAAGAAGAGAGAGCAGAGAGAGAGCGAGAAAAAGAACGAGAATTTCAATTACAATTAAAAGAATTAGAAATTCAAGATAGAGCAAATCAGTCCAGATATATGTATAATGACCATTTTGATGTAACAAAACATTTTAGGCTTGTTCCTCAATTTCAAGAAAATGAAGTTGATACATATTTCGAACATTTTGAAAAAGTTGCAAATAACTTGAAATGGCCAAAGGAGCACTGGACCTTACTTCTTCAAAGTGTCTTAGTAGGAAAAGCTCGCAATATTTATTCGTTACTTAGAACAGAACAAAGCAATGATTATGATACTGTAAAAGAACTCATTCTCAAAGGTTATGAGCTGGTTCCAGAAGCATACAGACAACAGTTTAGAAGTTGTAGAAAAGAATCTGGCCAGACTCACGTTGAATTTGCAAGAAAAGAAGAAAAATTATTTGACAGATGGCGTTATTCTAAGAAAATAGACCAAAATTATGATAATCTTAGACAACTTATATTAATTGAACAATCCAAAAATTGCATTCAATATGACATTAAGTCACATTTAGATGAAAAAACTGTTGAAACTATACATGAAGCAGCTCGTTTAGCTGATGATTACTACCTTACACACAAAAATTCTTTCGTTAATAAAGCAAAACCTGCTTCCTCACATCCCCAAAATAAATCTATGTCTGGTGATTCATCTAGCATGTCTAGTCAATCAAATTCACCTAAACCAAAGTCTACTGGTGAAACCAATGTTCAAAACCCCTTATCTCGAGTACACTGTACTTTTTGTACCAGGTCACCTTATTTCGGAATGTTTTAGATTAACTAGAAAGCCATGAATGGCTTGAGTCGCTCCACAGGCTTGAAATTCTTGTAAAGCAACAAAAGTTTTGACTAGATTTTTAGATATTTTGGATTCTACTGATGTTGAAAATGATTTTCAAAGTTTCAACTACATAACATATAGAGAAATGACATCCGCCCATGAAATGCATATTTTCATCCGATCACAATAATTTTTGGTAGACTGATAAAGAGTCACTCAAGCATCACTCATATAAAATTTCATTGGTATCCATCATTTAGATTCTGATAAAATGATTTTCACAGTTTCCACTATATAACACATAGAGAAATGACCTCCGCCCATAAAATACATATTTTTCATCCAATCAAAAAATTTTTTTGTAAACTGATAGAGTGTCACTCAAGGATTATTCCAGTGAAGTTTGTTTGATATCCATCACTTAGATTATGATAAAATGATTTTTACAGTTTCCACTATATAACATATAGAGAAATGACCTCCGCCCATAAAATACTTTTTTTTCATCCGATCACAATAATTTTTGGTAGACTGATAGAGGGGCACTCAAGAATTATTCCAGTGAAATTTGGTTGATATCCATCTTTTAGATCCTGAGAAAATGATTTCCAAAGTTTCCACTATATAACATATAGAGAAATGACTTCC
This sequence comes from Fragum whitleyi, assembly GCA_948146395.1. Taxonomy (NCBI): domain Eukaryota; kingdom Metazoa; phylum Mollusca; class Bivalvia; order Cardiida; family Cardiidae; genus Fragum; species Fragum whitleyi. The sequence goes on from OX411548.1 coordinate 72,475,370, forward strand.
GCCCATAAAATACATATTTTTCATCCAATCAAAATAATTTTTGGTAGACTGATAAAGGGTCACTCAAGGATCATTCCAGTGAAATTTGGTTGATATCCATCACTTACATTCAGAGAAAATGATTTCCAAAGTTTCCACTATATAACATATAGAGAAATGACCTCCGCCCATAAAATACATATTTTTCATCCCATCAAAATGATTTTTGGTAGACTGATAAAGGGTCACACAAGGATCATTCATGTAAAATTTCAATTGTATCCATTGATTCAATTCTGAGAAAATTCACTTTTTACCATATTTGGAAATTAGCCACGCCCATTAAATCCATGTTTTTCATTGGATCAAAATTTCTTGAACAACTTTGAAAGAGGGTCACCCAAGCATCATTCCTGTGAAGTTTGGTTGAAATTCATCCAGTAGTTTCTGAGGAGAAGATTTTTAAAGAAAAAGTTTACGACCGGACGTACGGACGCACAGACGCACGGACGCACGACGGACACAACACCATGACAATAGCCCCAGTGGCTTTCAGCCAGTGGAGCTAAAAAGGAAGAAGGAACTGAGTGCAGCCAAACCTACAGGGCTCACCAGCCTTCAGCCTAAATCACAGCCTTCTTTTGAGTTAAATTCAATTGTTAAGGCAGAACCTAATTCTGATTCCTGTATGGAGATTTTTGAACCGTTCATGTTGGATGGTTTTGTATCACTTTCAGGTGATATGTGCCCACCTGCCCCTATTAAAATTTTAAGAGACACAGGAGCTTCTCAATCTCTTATTTTAGTAGATGTTCTGCCTTTTTCTGAGAAGACTTCGTCTGGTACTAGTGTCCTTATTCAGGGTGTAGATTGTGGTATTATTAATGTTCCTCTTCATAAGGTTAATTTGTCCTCAGATTTGGTTACTGGTTCTGTGGTTGTTGGTGTTAAACATTCTTTACCATTTAAAGGTGTACATTTATTGCTAGGCAATGACTTAGCTGGAGATAAGGTTGTTGTTAATCCTCTTGTAACTGACACACCTAATGTAGGTCAAACAGATGATCCTATTTTGCAGGAAATACCTGATTTGTACCCTTCATGTGCAGTAACTCGGGGTATGGCTAAAAAAGCTTCCTTGAAAAATTCAAATTATATTGACTAAACTGATACTTTTGTTGGTCAATATTTCAATGACGAGATTAAAAAGTCTTTTAATCTTAGTCTGCCTGATACTCAGACAGACTCGTCAAAATTTTGTCAGTCATCTCCAAGGTCAAATGACCAAGGTCATGAAACGCATTCAAAGTCAAAGTTAATCCAGGAACAGCAAAATGATCCTGAGATTTCAAAGTTAATTGATAGGGCATTACCCGAAAAAGAAATGTCTCAGAATCCTGTTTGTTACTATAAAAAGAATGGTATTCTGATGAGAAAATGGCGACCATTTGATGTCCCAGCTGATGATGATTGGGCTGTTCATCACCAAATTGTTGTTCCAAAGTCATATCACCATGAAATACTTAGTATAGCCCATGAAAGTCCAATGTCTGGTCATTTAGGTGTAAACAAGACTTATCACAAGATAATGAATCATTTCTTTTGGCCTGGACTTAAATCGGACGTTTCCAAATATTGTAAAAGTTGCCACACTTGTCAAATGGTAGGGAAACCTAACCAAGTTATTCCAAAAGCAAGGATAAAACCCATTCCAGCTTTTGATGAACCTTTCAGTCGAATAATAATAGACTGCGTTGGTCCTTTACCAAAAACTAAGTCAGGTTCTGAATATTTGTTGACAATTATGTGTGCTTCTACTCGCTTCCCAGAAGCAATTCCTTTAAGAAACATTAAGGCAAAGTCAATTATTAAGGCTCTTGTCAAATTCTTTACTTTTGTTGGCCTTCCTAAATCAGTTCAGTCTGATCAAGGATCAAACTTCATGTCAGGCATATTCCAACAGGTTATGCATGAATTAGGTATCAAGCAATATCGGTCATCTGCTTATCATCCTGAAAGTCAAGGTCCTTTAGAAAGATTGCATCAGACCCTAAAGAATATGATAAGGTCATATTGTTTTGATACTGAGAAAAATTGGGATGAAGGTATTCATTTGCTTTTATTTGCAGTCAGAGAATCTGTTCAAGAATCTCTTGGCTTTAGCCCCTTTGAGTTAGTTTTTGGTCATTCTGTTCATGGGCCATTAACACTCTTAAAAGAGAAATTTCTTGCTGATGATGAAACACCCTTGAACTTGTTACAGTATGTTTCTGACTTCAGAAATAAACTGTCTAGGGCATGTGAGGTTGCTAGGTCAAATCTTAAATCACCTCAGAGCAAAATGAAGGCAAGATATGACAAGCATAGTGTTGATAGGAAATTCGAACCAGGTGATAAAGTCCTTGCTCTTTTGCCAATACCTGGCCGACCCTTACAGGCAAGATATTATGGCCCGTATACTATTGATAAGAAAACAAGTGATTTGAATTATATCATCAATACTCCCAGAAGGCGTAAAAATAAACAATTGTGTCATGTGAACATGCTAAAAAAGTATTTTGACAGAGATAGCTCTATTTCAAAACTAATTACAGTTGTAAACACTGTCCCACAAGAATCAAATGTGATTGAATCAGAAGTTAATTCAGACTTTAGTGACAAATTTGTTCCTGGTTCATCTAAACTTGAGAATTCTGAAATACTAAAGAATCTTGACGACAAACTTTCACATTTGGAGCCATCTCAACGAGAAGAGCTGAAACAGTTGATTAATGAATATAAACACTTATTTCCTGACATCCCCACAAGAACTGATAAAATATATCATGATGTCATTGTTGAAGATTCTCAACCAATAAAACAACATCCTTATAGAATGAATCCAATGAAACAAAAAGCCCTTCAAGATGAAGTGAATTACTTATTGGAGAATGATTTTATTGAACCCAGCCAAAGTAATTACAGTTCACCATGTATATTAGTTCCAAAGCCAAATGGAACATACAGAATGTGTACTGACTATCTAAAAGTGAACTCTGTGACAAAAACTGACTCTTTTCCAATACCAAGAATTGATGACTGTATTGACAAAGTCGGTAATTCTAAATATGTCACCAAATTTGACCTTCTCAAAGGATTCTGGCAAGTTCCGCTCACTGATAGGGCTAAAGAAGTATCAGCATTTGCTACTCCAACTGGTCTGTACCAGTACAAAGTTATGCCGTTTGGGATGAAAAATTCTCCTGCGACGTTTCAGCGGCTTGTAAATATGGTTATAGCTGGCTTAGATGGCTGTGACGCATACATCGACGACGTCATCATCTACACAGACACATGGAGTGACCATATTCAAAGAATCAAACAATTCTTTGACTGTCTCAGTGATGGAAAATTGACTGTTAATCTGGGAAAAACAGAATTTTGTCATGCTACTGTTACTTTTTTAGGACATCTTGTGGGACAGGGTCAAGTTAAACCTTTAGAATCTAGGGTCAATGCCATCTCTGAGTTTCCTGTACCTGCTCCTAAAAAGCAACTGATGCGATTTCTTGGTATGGCTGGCTACTATAGAAAGTTTTGTAAGAATTTTTCTATAATAGCTTAACCTTTAACAAATTTATTAAAGAAAAATGTGAAGTTCAAATGGAATGATAACTGTCAAGTTGCCTTTGATCGCTTAAAAGCCATACTTAAGAGCACACCAGTTCTTTCAGCACCTGATGTTTCAAATTAGCTGTTGATGCAAGTGATGTTGGTATTGGTGCTGTTCTTTTGCAAGAAGACGATGATGGTATAGATCATCCAGTTTGTTATTATTCTAAAAAATTAAACAAACATCAGAAAAACTACTCCACCATTGAAAAGGAATGTCTTGCTCTGATTTTGGCAATCCAACATTTTGAAGTTTATTTAACATCTGCAACTTCTCCTATAGTTGTATTCAGTGACCACAATCCCTTAAGTTTTCTTCACAAACTTAAGAGTAAGAACCAAAGATTATTCAAGTGGAGTTTGTCGCTTAAAGAATTTGATCTTGATGTAAGACACTTTAAAGGAAAAGACAACATTATACCAGATGCTCTGTCAAGAGTCTAAAATTTTGAATTGTCTTATCTTTAATAAAACAATGAATTTAACAGTTACATTTTACTATATTATTTGTATATATGTATGTATGTTTGCATATATAACTCTTTTTCAATTCTTTTGATGAAAATTGTTTGTATTTTCATGCTAGATGTGCTGAAATGTTGCAACGAATCATGATATTATCAATTATGTGATGTATATTATCATTGTATATGCTAATGATAATGCAAAAAGAAAGATTTATTTCATAAACCTTTCTTTTTCTTTCAAGGGGGAAAGTGTTATTTATAAACTATAAATAAACCTAATGGTATTTACCGTGTCTATTTTTTTTCCAATTATCTTGACTAATAGGTAAATGTATGTAGAAGATTTTAGATCTTTCTAGAAAGGCCTTTTGGAAGGTGATTCAGACTCTAGAGTATTCTTATGTTCTATGCTATTCCAGATTGTTCTATAGTATTATATAAAGGGGTTCCTACAGCATTCTTGGTTCACTTGATTTAGACTAATGGTTTCATTTAGTAGTACTGTGTTAAACTAAAAGGGGATTTCTTCTTATCTTAAAGATCAAATGAAAAGCTATTTTTCGAACAAGAACTAAATATTTATTTCAATCACTTTAATTGAAATAAAAAGATATAAAATCCGCGTCGAAAATCACACACCCAAAGGGTCAATATTTACAAAAGAACGACCGTGATTTATTGGAAATTTTCACCTGGCCGAAAACGGATTTTCGCACTTGCGCAGTGGGTGTGACGTCATTGTAGTTATTCCTCTTGAAGGTAAACATGGCGAACGCTTGTTATTATCACAGCTATCGAACAACAACACGAAGGTTCGATATTGTTATACGGCTATCAACCTTTGCAGTCAGAACAGTTTAAACCTAAGCAAGCGGAAACTACAGATATGTTTACTTTGTACCCTAAATCTGAGATATCTAGTCACGAGTCTAACAACAAGGTCTGGATAAACGTAAGTCGGAAACTATGGCATGGTTAGAGTGTTTTTCACACCGTTTTAACGATGAAATCTTGTTAAAAATAAGCATTTTTCTCTCACAAATTAAAATCGACATTTTTTAGACTGTTCACTTCGTAAATTTGGTAAAAACTTCGGAAGGAAATCCAATTTGATCTTATTGAGAGTAATATTTCATGGTTAACAATTATTTAGCTCCAACTTTAGTTTATAATACAGATATATAAAGAAACAGAAAAAGGCTTGACATAACACATTTGATAGTTGGTCAAAACTTTATATGATTCAAATATATTATGCATGATTAAATCAAGATATTGAATAAAACCCTACCTCAACAGGGCTTTGACAATAAGATGGTATGAAATTCCTTCAAACCTTAATTATTTGTCGGTATAAATTTCCTTTTCCACGATTTTTTCCATTTTCTTTAATCCATAAATGATCACCCATGTTTTCACTTTATTTGAATTTGTCAAAAATATAACGAATGAATATCATAAACAAATAATTAGAAAAATAAATTCAATTAAACACAAATTTGATTGTATTCCGTTGTCGATTAAACGTTGTTTCTAGGTATATCGCCGGTTGAAAATTAGTCTTTTGCGGCATGTCAGATGAATCATTGAAGGATAAAATTTGTGTTTAATTAAGTTATAAAGTTTTATAAATTACATGTAGCTGGGTGGTTTTGTTTATTTGAAGCATTGTGACATCCTGCCGATTACACAACAGCACACATGACAAATGATTAACCGAAGGGAACCCTTCCTGCGTGTGCTTGTCTGTGTACCGATAATTGTTCTAATATGCCCCTTATTTTCAAAATCATTTCTGAAACATTTTTCAAATTCTTACACTTTTCTTTTTTATTACAGCACACAAAACATTTCTATATATTAAAAAATGGTCACCATTTCAAGCTGTAATAAGTGTTAAGCGGGTTCATTATTGTTTACACGAAGAAAATTTCTTCTCTTTTTTTCAACAAAAACGTTTTCACAATATTGTAAATATCGAAAAACTATTTAAATGTTATGTTTTTGTCGAATATCAGTGGGAAGAAAGATATAAAGTTTGAGAGAGAAATAGACTAAAAGAGGGAGAGGGAAAGAGAGGCGGACAGACAGACAGAATGCGCCAAACCAGACAGAATGTTCCAAATAAAAATGTTGACGGGTGATCAAAATGTCGCAAATGTAGCTTTAAGAAGCTGTACTTGTGTTGATTCGATAATATATCAATCATCGACGATGTTGTTCAACGAATAATATATTACTTATTGCGCTTATGCGTACTGTGTGTCATGTTTTTACACCCTTGCACAAGATTTATAACAGATGCAGATTTCTTCCCGGCTTTCGTGCTGTTCAAGTTTATACGAACTCAGGGCAAAATTTCGACCATTCATTAAGCTTCAGCTTCATTATATGTGACCCGTCACGGGAAGGTGGACTAACTGGGAACTCCATGAATTAATTATATGAAGAAAGGATTGGTTCAAGTACAAGTCAGTCAGAGGGCGCATAAAAAACTCTTTCAAGGGGAGGAACAAATAGCTTAATTATTCTTGAAAAAAAGAAATCATCAAAGTTGGAAAAATTAAGAACCGTCTCGGTCCGCAATCTGACTAGGGTCGACTCTTTACGCACTAGCCTTACGTTCTTTGGTGAAGAATTTAGAAATTGGTACTGAAACGTCTGTTTTAGCTGATCAGAAGCTGCTCAACAAGCCTTTTTCGTAAGTGAAAATATTGGGTACATTTTCATAATTCAATAATACCGTTTTAAACTGTAAGTGTGATATTTTGGTTTTACAACAACAAAAAGTTTTAATCATTAAGCACCAAAATAAGTAATTTAATAATTACATCAATTATTACATCTGTTTACACTTTGGTTTATTGACGAGGCGTGGTTTTCTAATGATATACATGATAATAATTGACACTTGACAAAATTTTACCCAATCAATTCACCGGAAATTTCAAAAAGGCGTTAATTGGTTTATTACCCTTTGACGGGGCGTGGTTATCGGACAATTCATGCGCAAGAATAACCAAACAGTACACCGGAAGATATTTCTATGTCTTTGTGTATAGTCTGTGTTTCGGGTCGCGATTCTATTTAATTAGGATAATTAATACTAGTAATAAGGCTACATCCAGACATTTAAAATGAATAAGACCCTTGCATCTTGCCGCAACATCTTACTGACAATCGTTTTTACGACAAATTTATGAAATATCTGTGATAGGTTGAACGAAAATCTGTAATTTTATTTGATCTGCTTATTCCGTCAATACCTTCATAACTACAATGAAGTCACATGTCAGTTTCAATAGCGGGCTACAGGTGTGATTAGAGAAAACCGTCGATTTTACAATTATCGTATACATTATTTTCATCAGATTATTTTAATACATCTCTTTGTATTAATGTAAGGTCAAAAGAGCTTTTCATTTGACCTTTAAAAGTGTGTTTGAAAGCGTGTTTAATTTTAAATTCGGATCATTGGACTTATTATTTGTGGACCAGGAACTTAATTAAATTGGATCTAAAATTAAAAACTTTAGGATTAAACATTCAAGGTATTGTAATTTGTTTTTGTATTAATTTCATATTGTCAATAATTCTGTTGTTATTGTCAATAAATATTGTTAATTGTAAAGTTTGTTGCTGGCTTCTTTGTTCTTGTTACATTGGCACGTAACAACTCTCATTGCATAATGTAATAAAACAAAAAAAATTTCTATTGTGAACTTTGACCTTCATGACCCCAAAACAATAAGACAATTGTTTGGGTCATGGGATACAATCATATAAAGTTTCATGATTGTCAATTGTCAATTGTTTTTAAATTAGAGTCTGGAAATGACTTTTGGTCAAAATGTAATTGTGACCTTGACCTTTGACATTCATGACCCAAAAAACCATAGGGCATTTCCTTTGGTCATGTGCAACATTTGCATTAAGTTAAATAATTCTAGGTCAATTTGATCTTGAGTTAGAGCATTGAAACCAAAAAGTGGACAGATGGACAGACAGATGGTTTGGCTGACACACAGGAAGACACAATGAAAGTGATAAACGCCCTCTTCTTCATAGGTGGGGGTATAACTATCTGTTGATAATATAATGGTTAACTGTCACCTTAGATAAATATGTGTTCTGTCACGTGAAAAGGGACCATCTGGGAACTTTGTAAAATAAACATTTGAAAAAGAGATTGCTTCTAGTACATGCCAACTAGAGGTCAAATTACTAAAATTCTTTCACAGTTAGGTAGATTAATCATTCTAGATTCAACAAGAGCTGTCACTGTAAGATGACAATGCCCCCGACACCGCTTTGATTTAGAAGTTATGGCCAATGTTAAAGTTTTTGGACGGAATGACGGACGGACGGACGGACAGACGGACAGACGGACGGACGGACAAGTCAAATTTATGATGCCTCCCTATCGGGGGCATAAAAATTATGTAAATTGCGAAAAGTTTCGACCCAAGTCAGTCTACGCAGCCAGCGCAGGGTCAACATTCTACACACTAACAAGATGGTCCCTTTTTGCGTGACTGGTAACTTATATAAAGGGTCTGCAATTTTCAAAGTAACTAAACTTGTGATGATGAATTGTTTTTTAAATCTATTAATAACTTCAGGGGAATGACAGAATTTGTAAATCACAACATTCATTAACAAATAATAAATGAATAAGCAATTAATAATTCTACCTCTTTAGCAGAGCACAGTAATGAATCTCTGATGGCATTGTCTAATGAACCCACATAGAATACTGGATGACACTCTCCATATCTGTAATTAGAATTTTTCTCATGATCTTTCTAAATGTTAACTGAGGTTTCCTAAAGAAATTATCAGGAAACATGGGTTTAAAGCATTGCCTAACTATTACATGTCCACTACCCTAAGTATGTCATAATGCTGGGAACATTAGAAAACATACCCAATTTTTATGTTGCCGTTGGAGAACAAATACAGCCTAAATAAATTTGTAAAGTATGGAATCAGTGCAACTATGCTTCTATAAAAAACAACAAAATATACTACTCTAATAAAAAGTGTTGGTTAAAAATGTTATAATGTATGATTTATTCAAGATTCTTTTGTACAATGTATGATTTTCTTCCCTTTTTCTTAATTTTGGTGTAAAACCTTAATGAGTTTCTTTCAATTTATAGCTAACTCATAAATTATTTTTTTCTAGATTCTTGTTCAAAATATATGATTGTCTCACCTTTCACGAAACTCTCTAGTAAAATGTTCATGAGCATCAGTCTCATTCTGTACTGACTCTGGCACTGTAAAAATATGAAAATTTTCTTTTTTACGTTGATGTATCCATGAATATAGTCTGGTGGAGGAGGTGTTATATGCAAAAAGGTGAAATCTGCAGTTTGAGCCCGAGGATTTTGCTTTGCATATAACTCCTCCCCCCCCATCAGACTTCATTCACATCGACAAGAAAATCAAATAATATCCATTATAACACAATCACAACTCAAGAATTAGTTTTAATACTCTCTCTGGCTATAAATAATATCAAAACATTTTTCTGGAATGAAATTTTTGAACAAGTAATATTGACATTTGGAGAATTTCTCAGAAAACTAAGTGCGTTATTTAGCATGTGGGTTATATGACGTCAAAAGCATCAATGTTCCCACAAGAGCACATGTGCCGTCATAATGGGCAGAGCTCTCTATGTACACAGTAAAAACATAACATATGCATTCTATTGTGATTAAAGTTTTGTGTAATTTCTTCTTATTTCATATATGCGTTTTATGCCATCATTTTATAATAAAGGATAAAGCAAACTAACACATGATCTTATTTGTTATTCTTTTTTTACTGTTCACTCAATAGAAAGAGATGAACCCTTTCTTCCAATGTGCTCCAAATCAGGGTGTGGAACTCCCATGATAAATTTGTCTGACAAGTAAATACCAGGGAAAATATTAGAATGGCACATAAAGGGACAAGAGGAGAAAATCTTTATTTCCCCAACTCTGACAGGTACTTATAAGCTTTTGGGAAATCTTTGGATTTGACAATCAAGCATTATCAGAGATGTACCATAATTACCCTATGATTCTGGATACTCAAAAGACAATTATTTCTCTAAAACTCTTAGTGAGTGAAAACAAAATATGATAGAGTATGTTGCAATGAGGCTTTAGAACTGAAAGGTAAACATTGAAGACCAAGATCTAACTGCACCTAAAGGATCTGGATCTACGAAGTTTGTTTTGATCTGTCTGTCCAAATACATAGGGTAAAATATGGTTTTTCATACGATGGCATAGACAATCTTAAAACACTCACTTAGAGGAACTTGTTTTCTGCGCCCTAAATGATCATGAGAAAATAAATCAGACTCTGACTCATCCAAACCAAAATCGTGGAATTCTTCCTCATCAGAGCTCACTTCCATCTCCATCTGCTGAAACTAGGTACAGAGATTTTAGATTCAAATAAGTCATAAAAACTTAGAAAGAGCCCATGTTGTGTCTACTCATTGGAATTTTCTCACTGAGAGGATTCAAATAAGTACCCACAAGATAGGATTTCATTGAGAAATAAATAAATATCTTATGTCTTTAACTTCCCCAAAACCCCTTCTTCATTAGAGCTCTTTTTCATTTGCACCTGCAGAAATTATAAATATCCACTTGGATTCAAATAATTCATTAAACCGAAGAAAAGGCCCTTGTTGTAGGTATTAATTCAAATTGTTTCATTCAAACAATTAAAATGAGTACCTACATCATAGGGTTTTGTTGATAAATGATGATTTCACACTGTCTTTAGACCTTGTCAGATGACTTTATGTGTGGTATATACAATTTATGCATACCGAAAAGATAATTTGAAGATGCTAATTACAAGCATTATTTTTTTGACATGCAAAAATAACATGAAAATGTTGAGTCATGCTAAGTTTGAGCTTGTTAGATCCTTGAAGTAACTGGCAATGTCATGTTTTTGGTTAACTTTTCCATATAGACATATAGACAGACAGACGGACATTAAACAATATGCCTCTAATCTTATAGTGACATGAAAACAATCTTTAGGAATCCTATCACTAATCAGATCAACCTACCTTAGGAGAAGAATGAGGTCCAGCAAGATTGGACTTTCGTAATTCAAGCATGTGACTCGGATAGGATAGGCCAATACAACCAATAGCTTTCTGTAAAATATAACAAAATATCCTTCAGACAGGTAACAAGTCAGTGATCTTCTAAGTCATTTAAATTTACTACCAAAATCTAGTGACACCATATCAGAAGCTTTTAACAAATATTATTTAATATTATCATTAAAACATGATCATTATCACAAAGGCAACAAGCAAATTCGTTGAATTGATATCCCCCTCCGAACAAATTTTCATTGTCAATGAAGTTAATATCAAACTTAGGTACAGGTTATCTTATATCTACATCAACCTATAGTTTTCAAGAAATAGCGCGGAAACGAATATCACAATGTATGTATATGGCTAAAACAGTCAGGGGCAGTAACTCTAAATTCGGCGGTCGAACCGGGTAACCCTGACGATATGCACATGTCCTCTTTGTAGTGAAGCTGTGTGCCAAGTTTCATTAAAATCCAGAATACAGTTTTCAAGAAATAGCGCAGAAAGGAATATCACTCTGTATGTATATGGCTTAAACAGTCAGGGGGCAGTAATTCTAAAATTCACAGTCCAACCAGGTAACCCCGACGATATGCGCATGTCCTCATTGTAGTGAAGCTGTGTGCCAAGTTTCATTAAAATCCAGTCTACAGTTTTCAAGAAATAGCGTGGACACAAATATCACTATGTATGTATATGGCTTAAACAGTCAGGGGCAGTAACTCTTAATTTGAGGGTCAAACCGGTTAACCCCGACGATATGCGCATGTCCTCATTGTAGTGAAGCTGTGTGCAAAGTTTCATTCAAATCGGGTCTATAGTTTTCAAGAAATAGTGCAGAAACGAATATCACAATGTATGTATATGGCTTAAACAGTCAGGGGCAGTAGCTCTAAATTTGACCGTCGAACCGGGTAACCCCAAAGATATGCACATGTCCTCATTATAGTGAAGCTGTGTGCCAAGTTTCATTGAAATCGGGTCTAAAGTTTTCAAGAAATAGCGCAGAAACGAATATCACTATGTATATATATGGCTTAAACAGTAAGGGGCAGTAACTCTAAATTTGACCGTCGAACCGGGTAACCCCGACGATATGCGCATGTCCTCATTGTAGTGAAGCTGTGTGCCAAGTTTCATTGAAATCGGGTCTATAGTTTTCAAGAAATAGCGCGGAAACGAATATCACTATGTATGTATATGGCTTAAACAGTCAGGGGCAGTAACTCTAAATTCAACCATTGAACCGGGTAACCCCGACGATATGCACATGTCCTCATTGTAGTAAAGCTGTGTGCCAAGTTTCATTCAAATTGGGTCTATAGTTTTAAAGAAATAGTGCGGAAACGAATATCACTATGTATGTATATGGCTTAAACAGTCAGGGGCAATAACTCTAAATTTGACCGTTGAACCTGGTAACCCTGACGATATGTGCATGTCCTCATTGTAGTGAAGCTGTGTGCCAAGTTTCATTGAAATTGGGTCTATAGTTTTCAAGAAATAGCGCGGAAACGAATATCACTATGTATGTATATGGCTTAAACAGTCAGGGGCAGTAACTCTAAATTTGACCATCGAACCGGGTAACCCCGACGATATGCACATGTCCTCGTTGTAGTGAAGCTGTGTGCCAAGTTTCATTGAAATCGGGTCTATGGTTTTCAAGAAATAGCGCGGAAACGAATATCACTATGTATGTATATGGCATAAACAGTCAGGGGCAGTAACTCTAAATTTGACCGTCGAACCGGGTAACCCCGACGATATGCGCATGTCCTCATTGTAGTAAAGCTGTGTGCCAAGTTTCATTGAAATCGGGTCTATAGTTTTCAAGAAATAGCGCGGAAACGAATATCACTATGTATGTATATGGCTTAAACAGTAAGGGGCAGTAACTCTAAATTCAACCGTCGAACCGGGTAACCCCGACGATATGCGCATGTTCTCATTGTAGTGAAGCTGTGTGCCAAGTTTCATTGAAATCGGGTCTATAGTTTTCAAGAAATAGCGGGGAAACAAATTTCGGATGGACGGACGGACAGACAGACGGACGGACAGACATGGCAAAAACAATATCCCCCCCGAAATTTTTTTTCGGCGGGGGATCACAAAGCCTTCTGGTCTTAATCAGGGATGTTGAAATGCCATGCCGGACTTGTCCAACTTAGAATTTTCCACCTGCGGACAAGTACTTTTTTCTATGCCACTTGTCCGTGGACATGTAAAGACCATAACAAATATCAGAATGTTACTAAACAGATCTAAGAGATTTATTATCATATTAATGTCAAAGGGTAGAAAACATTGTTTTTAATGAAGACAATGTTAGAGTCCAGCATTTTCTTCATTAAAAAAATCTTTTTTTTCTCAGAATAACATGTAATTGATTTTCTTTTATGTGGACAAGTTCTTTTTGTATTCTGAACAAGTATAAAATCCAGGGACAAGAAGAAAAATTCTGTATTTTCACACCCCTGTCTTAATGAATGATCTTAATGGTCTATAAATGTTTTAACTGGCAACAGAAAACTTTTTTTCAGCAGTAAAACAAGTATTAGGCAACCACTTACAGGACCACCAAAATGCAGAGGCTACGGAGAATGGTGGCTAAGAACATGTTGTTTACCAATAAGAAATATGATTTAAATTGGATATGTATATTATTGTGAATTTCTCAATAATCTTATGTTGTACAAACTCAATAGAATAGTCTCAATGAGACTATTCTATTGAGTTTTAACAACAAAGGGTTGATAATGAAAATTATTTTTACACCACAGTAATTTCTACTTTGTAAGATACTTTGATTTGAGAGAGGAAATTTTGAAAACTGGTCACAAAATGAATTTGTAAATTTGTAGCTTAATAGATGTAGTTGCTCAAGCAAGAACGACTGTACTCTCTACTTTGTAAGATACTTTGATTCCATTCAGGGAGTTTTGAAAATGGTTGTATAATGAAATTTGTCACTAAGTAGACATGGTCACTCAATAGACTCGGTTGCATGAGCAAAATTGGCTGTACTTACACTGTCTTCTGTCAATTCAGGCCAGCCTGTCCAAATCTGATGTCGGACTGGGATATCTGTTACATTGAACAAATCTCTCTTTACCTTGAAAAAATTAACAAATAGGGGAAAAATTGAATAAGTAGAGGAGTTTGCTCAGAACTATTGTAAGTACCTATATAAAGGGCTAAGTGCAAGACTGTACTTAGTGTATATACAATGTATATACACTTAGTACAGTCTTGCACCCAACCCTCTTTATATCTAAAGGCATTTTCAATAGTTTTGTGCTAACCACTTCTAGCAAAAACTGAATTTATAAATCAATTCAGGCCAGTCTGTCTACACTTGATGTCCAACTGGGATATCTGTTACATTCAACAATCTCTCTACCTCAACAAATTAGCAATAAACAATTATTCAAACCTTAATTAGTTAGGGGAAATGGAATAGATGGTTGTTAATTAATGAATTCATTAAATGATTCAGGCAAAACAAATCCACACCCAGTGTCTCACTGGGATATCTGTTATATTGAACACATCTCTTGTTTACCTGAACAGATATTGTACTTTGAGATTTTTTTGCCATTGTCTAATTTGCGCCTATTTTGACATCCTCACTAGGTGGCAAAAACTGAACATAACAAAATATTCCTATACACACATTTTTGTCAGTTTGTCATTGGATTCATATCACACTTGTTGAATGGTGTTCAGGAGAACATGTGTTGTCCTAAAAATAATTGATGCAGATGGTTGGAAAGTAGGGACTGATCAAGCCTCTTCAATCTTTATAGTGCTAGGTAAGGTAAGGTTCATCTGATTTTATAAGCTGTTGTCTTTTATTGTAATCTTTACATGTTAAAGAGATATGCAGACAATCAGATGGACAGACAGATGGTTGGAAGGTAGGGACTGACCATACCTCTTCCACTGTTTTAGTACCAGGAAAGTTAAGGTTCATCTGATTATATTTGCTGTTTTGATTTTTTTATAATCTTTACATGTTAAAGAGATAGGCAGACAATCAGACTGACAGACGGATGGTTGGAAGGTAGGAGCTGATCATACCTCTTCGACTGTTTTAGTACCAGGAAAGTTAAGGTTCATCTGATTATATTTGCTGTTCTCTTTTATTGTAATCTTCAAGTTGTAACTCCTACTAAGATTCTCTGTCCTGTAAGTAAATACAGCCCTGCTTTCAGAATCACTAAACGCCACAAACAGTTTTCCAATTTTACCCGGCTTTGCATATGTGCTTGCATGCAAAACGGGGTATAATTGGAAAACTGTTTGCACTGTTTTGTGATCCTGAACGCAGGGCAAGATAATTATTGAGTGGTTACAAAGTGAGTAAGTGCATGTTTGTTTGTTTGAAAAGAGTATAACACCACTCTCACTCTTTCAGTTTTATCGCAGTGGCTGGAGCAACAAACAATGGATTCCTGGTATTTCTCACGCCAGTGTCAAGATTACATCCTTTCCTAACCTCCAGCTGCTATCCCACATAGGTCAACAAAGCATTTGTGTGTCATTAAGATTTCCAACATTTTCCTATGTAAGCAGCATGAAGTAGAGCTACAGACTGAGGGGGTATTTTGGATTTGAAATTCAAATGTTTCATT
The DNA here is from genome assembly GCA_948146395.1 of Fragum whitleyi. Lineage (NCBI taxonomy): Eukaryota > Metazoa > Mollusca > Bivalvia > Cardiida > Cardiidae > Fragum > Fragum whitleyi. Next base: position 72,491,233 of record OX411548.1, read on the forward strand.
ATTTCTAACCTAAACCCTATACTTGTCAATTTAAAGGCTTTTGGTAAGTTTTGCAGACAGACAGTCGGGAAACAATAATCTATATGCCCTGAATCTTATCAATGCGGGCAATATAAAGTTGCAAATGGGACAAAAAGTCTCAACTTACACAGAAGTAGAAGAGCCTTCAGCAGGGTGTAAATCAGGTGTCAGAAGGAACAGAGTATTATCCTTAGGTAGATGGAGGTCTCTCAATATAGTCTGTAATAAACATCACACAGAAAATGTTACAGGAAATATCACTGATATTTTGTCAAATGACAAGAAATCAAATTGTTTTAATAAGAGTTCATATAATAAACTTGATTAGCACTAAAATAGTTGACTAATTACAGCTTGATCTCTTGTTTGACTTGTAAACCAGAAATTTGACCCTAAAAACTATAGAAATATTCTGTTTTGACCCTAAAAGTTTCTTTCAGGATGTCACTGTGACTCATCAAATTTCAAGTTACATAATCTTTTTAATAAAAAGTTTACTATATAACTGAAATTTTCAATCAACACAACCGAATCACTTATATCCCATATTCTCTATGACAAGGGTTAATAATATTCAGCTTACATTATCTGTGACTTTTCTACTAGTCCAACCCTTTAACTCTTGTTTCCCGACAGGCACACCAATCTCACTGCTTAGAGACTCTTTAATCTGGGCTGTAAAATAATCAAACAACATGTCTCAATTGGGTAAATTTCATGTTGATTAATTTTCTGCTAATTCATGAGGGGTTAGTGCAACACTTTTGTAAGTGCATATATATTTGTAGGCACTTACATTAGTGTTGCGCAGGCCCCTAAATTGGGCCTGACAGAGGTATTGGAGATTCATATTATTAGAGTAATTTTGTCATATCCTAGAACAAAAAGCCATAATCAGTTCTTCTACAAATATTGAGTCCACAACATAGGTATTTGTTGAGAAATAACAATTCTAGAATGGCTTTAACCAAATCAACCTAAACCTCTGAAACACAAGCTCAATATTTATGTTGCCTAAACAAACAAATAGCTTTCAACCTGTATTTAAACAATATTTTAATTTCTGTTGGCTGAAATTACCTAAATAGTACAGATTTTGTATGCCTTTATGTCTAATTTCAGGTCTTTTTCCTCTAAATAGGACTGATTACATGAAATTAACCTCAAATTAAAGGATAAAACCCTAGACATCAATTTGATAGACTTTTTTATTCAGAAAATGGGTATTAAATAAAAACTCCCTGACCATAAGTAAGGTAAATAATGGAAAATGGTAAAGGTCAATAATTCATAACCAGTTTGATTTGCTTGTTCCTTTGAAGGTTTTTTTACACAGCTTTCAACAATCTTTCAGTTATATCACAGAAGCTGGATCAACAAACAATAGATTCCTGGTATTTCTTACACCAGTTCTACCATTAAGTCCTTTCCAAGCCTCCAGCCGCTATCCAACATAGGCCTACAGTTATCAACCCATTGATGGAAGACAAATAGTCAGAAAGGATGAGTGACACTGTCGCTGATCGAAACCAAGAACTCTGAATTGACAGTCCTATACACTACAAACTGCGCTATAATGCACACATTTCCACTTTGAAAGAATGATTTGACTGCTCCATTTTGGACTTGCTTTACAGCACCTTTTCCTCTATCACAATAAAGGCATTTAAACAAGGGATAGTGAAAAGAGACCCTCCCAAACCTAGAGAATACACAAACTTATTTACCAACAGTATCTGAATCTGGTATGAATACATCAACATTACGGTTCCTGTATTCCACATTAAAATGCAACATTCGCTTATCAGTTCCTCGAGAACTGAACCCAGTCCCAGCTGATGTGCCAGGGCCTGACGCTGATCCGGGATCGTAATTTGTCGCAGAATCAAACACATTTGCGTCTGACCTCCAGGGTATGGGGTCACTAAAGATCCCGGAACTGAAGTATTCGTCCCCTGGACCGGGGCCAGACCCCATCTGTTCTTGTATAGGGGCTCCTATAGGAGGGGAATCACTCTGTCCCATAACACTCTGAACTGCTTGCTGAAAAATAAAACATGGTATAGTTGATTAGGGTTTAATGCTATTTTCAAGGTAGTTTTGATCTCAATGACTTTTGGGGAATTTTGCAGCTGTGAAAGTCGTGAATGAGGATAATTTTTTGAATGGTATATCCTTCAAATATTCATGACTTCAAAATCTCTTCTTAGAACTTGTGCTCTTCAAACATACTTTAACTTTCCGCTAAAATGGTATACATAGGTAGATATACAAAGACATTCATTTTGACATCACAACACTTTTATATTTTGACATCACAACACTTTTATATGGTAATAGAGATACTCTGCTTGAAATTAAAACAATCTTTAGATTTAATATATTTCACATACACAGATGTAAAACTTATATTGTGGATACTGAAATTCTGTCATCAAGATGAGTCAAATGAGTATCCAACATATCTAGTAAGTTTCAAGAAGAATTCCTGTGACGAACATTTCCCTCTTATCCTAACATCTGAGAAATATAAGATAGTCCATAGTTACCAGCAGATTCCAATCATTTTGATCCAATATAGCGATACACGTCTCGATATCATCTAGTTGTGTACAGGCCTGAAACAGAAATCAAATTGGCTCTACCCATGACAGAGCTACCGATAGAGGGGTTATTTTCGGTTTTAGATCAAAATAATTCAAATATTATTGCACAAACCCTAAGTTGTCGGTATTTATTAGAATTGTCTTGTTAAGACAATTCCAATGAGTACCCACAACATAGGGTTTCATTAAGAAATAAAGATTTGAGACCTGCCCTCCCCCTGATATATGTACTTCAGCATTACCACACAATGACTCAAAGAAAAATACATTTCAACCCTTGTCATGCTGAATAAATTTTGGCTAAAAATTTTCATCAAAATCAAAGGGCAAAAAGCAACAAAAGTACCAACTGGAAGTCAATTTACATTTGAAAAACTAAATCTATTTACAATTCTGGTGCAAAAGTGAGAAACAGGTGGTATATACTAACATCAGACTGCACATATGTGCAGGCTGGTGTTTGTCTTCAGCTCCTGCCAAAGCAGGAATATTCCGGGTTCAGCATGACAAGGGTTAAGTTTTAAAGCACATTGTGGGAAAAAGAAGATTTATCTTTTTCTCATTATTCTATCTACATATGCTATCCAGTGAGTGATTGGCCAAGGTTTTGGAGGTATAACTAGAAAGCCATGAATGGCTTGTGTCGCTCCACAGGCTTGAATTTCTTGTAATAGCAAATCTAAGTTTTGACTAGATTTTTAGATATTTGGGTTGAAATGATTTTCAAAGTCTCCAACATTATAAAATATAGAGAAATGACTACCGCCGATAAAAGACCTATTTTCCATCCAATGACAATAATTTTTGGCTGCATGATAATGGATCACCCAAGGACTATACTAATGAAGTTTGCTTGATATCCATCAGTTACATTCTAAGAAAATGATTTTCAAAGTTTCTACTATATAACATATAGTGGAATGACCTCCGCCCATAAATACAAATTTTTCATCCGATCGCAATAATCTTTGGTAGACTGATAAAGGGTCACCCAAGGATCATTCATGTAAAATTTGGTTGATATCTATCAATTAGATTCTGAGAAAATGATTTTCAAAGTTTCCACAAAATAACATATAGAGAAATGACCTCCGCCCATAAAATACATATTTTTCATCCGATTTCAATAAACTTTGGTAGATTGATAAAGGGTCACCCAAGGATCATTCATGTAAAATTTGGTTGATATCTATCAATTAGATTCTGAGAAAATGATTTTCAAAGTTTCCACTATATAACATATAGAGAAATGACCTCCGCCCATAAAATACATATTTTTCATCCGATTTCAATAATTTTTTGTAGACTGATAAAGGGTCACCCAAGGATCATTCATGTAAAATTTGGTTGATATCTATCAATTAGATTCTGAGAAAATGATTTTCAAAGTTTCCACTATATAACATATAGAGAAATGACCTCCGCCCATAAAATACATATTTTTCATCCGATTTCAATATTTTTTTTGTAGACTGATACAGGGTCACCCAAGGATCATTCATGTAAAATTTAATTGGTATCCATCAATTAGAACCTGAGAAAAGTCACTTTTTACCATATTTGGAAATTAGCCACGCCCATTAAATCCATGTTTTTCATTGGATCAAAATTTCTTGAACAACTTTGAAAGAGGGTCACCCAAGGATCATTCCTGTGAAGTTTGGTTGAAATCCATCCAGTAGTGTCTGAGAAGAAGATTTTTAAAGAAAAAGTTTACGACCGCACGCACGGACGCACGGACGGACGCACGACAGACACAACGCCATGACAATAGCCCCAGTGGCTTTCAGCCAGTGGAGCTAAAAAATAATGTTTTCTCAATATTTACCATTCCATTTTTTTGCTGACAAGTTCATTATCAAAGGCCTGAAAGGCCTGAATTGAAGACAGGACTGAATATTAACAATGAAAATTGTGGCGTTTTGAGAAGATCTCTTGAGTGGGAATCAAAAATTTAAAACAATCATTGATGGTTACATATGGAAACTGCACCTTCCTAACAAATGAATATGCTTTACTTTGAAGACTCGTCACTTCCAGATAAACCTATCCCTCTAGCCAATTCAAGCTTAACAAGAGGGTAACTGCCTTCATAATCGCTATTCATCCCCAAGTGTAAGTTTTCAATATCCTAAATGAAAAATATTCATTTAACCAACAGAAATATGGTGGCAATTCCTGTATTCTAAAAACTCATATGAATTATTGCAACCCTGTTTTATAAAATTGTATAGATTATCCCCAGTAATCCAATATGATCCTAATCCGATTTTTTCCAGTCAAACTTATTAAGTGGATGTGTAAAAATCTTAAATAAAATGTTAATCAACATGACACACATTGCTTACCCCTTGATGAAGAGCTGAACATTTCATTGCCATGGTGAATATTGCCCTGAATTGGAAATTTGTTCAAATTTCTTTTACATTTATTATCTGATCCAGGATTTGACTAATTATCTCCACATAGATGAAGCAATGAAAGTAATACCAATATTCTTATACTTTTACTAGTCAAAGTCAATACTAAGAAGAAGTATTTTCCCGTACAATAGCTGTAGCTTTTTTATGAATACCGTTTAAGTTTCTTCCAGGAGTGAAACATTCTATTTCTATTTTTCCATTGAGATATTTCGATCTCCATTTCAGGTTATTCTCCTTGCATATGGTCTTACTTAGTAGAAAATTATTTTTACTACAAAATAATATATACACCTGTTAAGACAACCAACCTTTCAGGCCTTTTCCATGGAACTGCTTTTCTAGATCAAGATTCGGATTGAACTATCCGGTGAACTATCAATTTTGACAAAACTGCCAAAATGACAGATCGTTAAATGAAATCCCGAGCTACAGCATTTATCACCTTGAGTAGAATTCTTTCAAAGTCCACTCCAGAATTTTACAAATAAATCCATTCCAGTTTCCAAAACAGTTTCTGTTATTGTCAGAAAATTGTCGAAAACACAAGCGGAAACTCAAAACTGGGATCGCGCATGCGTGGTACTACTGTATAGGCCATTCGGAACACCACTCGGCCAATCTAACGCATTCGTCACAACTCGGCCGATTCCGTAACCTACATCTATCTGAGACTTCGGAGATCGCCCGATGATTGCCGAGTGAATATCACGATCACGATCTGTTGCCGTTTACGGATATGACCGAGTGATGTTCCAAATGCTGTACAATATGGATAGACAAAACAAGCCTAATAATAAAGTAATTTGATAAGCCATCGAAATTCTCCGTAAATCCAAGTAAAAATTCAAACCTAGGAAATTCCAAGGGTTTACGAGTTTATTCAAATAGCCTTGTGCTATTTTAGTTTTTATCCATTTACACTACGACAGGCCCGGGAGACGGATAAATAAGCAACCTTAAGGACACACAAACACACAATTTTACGAGAAATAGGGAGTCTAAAATGGGGAACTGAAAATAGCTTGCCAATGTTATGTATAAAAACAGTTGTAGGATGCAATTGAAAATTTGGAGCAAATGCAAAAGATTGCAGCCGAAAACGCCCTAAAACAGCACCATTTACGAATGTAAAACACGTTTCTGCAGGCAACTTCTGCATAGATCACGTTTTCACTCCCCTGAGGTCCCGACCAGAATTTAGGTCAGCACCAAAATTTTACGGTATATTGCTACACTATTGATTACTTTTGCCGCGTTTATTTTTATGAATGGGTCTACTTTTTTGAGCGTAATGACACATGTAGGTTTGTTATCAGAATCCGATGGCGACGATCCCTATATTGAAAGACAGGTAAACCTGTCTTCAATAATGATCCTGGGCAAGTGAGAAATCAATTTTCACATGTCCGTGGACAAGTGGAGAAAATTCATGTTTCCACACCCCTGCATGAACACTTTTGACCTTTATCATTTTGTGCAGTTTGTCACCTTCCAACAATTAGCTGTTTCATCTTTGTCAGAGGGGACAAGTGTAATTTACTGCCCCTTCATGGCCCTATTAAAAATTTACGGCCCCCTCTATTATATTCCTTTTAATTTACCAGATTGCTTTTAATTGCAGTATTTAATCCAAATTTAATCGTTGGTTTCGAATGTTATGCAGAGAAATATGATTTGTTAGCATTTTTAAACAAAATAAATTGATTTAAAAATACCCCCCTCTGAAAGTAAGTAAATCATCTCTTTAAAATCGTTTTGCACGGTATACAATTATTCATTTAAATGATGAACATGTTATAATTTTTTTAAATAAATTTTTAATTCTTTTATTACCCATGGTTGGAAATAAAATTGGACCGACAAACACAAAATGGGCAATTAAAAAAAAAAACAAAAAAACTGCAAATAAACAAGTAGAATAAGTTCTATATCTAACCTCTTTCTAAATTCTGATAGATTGTAATTAACTCTTTTAATTTTGATTGCACTTTAAAGTTGACATTTTCAATTCAAAATATAATTATGTTTAAATAAAACGGTATGTTTGAGTAGTGTCATCATACTGAATAGAAACAATAAAGATCTAATTAAATGAGTCATCACCAGATTTGAAACATTTAAGCCTTATTTTTTTCAATGTTCAATAACTTTTTCTTCTTCATAAAATGACCCGAAGAAATCAAGATTTGTCTTTCCAAAAAATTCTTAAAGTGCTAAGATGATTTGTGCTGTAGTATTGGGAGGGGGCCTTAAAGTAATAATAGGGCGGTAAATGGGGCCGTAAAATACACTTGTCCTGTCAGAGGTCATAAATTTTTCTGACAAATAACATTTCAACATCTTAAAGAGTCTGCCTTTACAAAGTTCAAAGACTAGGCTCAGAAATAAACCAATCAGAGCACTTTTAATGAAATTTTTAGAAACCAGATTCAATTAAAACAGTAAGTCAGTTATAGACTAAAAGACTAAAGTATTATGACAAACTGGTAGATTTCAAAGAAATATATTATAAATCTTTTGAATGCAAACTTCTCTTCAAAATATAATCAGCAGTGAAGCATCCAAGGTTTCCATATCCATGGAGTTCGATGTTGGCCTAGAATTCGCGTAATTAGTCCCATAGTATCCCTATCTATTTAGGGATACTTTGGGACTATAGCTCAAACAATCAGAAAGCAGTCTTTCTGTGATCTCCTTACTCAAATGATGCGAATAGACTGGAAACTAAATGCTATGAGTTGCTATGACAACTGACTGTGTGTCTAAGCAACCTTTACAGCCATTTTATAAGAATACTATGAAATCAAAATAATTTAAGATAATAATAATAAATAATGTGAGCATATATGTAAGAGTAAAAAAAAAAGAGGAAAAAAGATGAAGTTTTCTTTTTCTTTGATAGTCAAATTTGGCAATTTGACATTTTAAGAAATATTTAAATAAAAAATGTAGTTTGATATCAACAAAAATTATTTTTGTACTTTT